>OZ012689.1:42134450-42366950 GCA_963942565.1 Maea johnstoni | reverse complement strand
ACCACAATAAAATCGACCCACGGAAAGGCGAGTATTTATGAATTTATTTTATACTGTGAATATATAGTCCACCACCGTGTCACCTTTCCCCGACGTCGCATGCGCATTTGTTACTTTGTTGCGGAGTTGCGCTTAAAACGTTTGAGTCTGCCATCCAAACTTGGCAAATATCTTTGGAGCACTAATATGGTGCTGGCATGGCCAGGAAGCGAGCGCAAGGCTTCGGATGATTTCATTTTTATTTTTTTGTTCTGACCATAAGATTAATGGCATAAAATTACTACGATTTCAACCTTTCGCAATATCATCATTTTGTAACAGGTTTAAGAGAGCAGTAAATGGCGAGTAGAATGAATTGTGAGGTTTTAACATTGCATTTGAAAGAAACCGCATTAATTAGCTTCGGATGATTTGTTTTTGTTCTGACCAAAATATAGCATAAATTGACTGAAGATTAATGGCACAACATTACGATGATTTCAACCTGTGGCCAAATCGCCATTTCGTAACAAGTTTGAAAGAGTAGTAAAAGGCAAGTAGAATAAATTACGAAGTTTAAACATTTAAATCGCATTAAAATTGACCCACGAAAGGGCGAGTACTTTATTGTTACCTTAAACATTGAGTCGACCAATGTGGCAACTTTTCCCGCTTTTAAAGATGGCATGAACATGATTAAGATTTCATTATTTTGCAAAATCCTCATTTCGAGAAAGATTAAAAAGACGAATTACATGGCATGAAGAATGAATTATGGTGACTCAAACGATCAAAACCGCATTAAAATTGACCGACGGAAAGCGAGTAATTCATTTTTACCGTGAACATTGAGTACAACACTGTGGCAACTTTCCCCGCTAATAAAGATAGCATGAAAATACTATGATTTCAACCTTTCACAAAATCGTCATTTCGCAATATATTTGGAAGGTATGTAGATGAAATTTTGACCGTTCTAAGAATCTAAACCGCAGTAAAATAGACCGACGGACAGGCATCTAGATTGACCAAAAAATAATGGTATAACAATTACGATTTCAACCTGCCGCAAAATCTTTATTTTGCAACAGATTTGCCATTAAGGTTCTTCGACCTAACCGCCTATAAGTCTGGCTACTGTTAATTTGCCTTTTTGTGTAAATTGTAATTGCAAGGATTATACACAAACTGTCAAGAGGAGGCCAGATAAAAATTGACTATACCAATATATGGTAACAATGCATATTCTTTTGGGCTTATAGGCAATTATGTCCAGTGATTTTGATGATTCAACATCTATTATTCCAAAGGATGAAATTTTAGGAAGCTGCCAGGAGAAAAAGGTCGCTTAACTGCATCGCTATTGCCAATCAGTGGAACTTTCCTGGTTCAGTGACAGTGGCTGTGACATGTCACCCATTTAATCATTATAGATATGCAAGACAATACCTGGTACTATCACTCTGTACAGTCTCTTTCAGATATATGATTTAAAAATCATTTGGAGTAAGAAAACATGTACATGCAATACGTAGAAATAATGATGTGCCCTTTTCTTTATACAATATGCCTCAGCAAATGTAGTAAAGCAAACTCAAAACTTCCCTCCCAACTACCCAAGTCCACGGTGTCCATGACATGGATTTTTTTCTTTACATGCCGACTGAGCTTCTAAAGCTGTTTAAGACAGCATTAACTGTTTGGTTATGGTGGAAAGAGGTTGGTGGCATATTTTCGACATGCACTAGCTGTCCTGGTTCTGTCTCGGAGATGAAGGGAGAACATATTGTCCACCACCGTGCCAGCTTTCTTGACGTTGCGTGAGCATTTGTTACTTTGTTGCGGAGTCGCGCGTGTTGCCTGATCAGAACGCTATTTTGATACAATTCAAAAGGACCAGTCCATACTCATTACGTGACAAAGCAATGTGCAAAACATGAAAAGATCTGGCGGCAAAATGTGCTCTTAAAGCAAAAGGTGATGTTCATTTCCCAGACTTCCCTGACACTTGCGCCTGCGTGACTGGATGTGTTAAAATTGTACTTCCGTCTACGCGCGCGGGACCACATTGTTGGCACCTCAAAACTTTTCTGGTACATATACAGATTGGATATATACATTGTATACACATTGTATCTACATACGTACACACATGTTACATGAATTTTGACTTTACTAGCATGACGGAAAAAGAATTATTGAGGGCTGTGTATTTTATCGAGAGAGCGAGATATGCTCCATGATGAACCCCATATTTTATCTCATAACAATCCAAGTGTAGATTGTGTATGCAGACTCTGCATTTGAACCCGATGTATTTCTTATATAGGAGACGCAATGTTTTCCCACAATCCCCAGGTCACACAGCCTGGAAAGTCTATACTCCAAACCTTCAAAACGTGTTACAACGATTTTACTCTGATCTTCGAGTTGCGTTGCTACGGTCTTACCAGTCTTTCACAAGTCTTCCATATGCTGCCATATTAACACATCAAAATGTTTATTTAGCATGCATACATGTAGCAGAGTAATACCTCTATGACAGTTGGTTATGAGAGGTGGGCTATATTTCCCTTTGTACAAAGGGACTTGTATCTCAAGTCACAAGGTAATATGATGCTGGCATGGCCAGGAAGCGAGCGCGAAGCTTCGGATGATTTTTTTTTTGTTCTGACCAGATGAGATTAATTGTATGAAATCACTACCATTTCCACCTGTCGCAAAATCATCATTTTGTAAGAGGTTTAATAGAGCAGTAAAAGGCTAGTAGAAGTAATTGTGAGATTTTGAAATTTGAAACCTGGCGAGTAATTGATTTTTGCCGTAAACATTGGGTCCACTACTGTGGCAACTTTTCCCGCTACTAATGATGTCATCAAACTCACTAAGATGATTTCATTTCATACTGACCAAAAGAAAAAAAATGGCATAGAATTTACAACAATTTCAACCTGTCCCTAAATCTTCCTTTTTCAACAGATTTAAAAGCACGTAGAGGAAATTGTGGCAGTTTTAAAGGTTTAAACCGCATTAAAATTGACCAACAGAAAGGCGTAGCTTCGGATAATTGTATTTCATACTGACGATTTCAACCTAACGCAATATATCTTTATAACGATTTAAACTGCATTAAAATTAAC
This sequence comes from Maea johnstoni, assembly GCA_963942565.1. NCBI lineage: Eukaryota > Metazoa > Annelida > Polychaeta > Spionida > Magelonidae > Maea > Maea johnstoni. The sequence goes on along the minus strand of OZ012689.1, from coordinate 42,363,831 downwards.
CAACCGAAAGGTGTAGCTTCGGATGATTACTTTTTATACTGACCAATAGAGCATAGATTAAGCGAAAAAAAATTGGTATAAAATTTACATTCGTCTCAACCTGTCCCTTAATATTCATTTCTCAAATTTAAAAGCAAATTGAGAAGCACTTAGAGGAGATTGTCGAGGTTCTAACCGCATTATAATTGACCAACGGAAAGCATGTATGATTCGAATGATTTCATTTCATACTGACCAAAATATAGCATAGATTCAGCGAAAAAAACCGGCTTTAAAATTACGATTTCAACCTGTCGCAATATCTGCATTTTTCAATAGATTTGACAGTCAATTAAGAAGCATGAAGAAAAAATTGTGGCGGTTCTAACGATTTAAACCGCATTTAAATTGACCAACGGAAAGGCGTAGCTTTGGATGATTTCATTATATGCTGACCAATAGAGCAAAGATTAAGCGAAAAAAAATGGCAGAAAATTTACAATTTCAACCTGTCCCTTAATCGTCATTTTTCAACAAATCTAAAAGTAAATTGAGAAGCAGTTAGAGGAAATTGTGGCGGTTCTGTCGATTCAAACCGCATTTAAATTGACCAACGGAAAGGCGTAGCTTCGGATGATTTCATTACTGACCAAAAGATAGCATAGATTGGGCGAAGAAATTGGCATTAAAATTACAATTTCAACCTGTCGCAAAATCCTTATTTCTCAACAGATTTCAAGGCAAATTCAGAGGTGTGTAGAAGAAATTGTGGCGGTTCTAACGATTTAAACCGCATGAAAATTGAGCCACGGAAACGCGCAGCTTCGGATGATTTCATTTCATACTGACCAAAAGATAGCATAAATTGAGCGAAAAAAATTGGCATAACAACTGCAACGATTTCAACCTGTCGCGAAATCCTCATTTCGCAACAGATTTGAGAGAGAACTAAGTGGCAAGTAGAATGTGTTGTGCCGGTTTTAATGCTTCAAACCGCAATAAAATTGACCCATGGAAAAGCGAGTATTTATAAATTTAGTTTTACTGTTCAACATATCGTCCACCACCCCGTCACCGTGTCGGCTTTCCCCTACGTCGCGTGAGCATTGCAATGTAAAGCCCCATTCTCACATTCACGATCTGAGCCACGACCTGGTAGATGTAGTGCATACGACCAAAATCTATGTTTTGAGTACGATATTATGCAAATTTTGTTTATTTTTTGAGGTAGGGGACTCTTATTCGATTACCATTGGATATCCATAAGATGCCTATAAGTTTGACGACGATCGTCGCCGACTGATACACGACAGGTATTGGACAGTTATTGGACCTGAATATGTTTCTTCAAGATCAAACCCGCATTTAGTATGACCGTTATTCGATGTTCATAGGTAAACCCCGACTATTATACGATAGTAATACGATTACTATACGATGGGAGTACGATCGTACAGGACTGCTATACGCTATTCAAGTATTCAAGTCGTATAGCAAGCGTATGAGTAGCATATGACAGTCGGGATATACCTATGAGCATCGTGTAACGGTCGCACTATCTTGTTTTTCGCTGTCTGCTATAGCAGCCGAACTGTCATGGCTGCCAGTTCCGGTCACATGACTAAAATTTTTCTTACCAATAGCCGACGTGTAAACATCGTGAATAGCGTACAGGTTACCGAAAGGCAATCAATAGCTATCGTATAAGTGGCAATAAAGATCATATGCACATCGTATGCAATTTTCCCACGCTCTTGCATACGCAATACGCGGATGTGCGTCTGATGTGCATAGGACGTCGCCGACCTTCATACGATGTTTACTCGCTAGCTATTGGCAGCAACTCGCAGCAACTCGCACCGGGCCGGTTTTGCCGATCGAACATGCAGATTTTGAACATTCCAAAATGGTCGTGGCCACACCTGACCTCAGTACGAGTTGCGCCGACCCAGCCTGATCTTCATACGATCATGCCGATCAACAGGCTGATCTCTATTCAACTTAACACGATTGCTTGATCGTGTTCGGATCATGTTCTAGATCGTGAATGTGAGAATGGGGCTTTACTTTGTTGCGTAGTTTCGCGCGATGCTTGACCCACGTCGGCATAGGACTTGCGATAGGGTAGCAAGTCGTCCGTAGGACATGTATAGATTCACCATTCTGCCACTCGCCAAGTTGGCAAAATACTAGGTGTATAGGGAAAAGTGTCAGAACTAAATTCGTCGTTATAACGGTTTATGGTAGCGAGTTTATTGATGAAACTGAGCGGCCAAAAAATCAAGTCATGCGTGCGATTGAAACATTGTCTAAAGATCATATGTGGGAAAATTTTTGGCATATTTTCGCGCCCGTGTACTTTTAGCTAATATGTCGAAAAAGGGGAACGACTTTACGGTAATTCAGCGCATAGCGAAACAGCGAAATATGTATAGGACGTACACCTACGGCATACTATTATACTACGGAGATGCCTCATTCTGAGAATATCGCTAAACTGGCCATAAGTTCTTAAATCATGGTACGTGTGTGTTATGAATTGTTCAATTGATATTGTGCACGTACATTGGCATACCCGTCAGCATTCAACAATCCAAAATTAGTATATTTCACTTATCAGGCGGTTTACTCTACTGCGACGTCGTTTGGTTTCATTTTGTTTAGTTCCAATTCTGGGAGGGGCCAGGTTAGTACTTTTGCTTAAGGAGCGGGCCTTTAGAGTTGGTAATCATGGAAACATATGTTAATAGGATAACTTTAATTTTAGCAGATCACAATTGCTGCATGATAATATACACACAGTTTTCAAAAACACGCAGATAGCTTTGGTACTGAAAATGTCTTCATCAACAACATTTACATTGTGTGATCTTTCCAGACATTGTGTGATATTTCAAGATCAAATACTTACTATGTTCAGCATATTATGAAATTCTTGGCTCTTGGCTAGAAAATAAATTTATTCTTGAGGAATGGTGGATGATTTTTGAAAGTTGGCAAACCAGTAGCTAATCTGAAGATTTCTGACCAAGTTATATAATTCATACCTGTTAACATTCAACCATCCAAAATCAGGAGATTTTATGCGGTTCCAATCCTGGCCACCAGGGGTCAGATTAGTTTATTAGTTTAGGAGTGGGCTATTATATTTTACAGGTGTTGGAAAATTGATAACCATACAAGTATGATTATGAAATAACTTTAATTTTATGTAGCAGATCACACTTGCAGCATGATGACAAATTCCCAGTTATGAGAAACACACAGAGATTGCTTTTGAACTGAATACATCATAATAGTCCATGACCCAGAGGTGGTCAGTATCATATTGGGGGGGGGGGGTGCAAATTCTGGTTAATGTTTTTGAATTCCCCATATTCTCACCTTTATGGTATTTCAGTAACAAATATTTTCCAAATCAGACCTTTTTTCCCAGGTGAACTTAGCTTTAAATATTTACACGATCACTAATTTGCTTTTACTCACTACCCATATTCCTCATATTTCATAACTATTTCATCTCTATCAATTCCCCTTGAGATATGGATCCGTGCGCCGGCCTACATATTTTGGCGCACGGATCCATTCCTCTACCATACCTGCCTAACCTCTGCGCTGTGTTGCGCCCAGCGCCACTAGCTTCATACTACTTTCCATTCCTTTCATTTCCACTCCTATCACCTTGTATCGGACTTTCTCTGGATCGAAACGCTATTTTGATTCAATTCGAAGGGAACACTCGATCCATACTTATTGCGTGTCAAAGCAATGCTCGAAATATGAAAAGATCTGGCGGCAAAATATGCCCTGAAAGCAAAAGGTGATGTTCATTTCCCAGACTTCCCTTCAGACTTCAGAAACTTGCGCCTGCGTGACCGGATATGCCACAACGGTACGTCACATCCGGTCGTTCAAAACTTTTCTGGTACATAAACAGATTGGATATATACATTGTATATACATTGTATCTACATACGTACATGCACGTTACATGAATGCTCGCTTGCGCTAGCTGCACTTCGTGCAGCAGCGCTGGCGCGCTCGCTATGAGGTACATACTGTAATGTCAACATCTCTTAAGACATTAAAACAAATGTTACTGATAGGTACCAGAATGAAACAGTTTATCGTCAACCTACCGTTACAGAGCTGCCTCGTAGAATGATGACAAACCCAGGCAAGTGAATTTCAACATAGGCGATGAAGGTGAACTTTGATGATTTTCGATATTCATGTTTCGTTAGCACTCTGAAGCAGGTCTTTGACTCAGCACCCTTAAGTTGTGTCATGATGTACTTGCATGGTCCTTGAAATGGAATCCAAAGCCCATCGAATGTGAAGAAATGAGGATCTCCATTTCCCGAGGTAAAGTTGCCTAAAACCAGAAAACTGCCTTGTAAGTAAATGACGGCATAGATTATGAGTATACATGTATTAATGCATCGCTATAGTGGGGCGGCTAGGGGACAGTTTTGGGCCAAATTGTGCACTTTTTGTTAAAAGAGTGAAACTTGGCAGAAGTATACTTCCATGCATACTGATCAATTCTGGATATGGACCCTCGCGCTGAACTTTGGGTCCACCTATTTTTGGGGCATTTTATCAAAAAAACTGATATGAAAAGAGTGAAAATTGTAATAACAGCTTTAAAATATTTTCCTTCCGGTAGAATTTCATGAATCTTTTCTGAGAGGTGATGAATAACACAACAACTAAGACTATCCATAGCTTTTGTGATAAAAAGTTTCCTGAAAGGGTTATTTTGGGGTATTTTCATGAAACAAATGCTAAAAACGGGTGTTTTTATAATATATACCTATTAATGCATTTGGGCTAGTTAGAGTAATTAGTGCTTTACAAAAGTACTGAACACCAGGTTTGGTAACTGAAATACATAAATGGTGTAATAAGTACTCAGAAAGGTCATCTATTTTAGGGTATTTTGTCCAAAAATTGGCTATTATGTGTGTATTTTCATAATAATCTACTAAAAACTCTATCAAGTCTAGATTAATGAAAATAAGCAGGAACATATCTGGACTTCCACATTTCAAATTTTGATAAGAAGAGTGTATGCAGGTCCCATATGCACACAGTCTTACGTTTTTTTTACTTTAAAATTTGCACAAAATGCACATTTTTTGTAATGACGGCTTATGATTTTTTCTCGGATCCCAAATAACCAAAACCTTTCAGTGAAGGGGTAAATGGCAAGACACATGTGATCGCTCATAAATGACATACAAGTTTAGGATGACTTAGACGAAGACAATTTAGGGTAATTTCATTCAAAATTTTAAAAAATGAGGATATTTTGTAATGTTTTCTCATCCAAATCCAGACATCGTTGGCATTCTTCATATGTTGCCATCATTTGGCCAAAACACAGAGAATCATTCACATTTAAGTATGCCTTTAAAAAGTTTAAGAATTAGTTAACAGGATTATGTATTTTTAGGTTATTTTCCTTGATTTGTGGTATGAATTTATTTTGGATAACTTGTTTATTTTTCCTATACGGATAGATTCATATGCGGCTGTATGGAAGAAAATTCATCAAAGCAGATTATACCTGTTATCAGGGAATGTCTGTGGTGAAAAAGCAGTGTTAATTTATGATTTGGGCAGAGTGCTGGGTCGATTATAGCAATTCCAATCCAGAAGTAGCAAAATTAAGGGGTCACTATAGTGAAAAGCTTAGTTGAGGTACAGGCATTCATACCATGTTCTTGTGAAACATGGTTTGCGTCACTACAATAAACAAAAAAGCACACAGTACAGAATATACTAAATACCACCTGTAATTGATAGTCAAGAGTCATGTATATTAGTACCCTAACACCAAACAGTATACCATTCCTTATTTACTTGTTGCACTTGTTTATCTACATTGGCTGAATAGTCAGAAATTGTGTCATTAACATCTTGGGGCATTCAGGGCAATTTAAATTGTGCTGCACAAAACCTGTACAGTTGTAGAAAGAAATTAACTTGTGTTCATGAATATGAAATTCTTACTGTCATTAGCCACATTGCAAGAAAGTTAACTACACATTGCTGTCTGACTCACATTCAAAATATATTCCAGGTCTTATTATAAGAAACATTCAAACCAATATTACTTAACCTTTTTGTACTTCCGTATCATATATTCAAAACACATGCTCAATGCCCCTAAAATGCAATCAGGTTACCTTTATACCCCAAAAGACCAATGCTAATCTATCATGTCCTAAGTTAAGACCCCACAAGGGGCACACCTTATGATGCATTATATGTGTAATAGGAGTTGGCATCTCCTGGGGAACCCTTAGCTGGTGTTGCTCCCTGCTCACCTTATAAAGGAATGGGGATGTGTGGATATGTTTATGGATACCCTGCATCTAAAATATCCCTTGGTCCTCTTTGGATCTGAAGGCGCTGCTCTTACTCTCGCTCTTTTTCTTCTTTCACCTAGTATGATTATGATCTGCCATTAATCTTCAACAATGACAAATGAACATGTTTTGCAAATACCTTATGGCACTAAATGATCCTTGTGTGTCGATGTGCCTTAAACACTTATTCATTCATTTAGTCCTAAGTTATGCCAAGAGCAACATTCAAAGCATGAATCACCATAGAGCTATAATATTTATTATATTCTAATATGGTCTTGCTTCTGCTAGATTTTGGAAAGTAAGTGTCAAGTACTATGAACTACCTTAGTGAAGCAGTCATTCTTTCTTAGTATGTCATCATGAACAATCACCATGAGAAACCACTTGATTAATATAAGAGATAAATGCTAAATACAGTTTAATCATTGCTCTTATGATATCTTCACTAGTTATGGACGGCTGATTATTGACTAAAGTTAAAAATGGGTTGGGTATTTTTTTAATGAACCAAATCAGAAAATCACTTTTGAATGTTGTCGCTTTGGTAAACAAAAATGATATTCCTCTAGACAGCCACTGGCTTTTGTGATCTTTAGTGCTGTAATATCACAGTATCTCTGCATTCCACTGCCATCTTTGTTTAATTTAACTGATGCCGCATTTGACTAACAAGGTAGTTTATACTAAAATGAAGTAATCAGGTACCTAAATTATCAGGTAATAAAATGGATTGAATGTCAGTCCTGAAACTGCACTTTAAAAAACGAAACTTTTTTATCCATTATAATAAGCAGCTTTAGATCAACAGATGGTCGAACATGAAGTCCACATTGATTCCCATCTTTAATTCTCATTGAAAATAACCCTAAGATATAACCTAAGTCATTAAATTTTAAATTTTGATTTAAGCTACAAAAATCTACATAAATTTTAATGATTCTAATCAAATTAATGCCATGATAATGCTTGTTAAACCTATGCAGATAAGACGTTATGGCTATATCAAATTCCTTTAAACTTTTCTATTGCCTCAATATGTTGCTTTATTACCTTGCTTTAGCTATCATGTCATGTGTGATCAATCTAATGTGTCGTCAATGCTATTGACACTCCATTGAATAGGTTTGATAATTCTATACCATAAGGAGAATGTTTTACTATTAATATCACAAAAAGTGCATTTTATGTTGGTTTCTAAGTAAAACATCCTCCGAAATGGGTGAAATATGAGACATGCTTTCAGGTTCCATATCAAAAGTCTGTCAGTCAAGGTTAACATTTCTGCTAAGGTACTCATATCTAAGCAGGACAATACTAATTCATGTGAGGGAATTTTAGGTCAGCACTTTTATGTAACTTTTGCCCAGACTATAATTTCCTGCAATTTATCACTTCACTGAGAACGTTTGGTTATTCTAACCCAAAGAGAAAGAAACTTAAACAAATGTGTATTTGTGAACCTTTTGGAGGAATTCGACCCAAGAATTGTGTGGGGTAGGTGACCTGCAAGCAAACAGCTTTCGTTGTTTCAAGTTAAAATGTAAGAATTCTGCATGGAAATACACCACAATGTCTTCGCCTAATCATCCTTTTATGTCATTTATGAGCGATTATAAGTGACTTGCCATTTACCCCTTCCCTTCGATCATTTGGGACGCGAGAAAAGAAATCATAAGCCATTTTTACATACGTGGGCATTTTGTGCAAATTTAAAACAACCCTAAAATTGTATGACATAGATGACCTGCATGCAGTTTCCAATCAAAAGTTGGAATGTGGAAGTCCAGGTACATGTCTGCTAATTTTTATTAATCTAGGCTCGATAATAAGGGTTTGAGAAGATTACTATGAAAATACACACATAATAGCAGATTTTCGGACAAAATACCCTAAAATAGATGACCTTTGAAAGTACCCTATTACACCATTTATGCATTTCAGTTACTAAACCTGGTGTTCCGTACTTTTGTAAAGCACTAAATTCTCTAACTAGCCCAAATGCATTAATAGGTATATATTACAAAAAACACACGTTTTTAGCATTTGTTTTATGAAAATACCCCAAAATGACACTTTCAGGAAACATTTTATCACAAAAACTATGGATAGTCTTAGTTGTTGTGTTATTCATGAAATTCTACCGGAAGGAAAATATTTTAAAGCTGTTATAACAATTTTCACTCTTTTCATATCAGTTTTTTGATAAAATGCCCCCAAAATAGGTGGACCCAAAGTCCAGCGCGAGGGGTCCATATCCAGAATTGATCAGTATGCATGGAAGTATACTTCTGCCAAGTTTCACGCTATTAACAAAAAGTGCACGATATTTGCCTTAACCACCCTACTAGTATCAACATTGGCTACCTTTCATCAATAACGAGCTTCGAAAGTGTGAGGAAGGTGACATACTGCACACTTTTTGAGTCATTTATCTTTAAACTGTTAAAACTTTTTTTGTGATCCCTAAAACTTTTATATAAGTCCACTCTTGTTTGTTCTGTCATATTTATATGTATGAATGTATGTATATATATCTATGTATCTATCTATGTAAGTGTTTGTGTGTGTGTGTATGTGTATGCGTATGCGTTCATGTGCAATAGATACCGCATGGCTTAAAGATTGCAGTAGGAAAAAATGGTTTTAAAGATAAAGCTTTATTGACCCACCATAATTCATAGTAGGGAAAAGCGTCTCTTGCAAAAAATGTGCTTTAATTCGTGAATGTAAAATGGTTAAAGGTATTATTGTTCATTGCCATAACTTAAACTGAAATTGTCTCAGTATGCAGATGACACAACACTGTATTTAAACAATGCTTTTAATTCATAATCTTGTGTCATGGACATACTGCGATGGTTTAGGAAACTGTCAGATTCGGGAAAAACAAAGAAAGAAACAGTAGTATAGAATGATAGAATGGGTGGAGGGGGCGGGGGTAGTTTGGTCTTCCATGGACATCCTCTTTTGATACTCTTGGCATGGACCAAAATGGTAATCTCTTGAGTGAAATCACTGAAAGCAACATGGCAATTAACATGCCTAACCTTAAGAATCTATCTTATGAGAGTGTGGAACCAGACACTCTGAACCCCCTATGGGAACATAACTATAGTTACTCCTTTGTTATTTTCAAGATTTACTCTTACTTATGTCTCCACCCTGCCTCAAAGAGTTTGAAATGGAGTTTCTATCCTATATAAAGCTCTATCACCAGAACGTCAATTGATTATTGATGTAGTATCTAAGCGGAATGAGAAGGCAGATTTACATCTAGAGTCAATAACAATTGGCTGATCCTTTATTGTGAGTGACCTAATGGACTACAACATGCATCTTAGGTTTATTCTATTCAGAACTCTCCAAGATAGACTTCTCTCAACTTATATGGTATTCAAGTGTAATTTATCATATTCTTATATATGTCCAATCTCTATACAGTCAATAAAAGATATATAAACATGTCTACTATGATATGCAAATAAAAGTGTGTGTATACTTACGTCTGGGTGGCGGTAAAGCTGAGAAAAAAGCAAATATTGCAAATCATTAAATAAACTTGTATCAATAAATATATTGCTTAATCTAACAAGATTATTTCAGTTTTATTATATCTATTAAATTGGTAAATATTGCTAGTGACTTGCAGTGGTCACACATAAGCTCTGGGCGTGAATCTACGAGCCACCACAAATTGCAATGAATTAATTAAAAAGTGTACGATTCGGCTGAAGATTTTTAACAATATTGAATAGGTTATAAAGAATATTTGAGAGCTGTGTTCATCGAAATTTCATTTATTTATGATAAAACGAGTGGTCAAAGTGTCAGAGATGTTCTAAGGTATGTTGTGCAAACACACCTTAAGGTAGAACCCTACTCGATACACAGGTCATTTTTAAAACTTGAATATCTGAAAACTGAGTTTAATGAAGACAACGGCACTAATGCTATTGTAAAGGTTATATCTCATAGTTGCCGAATAATGGTAAATTTATCAATAAGTGACTATTTTGAGGTAATGCGGCACCCTTAAAGAACATATCTGGATGTGTTTCTTTTTTTGGCAAAATGTCAAGACTTAGCCTTTACTTGAAAATGAGAGTCTACCATATGATTATTCATGTTTTTGGTTAGGTGCAAGGTCCTACCTCAACAGAGAATCTGCACGATGAGTATTTTAAAAACATTTTTGAATGTTCCCCTAAGCCTCAAAATTTCTAACAGCACGTGGTTTACACAGTTAATGCTGATTTTCAGGTCCTGTCAGATTCAAGGTACCTGTGACATGTCCTTGCACCTAGAGGGGGTTCATATCTGTCATAATCGAAAATACTGGCTTCGAAGAGTGTACCATTATTCACTTTCAGCCAAAAAATGAGATGAAAATTTTGGTCGAAATGGTCTAGGCTGAATGAATCTGCATGGTTAAAGCTGACAGCCATGTTGTTTGGAACCAATTTAACACGGAAGGCCTAAAGGGGGCCAACCTTTGTTCTCTTGACCGTACCACAATTGAAAGTTGCTAGGTCGAGGTTCGTGGGGAGTGAACACCGCTCATGTGTAATCTTTTGTTTTGATATCGATGCTTAGGGGCCAGCCAAGGACACCACCTAGTGGTGATAATCTTGTTGGACTAGACTATCATCTTAACCTTTATCATTACCTTTGTACAACAAACATGCTTACATTACAATGAGCATAATATCTCTTTATAGAAAATCGTCAAGGCGGTGTATGGGGTTAGTTTGAGAATACTGGGCCATTTTTTATTTTTACCAAGTCGTTCTTAATCCTACGTCCTTTCCCCTGTAATCAGATACCCTTTAATTGTCTACGCCATCACTGAGCAGAGTACAATATCTATTCCCACATGCACAATCTCACATAGACTTGCACACGATAAGAAAAACGTGCTTGGCCCTTGTTTATAACAAAAAAACATGGTTGATTCAAACATGCAATAAGGATATCAACTGTTAATGGATTTCTTTGAAATGTGATTTAATAGCTAGGCGCAATATGAAGAAAAGTCTATCAATATTTTCCAAGCTTTTTCTAATCCAGCAAAACTGGTTATAACATATGTATGTGTCAGAGAAAATATCATATCTTTCTTTTTTTAAATGAAATCTGATTGTGCTCGGTCTAAAATCGTGAATAGGAAAACATGGTTTGAAAACACTGTGCTTAAATTTTCAGTTTTTACTTCTCAAATCATACACACTACAGGGCAGGTACTTTTGTGATGCTTAAATGTACTCCTCATCAGAAGGCGTTTCAGGCAATATTAACTCCATGTACAGTGTAGGATATTTTTTCGAATCAAAGCAGGATACACAAAAGGAATATTCAGTCACCACCAAGGAAATGTATTCGTAAAACCAGTTTACCTATACAACAAACTTTTATACAGTATAGTCCTGTGATAATACTAACCATAAAAGGGCACGCCTGTATTTACATCTGTTATTGGGAAAACTTCCATACAAAAGGCTCGTACATTATATCGGTCAATGTATTGATTAATTCAGACTGTTCAACCTGATAGCATCGTATAGGATAGTTTATTGACTAATCTAAAAAAAGCAAAAATACATATGCAAAAGTTTGAAATAAAGCAAAAATTAACGAAACAAAAACAGAAAATCATAACACAAACATTGAGAAGACCACGAGAGCAGGAAAAAGAGGGATGAAACAGTAAATTAAATGAAGATAGTGGCGACACTCAAAGTCCAGGGTAGAGAAGCAAGTCATATACCATATATCAGTCTAGACTGTCACAAAGTGAGCCATTACGGCCCGCGTCTTAATGGCTTCAAAGTCAAATGTTACCAGACCTGCACCATATGGCAATCAGCCTTTTGCATCCAAACATTCAATAGGCTTTCCTAGCAACTTAGCAAAGACCTCAGAGGGATTGTTCATAAAGAGGTCTTTAATAAATTGTCTAATTTCATGGATATATCATACTTTTTGTTTAGCATACCTTGGAAATTTGGAAATTGCATTAAAATGTGTCTAATATCCTCCAGTGTATATAGGTCACTATATTTACATACTCTTGCGCTTACTAGGACTTTTTAATAAACGACATTCATCCCATTGAAGTTTGCTTTTGCGACACACTATTTTGGCCATATGCCCAAACCTTGGTATACGTTTAGGAAGTTAGTCAGAAATGTGCCACAGGACGTCTATCTAGACTTAGCTATATGAGCTTTTAAACATTATTCTCTTTATGTAAAATATTTGAGATAACCCAATATAAGTCGTCACCTTCCCAACTTTTTTCCTGCACTAACGTAGACCATTTACACTTACTAGGGGTGAAAGTAATCCCATTAAACATATCCACTACCTTATCCAATGAGTTAAACCTGTGGTGTGTAACCAGAATATCGTAAAAATGGCATTGAATGAGATTTGATTTTATAATTACCGTTTGCCTAATCATAACAGGTATTTGTTAAAATATCGTGTTGTTCTTCGGTGTTCTAAGCCACCACTCTTTGCAATGCTCGAACTCATTTTCTATCGCTTGGGCAAAATGAGTACTAAACAGTCCATAATAGTCTTTCTTTCGTGTAATTTTCTGGTTGTATTACCTGCATACATTTCGTAGGTCTACTTTCTTCATTAAAATTGTCAACGCCGGTAATTGAGACCTTTTCATAATACTCACAAGCTTTTTAAAACGTTTCAAGAGAGTTCTTTTTTAGTTTTAGAAGATTCATCAGGTTTTTGGAATAATTTACTAGTGAGCTTTGCATGTATTATAAATGTCTATTAATAATTCTCAAGGCGTCCTTATGAATACGTCATTAAATGCCTTAATATAATGCACCTGTGGAAAATTCAGATTGACGAGGAGCATTGCTATGCAATGCTTCCCCTGCATGCTTGCTTTACATTACATACAAAACGTTTGGGTAACAAAATGGACTTACGTGTTGTTGTAACATTTAGAATGGTTGTGTTTTCAATCTCAGTGAAACCTTTAAAAGAAATCATTTGTTCATACAAACATCATGGGAACGGTTTTGTCACACGTGAGGAACAGTTATTTTTGCTATCAACATTAAAAGATCATCCCTTTGGTTAAAACCTTCAATTCTTGTTTTTGACACTTTGTCGCAATATATATTATTGTAACGTAAAGTAGCTTATTTGATCCACAGTGATGGCCGGAGAAATCAAAGTGTAATCATATAACTAGAGAAATAAACATTCAGGTACCTAGTTATTATACATCATGCAATATAATACAAGTTAGTAAACGACCTTAATAAGTTGCTAGAGGATGATTTCAGGAATAATACATATATATATGATACCCTATATATAGCCTGTATCATAAAAAAACTCACAAGGTATTAGCACAGGGGTTGGTGTTGGTCTGGTTGTTGTTGATTCTGTAAACAATAAAATTAATGCTCATTTTGAGTAACACAAGTCATGCGCAATGATGTATGCCGCCCTGCGTGTCTATTCTTTTTCAACTGCTTGTCCAAAAATAAATATATTTCCACTAAAATGTGGAATACCAAGGCAATGGAGAAATTACCACATATTTTGCTACATTAAATCAGTACACTCAAAAGAAGGTTCAACTGATTATCTATCTTGTAGCAAAATTTAAAAAGTGCAAACGTTGCTTTCATCTGAATTAAGAAATACGAATGGTAGTATTCTTTGCTTTTGGATGAAACATGTTTCAAGTTACTGAAGTGTGAAATACCGAGGCAAATGTAGATAATTCCACAAAAACATTAAGCTTCCAATAATATTGATGATAATAAAATTTGCAAACGTATGTGACATACATACTTTATCCATAAAGTTATATACCAATAGTATTTGATATCTTAAAAGACTCATCAGGGACACTGCCAGCCACCATATATCATTTTCAATACTGCCTTTTTCAAAAAAGATTTTTTTAAAATATAAACTTGAGTTTAGATAAGGCAATGCTAGGATTTTAGAATTGTGATTTTCTCTTCCAAAATGTCTGAACAAATAGCCAAAATACTATTTTATGTTTTTTATAGTTCAAGATCATTTTTAATTCAAAAAGGTTGTTTTCTCTCATAGACTACATATCCCAAGTATCAAAAGGAGTCATCATGTCATCTAAGACAAATTGATAAGTGTATATTTTGGGGGATTTCTGACCCAGTGTGTAAGATAGTCGATGGCCCTACAAATATCTGTATACCAATATTGGAAAAATGATTAGTCAATCACTGAGTCGCCCTGATGCTGCATGGGAAGAATCTGCCTCAGTTTAGCAAGTTGAAGTTGCAAAACCCATTATATAGAAAAATAGTGGGTTATATTTACGTCTATCAGCCATTTTGCATAAGCGTTTTACTTTCTATCACAAAAAAGGTGATGGTTTCATATTGGTTCCTCAATTTTATCCATTATTAACCACCAATTATTCAAAAAAATGACAATATACAGAATTACAAATCCGAAACTTAAATATCAAAAAATGTATGGAATGAACAAGTTAGCATTCCCCTCTAAATCAAGCATGAAACCCAATATGACGTCTTCTTTAATACAGGGTTAATAAATTACCAATGCGAGTTATGATTCTGATTATTATATAAAGTTTTTGAGAATAATTTTTGATAAATCATAAAAATAATTATGTATTTTCCTATAGTACCGCAATGTACCCTCTTAGTTTCAGCATCACTCACCTATAAAATAGGATAGGTTTAAACAAGAAAAGAATTATATATAGAATTTGTATAGAGTATGTTTCAAAGCAATTTAGTTTGATACCTTGGTCATTAAAAAGAACGTATGCTATTGGAAAGATTTTGTTGTAACTTGTTGTATCTGGCATTCTGGGAGTAGTTGTTGGACGAGGCAGGGCTGAAAAAGGGAGCAGTGGGCTTAAACAATATAAGCCAATAACTGCAATCATATGGCAACCCCCTAGATGCCATAGATTTATACATAATCAACTTAATGAATCAATATTTTTTAAACAAAAAAGTCTACTGCACAACCTAGTATAGATAATCAACTCAGAAGTAGTAACTAGGGTGTTGTGTATGTCACACTGGATATCTAAGTCAATCTATGGCTATGGACTGCCTAAAAAGACCTATAACCTAAGGCATATTGCATATTTTTAATGTGTGTAAGAGGTATGTTTATTTGATAAGAGGGCGCAAACTGCCCAGGTATAATTCAGCAACATGAGTATAATATATAAGTATTATATATAAGTATAATACACATTGCATGTATGTATTTATTCAGCGTTTATGCAGATCCTTAATTTGAAATTAGAATTTCATGTAGACAAACCATGCTAGAAAAGTTTGTTTACTTATGATTATAGAAAGATAGATATATCAACATATAGAAAATATATACAACTTGGACTATGCTCCGAAGTTGCATAGAGGTCTATCCATAAACCAAGCAGTGCATTAGACACACATAGAATGAATGTATAAATTGCTTGAAGCGTCTATGAATTGAATACAAATGAATTGTTTAAAAAGATGTTTCCCTGAATTTAGAAAAATAATTGAAAGTATTCTAAGCTTTTCAAAGCAAATGATTCAGATTCCTAAAATGTGGTATACCAAGGCAAATTGAGAAAATACCTCATATGTCACTACATTTCATCAGTACCCTCAAAAGAATGTTCAAATAATGGATGATCTCTCTTGAAGCAATATCTTAAAAGTGCAAACTTTGCTTTCATTACTAGTAAGAACTACGAGTGCAACTATTATAGGCTTTTGAAAATAACATGTTTCAAATTTCTAAAATGGGAAATACTGCGGTGAATGCAGAAAAGTCTGTAAATCAATCATCCGATAATATCAAGCCCTAAGTTTTGTCTTTGTACGTGACATTTATACTCTAGCTATTGATGAAATCATTTGCCAATAGTTTTTGATATCATTAAATCAAAGACTTTTCAGAGGTACTGCCAGCCACTTTATTGGATATGTGATTGCTTCATTCTCACACTGGTAATAGCAACATTATTAGGCACCATATGGTTGGCTAACATTGATAACTTAGCAAGACCTATCACTACTTGCTAAGATAGCCTATGGCCCTACAACATTTGTATACCAATATTGGAAAAATGAGTTATCAATCACTAAGTCTCCCTGATGCTGAATGGGAAGTATTCTAATCTTTTCAAAATAAAATGTTTCAGATTCCTTAAATGTGGAATGACCAAGGCAAATGGAGAAAATACCTCATATTTCAATACATTTGATCAGAACCCTCAAAAGAAGGTTCAACAAATGGATGATCTATATTGAAGCAATATCTAAAAAGTGAAAACTTTGCTTTAATCTCAATTAAGAACTACAAGTGCAACTATTCTAGGCTTTTGAAAATAACATGTTTCAAAGGACTAAAATGGGAAATACCATGGTGAATGCGAAAAGTCCATAAATCAAGCTTCCAATAATATTCACCCCAAAAATCTGCCATTGTACGTGACATTTATACTATATTGATAAAATCATTTGCCAATAGTTTTTGATATCTAAGAATTAAAGACTTTTCAGAGAAACTGCCATCCACTTTATTGGATATGTGATTGCTTCATTCTCACACTGGTTATAGCAACATTATCAGGCACCATATGGTTGGCTAACATTAATAACTTAGCAAGACCTATCATTACTTGCTAAGTTAGCCTATGGCCCTACAACACTGGAAAAATGAGTTGTCAATCCCTAAGTCTCTCTAATGCTGAATGGGAAGCATCTGCTTCTGTTTAGCAAGTTAAGCTCATCTTACTAAGTTGCAAAACCCATTACATAGAAAGATAATGGGTCATATTTACATCCATTACCCATTTTGCATGAGCATTTTACTTTCTATCAAAAACACGGTGATATAGGTTCCTCGATTTCCTCCATTATTAACCACCAATTAGTAAAAAGTTTTAAAAAATGGCAATATACAGAATTACAAATCCAAAACTTAAATATTAAAAATGTATAGACTGAACAAGCTAGCATTCCCCTCTAACTAAAGCATGAAAGCCGGTATGACATTTTCCTAAATGCAGGGATAGTCATTTCCAATACAAGTTATGATTCTGATCATCATATAAAGTTTTCAACTAAAATCTTTGACAAATCTTAAAATTATTATATATTTTCCTATAGTACCGCAGTGTACTCCATTAGTTTCAGCATCACTCACCAATAAAATAGGATAGATTTAAACAAGAAAACAGGTATATATAGAACTTGTATAGAATATGTTTTAAAGCAATTTAGTTTGATACCTTGGTCAAAATGAGAACGTATGCCATTTGAAGAAGTTTCATAGGTACTCACTTGTTGTATCTGGAGGTGTTGTTGTATGGGCTGGGGCTGAAAAAGGAAGCAGTGGGCTTAAACAATATGAACTAATAACTGTATTTATGGGGCAACCCCCTAGATGCCATAGATTTATATATAATCAACTTAATGAATCAATAATTCATTTTTTTACAAAAAAGTCTACTGCACAACCTAGTATAGATAATTAACTCAGAATTAGTAACTCGGGTGGTGTGTATGTCACATTTGGATAGCTAAGTCAATCTATGGTTATGGACTGCCTAAAAATATCTGTAACTTAAGGCATATTGCATCCACTGCTCGTTTTCTTTCACCACTGCTTGCTCACTGTCTCTCACCAGTTCATGCTCACTGTCTATCTTCACTGACAGAAAACAGGTATTTGAATTTTGGCTTAAGGCATGATTGAAACTGACTTAGCACAAGACACTACACCTTTCATCGATTTTAACGTGTTTAAGAGGGATGTTTATTTTATAAGGGAGCGCTAACTGCCCAGATATAACTCAGCAATATGAGTATAATATATAAGTATAATACACATTGTATGTATGTATGTATTCAGCATTTATACAGATTCTAAATTTGAAATTAGAATTTCATGTAGATGAACGATGGCAGCAAAACTTTATTAACTTATGGTTATAAAAAGATACATATATCAACATATAGAAAATAGATACAACTTCAACAATGCACTGAAAGTGCATAGAGGTCTGTACACAAACCAAGTAGTGCACTAAATAAACAGAATGCATGTATAAATTGCTTCAACCGTCTTTGATTACAAATGAGATGTTTATAAAGATGTTTCCCGGAATTTAGAAAAATAGCAAATTGAGAAAATACCTCATATTTCACTACATTTCATCAGTACCCTTAAAAGAAGGTTCAAATGATGGATGATCTATCTTGAACCAATATCTTAAAAGTGCAAACTCTGCTTTCATTTCAATTAAGAACTACAATTGCAACCATTCTAGGCTTTTGAAAATAACATGTTTCAAATGACTAATATGAGAAATACCGCGGTGAATGCAGAAAAGTCCGTAAATCAAGCTTCCATATTGATATTCAGCCCAAAATTCTGTCATTATATGTGATACTTATACTCTATTGATAAAATCATTTCCCAATAGTGTTTGATATCTCAAAATTAAAGACTTTTCAGGGGTGCTGCCAGCCACTTTATTGGATATGTGCTTGCTTCATTCTCACACTGGTTATAGCAAAAATATCAGGCACCATATGGTTGGCTAACATTGATAACTTAGCAAGACCTATCATTACTTGCTAAGATAGCCTATGGCCCTACAACATTTGTATACCAATATTGGAAAAATGAGTTGTCAATCACTAAGTTTCCCTGATGCTGAATGGGAAGCATCTGCTTCACTTAAGCAAGGTAAGCTCATCTTACTAAGTTCCAAAACCCATTACATAGAAAAATAATGGGTCATATTTATGTCCATTAGCCATTTTGCATGAGCATTTTACTTTCTATCACAAAAATGGCGATGGTTTCATATGGGTTCCTCAATTTCATCCATTATTAACCACCAATTAGTTAAAAGTTTAAAATAATGACAATACACAGAATTACAATTTCAAAACTTAAATATCAAAATTCAAAAAAGGATAGACTGAACACGCTAGCATTCCCCTCTAAATAAAGCATGAAAGCCAGTATTACATTTTCTTAAATGCAGGATTAGTAATTTCCAATACAATTTATGATTCTGATTAGCATATAAAGTTTTCAACTAAAATTTTTGACAAATCTTGAAATAATTATGTATTTTCCTATAATACCGCAGAGTACTCTATTAGTTTCCGCATCACTCACCCATAAAATAGGATAGATTTAAACAAGAAAACAAGTATATATAGAACTTGTATAGAGTATGTTTCAAAGCAATTTAGTTGGATACCTTGGTCAAAATGAGAACGCATGACATTGGAAGACGTTTCATAGGTACTCACTTGTTGTAACAGGGTGAAATGGTGGTGGTGGTGTTGTACGGGGCGGGGCTGGAAAAGGAAGCAGTGGGCTTAAACAATATGAGCTAATAATTATAATTATGAGGCAACCCCCTAGATGCCATAGATTTCTACATTATCAACTTAATGAATCAATAATTCATTTTTTACAAAAAGTCTACTGCACAACCTAGTATAGGTAATTAACTCAAAATTAGTAACTAGGGTGTTGTGTATGTCACACTTGGATATCTAAGTCAATCTATGGTTATGGACTGCCTAAAAAGACCTGTAACTTAAGGCATATTGCATCCACTGCTCATTTTCTTTCACCACTGCTTGCTCACTGTCTCTCACCAGTGCATGCTCACTGTCTATCTTCACTGACAGAAAACTGGTATTTGAATTTTGGGTTAAGGCATGATTGCAAATGACTTAGCACAAGACACTACACTTTTCTTTGGTTTTAACGTGTGTAAGAGGGATGTTTATCTCATAAGGGAGCGCAAACTGCTCAGGTATAACTCAGCAATATGAGTACAGGCAAACTTGGATATGACGGACCACTGTACGACGGATTTTTGCATATGATGGACGATATGCTTGGTCCCAGTCTTTTGCATATCAAGTATTCGTCATATGTATACGACGGATTTTGCATATGACGGACCAGTTTTCCTGGTCCCATTGAGTCTGTCATATCCAGGTTCACCTGTATAATATATAAGTATAATACACATTGCATGTATGTATTTACTCAGCATTTATACAGATTCTAAATTTGAAATTAGAATTTCATGTAGATGAACCATGGCAGCAAAACTTTATTAACTTGTGGTTATAGAAAGATACATATATAAACATATAGAAAATATATACAACTTAAACAATGCTCACTTGTTGTATCTGGAGGTGTTGTTGTACGGGCTGGGGCTGGAAAAGGAAGCAGTGGGCTTAAACAATATGAGCTAATAATTATAATTATGAGGCAACCCCCTAGATGCCATAGATTTCTACATTATCAACTTAATGAATCAATAATTCATTTTTTACAAAAAGTCTACTGCACAACCTAGTATAGGTAATTAACTCAAAATTAGTAACTAGGGTGTTGTGTATGTCACACTTGGATATCTAAGTCAATCTATGGTTATGGACTGCCTAAAAAGACCTGTAACTTAAGGCATATTGCATCCACTGCTCATTTTCTTTCACCACTGCTTGCTCACTGTCTCTCACCAGTGCATGCTCACTGTCTATCTTCACTGACAGAAAACTGGTATTTGAATTTTGGGTTAAGGCATGATTGCAAATGACTTAGCACAAGACACTACACTTTTCTTTGGTTTTAACGTGTGTAAGAGGGATGTTTATCTCATAAGGGAGCGCAAACTGCTCAGGTATAACTCAGCAATATGAGTACAGGCAAACTTGGATATGACGGACCACTGTACGACGGATTTTTGCATATGATGGACGATATGCTTGGTCCCAGTCTTTTGCATATCAAGTATTCGTCATATGTATACGACGGATTTTGCATATGACGGACCAGTTTTCCTGGTCCCATTGAGTCTGTCATATCCAGGTTCACCTGTATAATATATAAGTATAATACACATTGCATGTATGTATTTACTCAGCATTTATACAGATTCTAAATTTGAAATTAGAATTTCATGTAGATGAACCATGGCAGCAAAACTTTATTAACTTGTGGTTATAGAAAGATACATATATAAACATATAGAAAATATATACAACTTAAACAATGCTCTGAAGTTGCATAGAGGTCTATCCACAAACCAAGCAGTACAATAAATAAACATAGAATGCAGGTTTAAATTGCTTCAACCGTCTTTGATTACAAATGAGGTGTGAAAAAGGTGTTTCCTTGAATTTAGAAAAATAGCAAATGGAGAAAATATCTCATATTTCACTACATTTCATCAGTACCCTCAAAAAAATGTTCAGATAATGGATGATCTCTCTTGAAGCTATATCTAAAAAGTGCAAACTTTGCTTTCATTACTAGTAAGAACTACAAGCGCAACTATTATAGGCTTTTGAAAATAACATGTTTCAAATGTCTAAAATGGGGAAATACTGCGGTGAATGCAGAAAAGTCCGTAAATCAATCATCCGATAATATCAAGCCCTAAGTTTTGTCTTTGTACGTGACATTTATACTCTAGCTATTGATGAAATCATTTGCCAATAGTTTTTGATATCATTAAATCAAAAACTTTTCAGAGGTACTGCCAGTCACTTTATTGGATATGTGATTGCTTCATTCTCACACTGGTAATAGCAACATTATCAGGCACCATATGGTTGGCTAACATTGATAACTTAGCAAGACCTATCACTACTTGCTAAGATAACCTATGGCCCTACAACATTTGTATACCAATATTGGAAAAATGAGTTATCAATCACTAAGTCTCCCTGATGCTGAATGGGAAGTATTCTAATCTTTTCAAAGTAAAATGTTTCAGATTCCTTAAATGTGGAATGACCAAGGCAAATGGAGAAAATACCTCATATTTCAATACATTTGATCAGAACCCTCAAAAGAAGGTTCAACAAATTGATGATCTATATTGAAGCAATATCTAATAAGTGAAAACTTTGCTTTAATCTCAATTAAGAACTACAAGTGCAACTATTCTAGGCTTTTGAAAATAACATGTTTCAAAGGACTAAAATGGGAAATACCATGGTGAATGCAGAAAAGTCCATAAATCATGCTTCCAATAATATTCACCCCAGAAATCTGCCATTGTACGTGACATTTATACTCTATTGATAAAATCATTTGCCAATAGTTTTTGATATCTTAAAATTAAAGACTTTTCAGAGAAACTGCCATCCACTTTATTGGATATGTGATTGCTTCATTCTCACACTGGTTATAGCAACATTATCAGGCACCATATGGTTGGCTAACATTAATAACTTAGCAAGACCTATCATTACTTGCTAAGTTAGCCTATGGCCCTACAACACTGGAAAAATGAGTTGTCAATCCCTAAGTCTCCCTAATGCTGAATGGGAAGCATCTGCTTCTGTTTAGCAAGTTAAGCTCATCTTACTAAGTTGCAAAACCCATTACATAGAAAGATAATGGGTCATATTTACATCCATTACCCATTTTGCATGAGCATTTTACTTTCTATCAAAAACACGGTGATATAGGTTCCTCGATTTCCTCCATTATTAACCACCAATTAGTAAAAGGTTTTAAAAAATGGCAATATACAGAATTACAAATCCAAAACTTAAATATGAAAAATGTATAGACTGAACAAGCTAGCATTCCCCTCTAACTAAAGCATGAAAGCCGGTATGACATTTTCCTAAATGCAGGGATAGTCATTTCCAATACAAGTTATGATTCTGATCATCATATAAAGTTTTCAACTAAAATCTTTGACAAATCTTAAAATTATTATATATTTTCCTATAGTACCGCAGTGTACTCCATTAGTTTCAGCATCACTCACCAATAAAATAGGATAGATTTAAACAAGAAAACAGGTATATATAGAACTTGTATAGAATATGTTTTAAAGCAATTTAGTTTGATACCTTGGTCAAAATGAGAACGTATGCCATTTGAAGAAGTTTCATAGGTACTCACTTGTTGTATCTGGAGGTGTTGTTGTACGGGCTGGGGCTGAAAAAGGAAGCAGTGGGCTTAAACAATATGAACTAATAACTGTATTTATGGGGCAACCCCCTAGATGCCATAGATTTATACATAATCAACTTAATGAATCAATAATTCATTTTTTTACAAAAAAGTCTACTGCACAACCTAGTATAGATAATTAACTCAGAATTAGTAACTCGGGTGGTGTGTATGTCACATTTGGATATCTAAGTCAATCTATGGTTATGGACTGCCTAAAAATATCTGTAACTTAAGGCATATTGCATCCACTGCTCGTTTTCTTTCACCACTGCTTGCTCACTGTCTCTCACCAGTTCATGCTCACTGTCTATCTTCACTGACAGAAAACAGGTATTTGAATTTTGGCTTAAGGCATGATTGAAACTGACTTAGCACAAGACACTACACCTTTCATCGATTTTAACGTGTTTAAGAGGGATGTTTATTTTATAAGGGAGCGCTAACTGCCAAGATATAACTCAGCAATATGAGTATAATATATAAGTATAATACACATTGTATGTATGTATGTATTCAGCATTTATACAGATTCTAAATTTGAAATTAGAATTTCATGTAGATGAACCATGGCAGCAAAACTTTATTAACTTATGGTTATAAAAAGATACATATATCAACATATAGAAAATATATACAACTTCAACAATGCACTGAAAGTGCATAGAGGTCTGTACACAAACCAAGTAGTGCACTAAATAAACAGAATGCATGTATAAATTGCTTCAACCGTCTTTGATTACAAATGAGATGTTTATAAAGATGTTTCCCGGAATTTAGAAAAATAGCAAATTGAGAAAATACCTCATATTTCACTACATTTCATCAGTACCCTTAAAAGAAGGTTCAAATGATGGATGATCTATCTTGAACCAATATCTTAAAAGTGCAAACTCTGCTTTCATTTCAATTAAGAACTACAATTGCAACCATTCTAGGCTTTTGAAAATAACATGTTTCAAATGACTAATATGAGAAATACCGCGGTGAATGCAGAAAAGTCCGTAAATCAAGCTTCCATATTGATATTCAGCCCAAAATTCTGTCATTATATGTGATACTTATACTCTATTGATAAAATCATTTCCCAATAGTGTTTGATATCTCAAAATTAAAGACTTTTCAGGGGTGCTGCCAGCCACTTTATTGGATATGTGCTTGCTTCATTCTCACACTGGTTATAGCAAAAATATCAGGCACCATATGGTTGGCTAACATTCATAACTTAGCAAGACCTATCATTACTTGCTAAGATAGCCTATGGCCCTACAACATTTGTATATCAATATTGGAAAAATGAGTTGTCAATCACTAAGTTTCCCTGATGCTGAATGGGAAGCATCTGCTTCACTTAAGCAAGTTAAGCTCATCTTACTAAGTTCCAAAACCCATTACATAGAAAAATAATGGGTCATATTTATGTCCATTAGCCATTTTGCATGAGCATTTTACTTTCTATCACAAAAATGGCGATGGTTTCATATGGGTTCCTCAATTTCATCCATTATTAACCACCAATTAGTTAAAAGTTTAAAATAATGACAATACACAGAATTACAATTTCAAAACTTAAATATCAAAATTCAAAAAAGGATAGACTGAACACGCTAGCATTCCCCTCTAAATAAAGCATGAAAGCCAGTATTACATTTTCTTAAATGCAGGATTAGTTATTTCCAATACAATTTATGATTCTGATTAGCATATAAAGTTTTCAACTAAAATTTTTGACAAATCTTGAAATAATTATGTATTTTCCTATAATACCGCAGAGTACTCTATTAGTTTCCGCATCACTCACCCATAAAATAGGATAGATTTAAACAAGAAAACAAGTATATATAGAACTTGTATAGAGTATGTTTCAAAGCAATTTAGTTTGATACCTTGGTCAAAATGAGAACGCATGCCATTGGAAGACGTTTCATAGGTACTCACTTGTTGTAACAGGGTGAAATGGTGGTGGTGGTGTTGTACGGGGCGGGGCTGGAAAAGGAAGCAGTGGGCTTAAACAATATGAGCTAATAATTATAATTATGAGGCAACCCCCTAGATGCCATAGATTTCTACATTATCAACTTAATGAATCAATAATTCATTTTTTACAAAAAGTCTACTGCACAACCTAGTATAGGTAATTAACTCAAAATTAGTAACTAGGGTGTTGTGTATGTCACACTTGGATATCTAAGTCAATCTATGGTTATGGACTGCCTAAAAAGACCTGTAACTTAAGGCATATTGCATCCACTGCTCATTTTCTTTCACCACTGCTTGCTCACTGTCTCTCACCAGTGCATGCTCACTGTCTATCTTCACTGACAGAAAACTGGTATTTGAATTTTGGGTTAAGGCATGATTGCAAATGACTTAGCACAAGACACTACACTTTTCTTTGGTTTTAACGTGTGTAAGAGGGATGTTTATCTTATAAGGGAGCGCAAACTGCTCAGGTATAACTCAGCAATATGAGTACAGGCAAACTTGGATATGACGGACCACTGTACGACGGATTTTTGCATATGATGGACGATATGCTTGGTCCCAGTCTTTTGCATATCAAGTATTCGTCATATGTATACGACGGATTTTGCATATGACGGACCAGTTTTCCTGGTCCCATTGAGTCTGTCATATCCAGGTTCACCTGTATAATATATAAGTATAATACACATTGCATGTATGTATTTACTCAGCATTTATACAGATTCTAAATTTGAAATTAGAATTTCATGTAGATGAACCATGGCAGCAAAACTTTATTAACTTGTGGTTATAGAAAGATACATATATAAACATATAGAAAATATATACAACTTAAACAATGCTCTGAAGTTGCATAGAGGTCTATCCACAAACCAAGCAGTACAATAAATAAACATAGAATGCAGGTTTAAATTGCTTCAACCGTCTTTGATTACAAATGAGGTGTGAAAAAGGTGTTTCCTTGAATTTAGAAAAATAGCAAATGGAGAAAATATCTCATATTTCACTACATTTCATCAGTACCCTCAAAAAAATGTTCAGATAATGGATGATCTCTCTTGAAGCTATATCTAAAAAGTGCAAACTTTGCTTTCATTACTAGTAAGAACTACAAGCGCAACTATTATAGGCTTTTGAAAATAACATGTTTCAAATGTCTAAAATGGGGAAATACTGCGGTGAATGCAGAAAAGTCCGTAAATCAATCATCCGATAATATCAAGCCCTAAGTTTTGTCTTTGTACGTGACATTTATACTCTAGCTATTGATGAAATCATTTGCCAATAGTTTTTGATATCATTAAATCAAAAACTTTTCAGAGGTACTGCCAGTCACTTTATTGGATATGTGATTGCTTCATTCTCACACTGGTAATAGCAACATTATCAGGCACCATATGGTTGGCTAACATTGATAACTTAGCAAGACCTATCACTACTTGCTAAGATAACCTATGGCCCTACAACATTTGTATACCAATATTGGAAAAATGAGTTATCAATCACTAAGTCTCCCTGATGCTGAATGGGAAGTATTCTAATCTTTTCAAAGTAAAATGTTTCAGATTCCTTAAATGTGGAATGACCAAGGCAAATGGAGAAAATACCTCATATTTCAATACATTTGATCAGAACCCTCAAAAGAAGGTTCAACAAATTGATGATCTATATTGAATCAATATCTAATAAGTGAAAACTTTGCTTTAATCTCAATTAAGAACTACAAGTGCAACTATTCTAGGCTTTTGAAAATAACATGTTTCAAAGGACTAAAATGGGAAATACCATGGTGAATGCAGAAAAGTCCATAAATCATGCTTCCAATAATATTCACCCCAGAAATCTGCCATTGTACGTGACATTTATACTCTATTGATAAAATCATTTGCCAATAGTTTTTGATATCTTAAAATTAAAGACTTTTCAGAGAAACTGCCATCCACTTTATTGGATATGTGATTGCTTCATTCTCACACTGGTTATAGCAACATTATCAGGCACCATATGGTTGGCTAACATTAATAACTTAGCAAGACCTATCATTACTTGCTAAGTTAGCCTATGGCCCTACAACACTGGAAAAATGAGTTGTCAATCCCTAAGTCTCCCTAATGCTGAATGGGAAGCATCTGCTTCTGTTTAGCAAGTTAAGCTCATCTTACTAAGTTGCAAAACCCATTACATAGAAAGATAATGGGTCATATTTACATCCATTACCCATTTTGCATGAGCATTTTACTTTCTATCAAAAACACGGTGATATAGGTTCCTCGATTTCCTCCATTATTAACCACCAATTAGTAAAAGGTTTTAAAAAATGGCAATATACAGAATTACAAATCCAAAACTTAAATATGAAAAATGTATAGACTGAACAAGCTAGCATTCCCCTCTAACTAAAGCATGAAAGCCGGTATGACATTTTACTAAATGCAGGGATAGTCATTTCCAATACAAGTTATGATTCTGATCATCATATAAAGTTTTCAACTAAAATCTTTGACAAATCTTAAAATTATTATATATTTTCCTATAGTACCGCAGTGTACTCCATTAGTTTCAGCATCACTCACCAATAAAATAGGATAGATTTAAACAAGAAAACAGGTATATATAGAACTTGTATAGAATATGTTTTAAAGCAATTTAGTTTGATACCTTGGTCAAAATGAGAACGTATGCCATTTGAAGAAGTTTCATAGGTACTCACTTGTTGTATCTGGAGGTGTTGTTGTACGGGCTGGGGCTGAAAAAGGAAGCAGTGGGCTTAAACAATATGAACTAATAACTGTATTTATGGGGCAACCCCCTAGATGCCATAGATTTATACATAATCAACTTAATGAATCAATAATTCATTTTTTTACAAAAAAGTCTACTGCACAACCTAGTATAGATAATTAACTCAGAATTAGTAACTCGGGTGGTGTGTATGTCACATTTGGATATCTAAGTCAATCTATGGTTATGGACTGCCTAAAAATATCTGTAACTTAAGGCATATTGCATCCACTGCTCGTTTTCTTTCACCACTGCTTGCTCACTGTCTCTCACCAGTTCATGCTCACTGTCTATCTTCACTGACAGAAAACAGGTATTTGAATTTTGGCTTAAGGCATGATTGAAACTGACTTAGCACAAGACACTACACCTTTCATCGATTTTAACGTGTTTAAGAGGGATGTTTATTTTATAAGGGAGCGCTAACTGCCAAGATATAACTCAGCAATATGAGTATAATATATAAGTATAATACACATTGTATGTATGTATGTATTCAGCATTTATACAGATTCTAAATTTGAAATTAGAATTTCATGTAGATGAACCATGGCAGCAAAACTTTATTAACTTATGGTTATAAAAAGATACATATATCAACATATAGAAAATATATACAACTTCAACAATGCACTGAAAGTGCATAGAGGTCTGTACACAAACCAAGTAGTGCACTAAATAAACAGAATGCATGTATAAATTGCTTCAACCGTCTTTGATTACAAATGAGATGTTTATAAAGATGTTTCCCGGAATTTAGAAAAATAGCAAATTGAGAAAATACCTCATATTTCACTACATTTCATCAGTACCCTTAAAAGAAGGTTCAAATGATGGATGATCTATCTTGAACCAATATCTTAAAAGTGCAAACTCTGCTTTCATTTCAATTAAGAACTACAATTGCAACCATTCTAGGCTTTTGAAAATAACATGTTTCAAATGACTAATATGAGAAATACCGCGGTGAATGCAGAAAAGTCCGTAAATCAAGCTTCCATATTGATATTCAGCCCAAAATTCTGTCATTATATGTGATACTTATACTCTATTGATAAAATCATTTCCCAATAGTGTTTGATATCTCAAAATTAAAGACTTTTCAGGGGTGCTGCCAGCCACTTTATTGGATATGTGCTTGCTTCATTCTCACACTGGTTATAGCAAAAATATCAGGCACCATATGGTTGGCTAACATTGATAACTTAGCAAGACCTATCATTACTTGCTAAGATAGCCTATGGCCCTACAACATTTGTATACCAATATTGGAAAAATGAGTTGTCAATCACTAAGTTTCCCTGATGCTGAATGGGAAGCATCTGCTTCACTTAAGCAAGTTAAGCTCATCTTACTAAGTTCCAAAACCCATTACATAGAAAAATAATGGGTCATATTTATGTCCATTAGCCATTTTGCATGAGCATTTTACTTTCTATCACAAAAATGGCGATGGTTTCATATGGGTTCCTCAATTTCATCCATTATTAACCACCAATTAGTTAAAAGTTTAAAATAATGACAATACACAGAATTACAATTTCAAAACTTAAATATCAAAATTCAAAAAAGGATAGACTGAACACGCTAGCATTCCCCTCTAAATAAAGCATGAAAGCCAGTATTACATTTTCTTAAATGCAGGATTAGTAATTTCCAATACAATTTATGATTCTGATTAGCATATAAAGTTTTCAACTAAAATTTTTGACAAATCTTGAAATAATTATGTATTTTCCTATAATACCGCAGAGTACTCTATTAGTTTCCGCATCACTCACCCATAAAATAGGATAGATTTAAACAAGAAAACAAGTATATATAGAACTTGTATAGAGTATGTTTCAAAGCAATTTAGTTTGATACCTTGGTCAAAATGAGAACGCATGCCATTGGAAGACGTTTCATAGGTACTCACTTGTTGTAACAGGGTGAAATGGTGGTGGTGGTGTTGTACGGGGCGGGGCTGGAAAAGGAAGCAGTGGGCTTAAACAATATGAGCTAATAATTATAATTATGAGGCAACCCCCTAGATGCCATAGATTTCTACATTATCAACTTAATGAATCAATAATTCATTTTTTACAAAAAGTCTACTGCACAACCTAGTATAGGTAATTAACTCAAAATTAGTAACTAGGGTGTTGTGTATGTCACACTTGGATATCTAAGTCAATCTATGGTTATGGACTGCCTAAAAAGACCTGTAACTTAAGGCATATTGCATCCACTGCTCATTTTCTTTCACCACTGCTTGCTCACTGTCTCTCACCAGTGCATGCTCACTGTCTATCTTCACTGACAGAAAACTGGTATTTGAATTTTGGGTTAAGGCATGATTGCAAATGACTTAGCACAAGACACTACACTTTTCTTTGGTTTTAACGTGTGTAAGAGGGATGTTTATCTTATAAGGGAGCGCAAACTGCTCAGGTATAACTCAGCAATATGAGTACAGGCAAACTTGGATATGACGGACCACTGTACGACGGATTTTTGCATATGATGGACGATATGCTTGGTCCCAGTCTTTTGCATATCAAGTATTCGTCATATGTATACGACGGATTTTGCATATGACGGACCAGTTTTCCTGGTCCCATTGAGTCTGTCATATCCAGGTTCACCTGTATAATATATAAGTATAATACACATTGCATGTATGTATTTACTCAGCATTTATACAGATTCTAAATTTGAAATTAGAATTTCATGTAGATGAACCATGGCAGCAAAACTTTATTAACTTGTGGTTATAGAAAGATACATATATAAACATATAGAAAATATATACAACTTAAACAATGCTCTGAAGTTGCATAGAGGTCTATCCACAAACCAAGCAGTACAATAAATAAACATAGAATGCAGGTTTAAATTGCTTCAACCGTCTTTGATTACAAATGAGGTGTGAAAAAGGTGTTTCCTTGAATTTAGAAAAATAGCAAATGGAGAAAATATCTCATATTTCACTACATTTCATCAGTACCCTCAAAAAAATGTTCAGATAATGGATGATCTCTCTTGAAGCTATATCTAAAAAGTGCAAACTTTGCTTTCATTACTAGTAAGAACTACAAGCGCAACTATTATAGGCTTTTGAAAATAACATGTTTCAAATGTCTAAAATGGGGAAATACTGCGGTGAATGCAGAAAAGTCCGTAAATCAATCATCCGATAATATCAAGCCCTAAGTTTTGTCTTTGTACGTGACATTTATACTCTAGCTATTGATGAAATCATTTGCCAATAGTTTTTGATATCATTAAATCAAAAACTTTTCAGA
This sequence comes from Maea johnstoni, assembly GCA_963942565.1. Lineage (NCBI taxonomy): Eukaryota > Metazoa > Annelida > Polychaeta > Spionida > Magelonidae > Maea > Maea johnstoni. The sequence goes on along the minus strand of OZ012689.1, from coordinate 42,332,384 downwards.
GGTACTGCCAGTCACTTTATTGGATATGTGATTGCTTCATTCTCACACTGGTAATAGCAACATTATCAGGCACCATATGGTTGGCTAACATTGATAACTTAGCAAGACCTATCACTACTTGCTAAGATAACCTATGGCCCTACAACATTTGTATACCAATATTGGAAAAATGAGTTATCAATCACTAAGTCTCCCTGATGCTGAATGGGAAGTATTCTAATCTTTTCAAAGTAAAATGTTTCAGATTCCTTAAATGTGGAATGACCAAGGCAAATGGAGAAAATACCTCATATTTCAATACATTTGATCAGAACCCTCAAAAGAAGGTTCAACAAATTGATGATCTATATTGAAGCAATATCTAATAAGTGAAAACTTTGCTTTAATCTCAATTAAGAACTACAAGTGCAACTATTCTAGGCTTTTGAAAATAACATGTTTCAAAGGACTAAAATGGGAAATACCATGGTGAATGCAGAAAAGTCCATAAATCATGCTTCCAATAATATTCACCCCAGAAATCTGCCATTGTACGTGACATTTATACTCTATTGATAAAATCATTTGCCAATAGTTTTTGATATCTTAAAATTAAAGACTTTTCAGAGAAACTGCCATCCACTTTATTGGATATGTGATTGCTTCATTCTCACACTGGTTATAGCAACATTATCAGGCACCATATGGTTGGCTAACATTAATAACTTAGCAAGACCTATCATTACTTGCTAAGTTAGCCTATGGCCCTACAACACTGGAAAAATGAGTTGTCAATCCCTAAGTCTCCCTAATGCTGAATGGGAAGCATCTGCTTCTGTTTAGCAAGTTAAGCTCATCTTACTAAGTTGCAAAACCCATTACATAGAAAGATAATGGGTCATATTTACATCCATTACCCATTTTGCATGAGCATTTTACTTTCTATCAAAAACACGGTGATATAGGTTCCTCGATTTCCTCCATTATTAACCACCAATTAGTAAAAGGTTTTAAAAAATGGCAATATACAGAATTACAAATCCAAAACTTAAATATGAAAAATGTATAGACTGAACAAGCTAGCATTCCCCTCTAACTAAAGCATGAAAGCCGGTATGACATTTTCCTAAATGCAGGGATAGTCATTTCCAATACAAGTTATGATTCTGATCATCATATAAAGTTTTCAACTAAAATCTTTGACAAATCTTAAAATTATTATATATTTTCCTATAGTACCGCAGTGTACTCCATTAGTTTCAGCATCACTCACCAATAAAATAGGATAGATTTAAACAAGAAAACAGGTATATATAGAACTTGTATAGAATATGTTTTAAAGCAATTTAGTTTGATACCTTGGTCAAAATGAGAACGTATGCCATTTGAAGAAGTTTCATAGGTACTCACTTGTTGTATCTGGAGGTGTTGTTGTACGGGCTGGGGCTGAAAAAGGAAGCAGTGGGCTTAAACAATATGAACTAATAACTGTATTTATGGGGCAACCCCCTAGATGCCATAGATTTATACATAATCAACTTAATGAATCAATAATTCATTTTTTTACAAAAAAGTCTACTGCACAACCTAGTATAGATAATTAACTCAGAATTAGTAACTCGGGTGGTGTGTATGTCACATTTGGATATCTAAGTCAATCTATGGTTATGGACTGCCTAAAAATATCTGTAACTTAAGGCATATTGCATCCACTGCTCGTTTTCTTTCACCACTGCTTGCTCACTGTCTCTCACCAGTTCATGCTCACTGTCTATCTTCACTGACAGAAAACAGGTATTTGAATTTTGGCTTAAGGCATGATTGAAACTGACTTAGCACAAGACACTACACCTTTCATCGATTTTAACGTGTTTAAGAGGGATGTTTATTTTATAAGGGAGCGCTAACTGCCCAGATATAACTCAGCAATATGAGTATAATATATAAGTATAATACACATTGTATGTATGTATGTATTCAGCATTTATACAGATTCTAAATTTGAAATTAGAATTTCATGTAGATGAACCATGGCAGCAAAACTTTATTAACTTATGGTTATAAAAAGATACATATATCAACATATAGAAAATATATACAACTTCAACAATGCACTGAAAGTGCATAGAGGTCTGTACACAAACCAAGTAGTGCACTAAATAAACAGAATGCATGTATAAATTGCTTCAACCGTCTTTGATTACAAATGAGATGTTTATAAAGATGTTTCCCGGAATTTAGAAAAATAGCAAATTGAGAAAATACCTCATATTTCACTACATTTCATCAGTACCCTTAAAAGAAGGTTCAAATGATGGATGATCTATCTTGAACCAATATCTTAAAAGTGCAAACTCTGCTTTCATTTCAATTAAGAACTACAATTGCAACTATTCTAGGCTTTTGAAAATAACATGTTTCAAATGACTAATATGAGAAATACCGCGGTGAATGCAGAAAAGTCCGTAAATCAAGCTTCCATATTGATATTCAGCCCAAAATTCTGTCATTATATGTGATACTTATACTCTATTGATAAAATCATTTCCCAATAGTGTTTGATATCTCAAAATTAAAGACTTTTCAGGGGTGCTGCCAGCCACGTTATTGGATATGTGCTTGCTTCATTCTCACACTGGTTATAGCAAAAATATCAGGCACCATATGGTTGGCTAACATTGATAACTTAGCAAGACCTATCATTACTTGCTAAGATAGCCTATGGCCCTACAACATTTGTATACCAATATTGGAAAAATGAGTTGTCAATCACTAAGTTTCCCTGATGCTGAATGGGAAGCATCTGCTTCACTTAAGCAAGTTAAGCTCATCTTACTAAGTTCCAAAACCCATTACATAAAAAAATAATGGGTCATATTTATGTCCATTAGCCATTTTGCATGAGCATTTTACTTTCTATCACAAAAATGGCGATGGTTTCATATGGGTTCCTCAATTTCATCCTTTATTAACCACCAATTAGTTAAAAGTTTAAAATAATGACAATACACAGAATTACAATTTCAAAACTTAAATATCAAAATTCAAAAAAGGATAGACTGAACACGCTAGCATTCCCCTCTAAATAAAGCATGAAAGCCAGTATTACATTTTCTTAAATGCAGGATTAGTAATTTCCAATACAATTTATGATTCTGATTAGCATATAAAGTTTTCAACTAAAATTTTTGACAAATCTTGAACTAATTATGTATTTTCCTATAATACCGCAGAGTACTCTATTAGTTTCCGCATCACTCACCCATAAAATAGGATAGATTTAAACAAGAAAACAAGTATATATAGAACTTGTATAGAGTATGTTTCAAAGCAATTTAGTTTGATACCTTGGTCAAAATGAGAACGCATGCCATTGGAAGACGTTTCATAGGTACTCACTTGTTGTAACAGGGTGAAATGGTGGTGGTGGTGTTGTACGGGGCGGGGCTGGAAAAGGAAGCAGTGGGCTTAAACAATATGAGCTAATAATTATAATTATGAGGCAACCCCCTAGATGCCATAGATTTCTACATAATCAACTTAATGAATCAATAATTCATTTTTTACAAAAAGTCTACTGCACAACCTAGTATAGGTAATTAACTCAAAATTAGTAACTAGGGTGTTGTGTATGTCACACTTGGATATCTAAGTCAATCTATGGTTATGGACTGCCTAAAAAGACCTGTAACTTAAGGCATATTGCATCCACTGCTCATTTTCTTTCACCACTGCTTGCTCACTGTCTCTCACCAGTGCATGCTCACTGTCTATCTTCACTGACAGAAAACTGGTATTTGAATTTTGGGTTAAGGCATGATTGCAAATGACTTAGCACAAGACACTACACTTTTCTTTGGTTTTAACGTGTGTAAGAGGGATGTTTATCTTATAAGGGAGCGCAAACTGCTCAGGTATAACTCAGCAATATGAGTACAGGCAAACTTGGATATGACGGACCACTGTACGACGGATTTTTGCATATGATGGACGATATGCTTGGTCCCAGTCTTTTGCATATCAAGTATTCGTCATATGTATACGACAGATTTTGCATATGACGGACCAGTTTTCCTGGTCCCATTGAGTCTGTCATATCCAGGTTCACCTGTATAATATATAAGTATAATACACATTGCATGTATGTATTTACTCAGCATTTATACAGATTCTAAATTTGAAATTAGAATTTCATGTAGATGAACCATGGCAGCAAAACTTTATTAACTTATGGTTATAAAAAGATACATATATCAACATATAGAAAATATATACAACTTCAACAATGCACTGAAAGTGCATAGAGGTCTGTACACAAACCAAGTAGTGCACTAAATAAACAGAATGCATGTATAAATTGCTTCAACCGTCTTTGATTACAAATGAGATGTTTATAAAGATGTTTCCCGGAATTTAGAAAAATAGCAAATTGAGAAAATACCTCATATTTCACTACATTTCATCAGTACCCTTAAAAGAAGGTTCAAATGATGGATGATCTATCTTGAACCAATATCTTAAAAGTGCAAACTCTGCTTTCATTTCAATTAAGAACTACAATTGCAACTATTCTAGGCTTTTGAAAATAACATGTTTCAAATGACTAATATGAGAAATACCGCGGTGAATGCAGAAAAGTCCGTAAATCAAGCTTCCATATTGATATTCAGCCCAAAATTCTGTCATTATATGTGATACTTATACTCTATTGATAAAATCATTTCCCAATAGTGTTTTATATCTCAAAATTAAATACTTTTCAGGGGTGCTGCCAGCCACTTTATTGAATATGTGCTTGCTTCATTCTCACACTGGTTATAGCAAAAATATCAGGCACCATATGGTTGGCTAACATTGATAACTTAGCAAGACCTATCATTACTTGCTAAGATAGCCTATGGCCCTACAACATTTGTATACCAATATTGGAAAAATGAGTTGTCAATCACTAAGTTTCCCTGATGCTGAATGGGAAGCATCTGCTTCACTTAAGCAAGTTAAGCTCATCTTACTAAGTTCCAAAACCCATTACATAGAAAAATAATGGGTCATATTTATGTCCATTAGCCATTTTGCATGAGCATTTTACTTTCTATCGCAAAAATGGCGATGGTTTCATATGGGTTCCTCAATTTCATCCATTATTAACCACCAATTAGTTAAAAGTTTAAAATAATGACAATACACAGAATTACAATTTCAAAACTTAAATATCAAAATTCAAAAAAGGATAGACTGAACACGCTACCATTCCCCTCTAAATAAAGCATGAAAGCCAGTATGACATTTTCTTAAATGCAGGATTAGTAATTTCCAATACAATTTATGATTCTGATTAGCATATAAAGTTTTCAACTAAAATTTTTGACAAATCTTGAAATAATTATGTATTTTCCTATAATACCGCAGAGTACTCTATTAGTTTCCGCATCACTCACCCATAAAATAGGATAGATTTAAACAAGAAAACAAGTATATATAGAACTTGTATAGAGTATGTTTCAAAGCAATTTAGTTTGATACCTTGGTCAAAATGAGAACGCATGCCATTGGAAGACGTTTCATAGGTACTCACTTGTTGTATCAGGGTGAAATGGTGGTGGTGGTGTTGTACGGGGCGGGGCTGGAAAAGGAAGCAGTGGGCTTAAACAATATGAGCTAATAATTATAATTATGAGGCAACCCCCTAGATGCCATAGATTTCTACATAATCAACTTAATGAATCAATAATTCATTTTTTACAAAAAGTCTACTGCACAACCTAGTATAGGTAATTAACTCAAAATTAGTAACTAGGGTGTTGTGTATGTCACACTTGGATATCTAAGTCAATCTATGGTTATGGACTGCCTAAAAAGACCTGTAACTTAAGGCATATTGCATCCACTGCTCATTTTCTTTCACCACTGCTTGCTCACTGTCTCTCACCAGTGCATGCTCACTGTCTATCTTCACTGACAGAAAACTGGTATTTGAATTTTGGGTTAAGGCATGATTGAAACTGACTTAGCACAAGACACTACACTTTTCTTTGGTTTTAACGTGTGTAAGAGGGATGTTTATCTTATAAGGGAGCGCAAACTGCTCAGATATAACTCAGCAATATGAGTACAGGCGAACTTGGATATGACGGACCACTGTAGGACGGATTTTTGCATATGATGGACGATATGCTTGGTCCCAGTCTTTTGCATATCAAGTATTCGTCATATGTATACGACGGATTTTGCATATGACGGACCAGTTTTCCTGGTCCCATTGAGTCTGTCATATCCAGGTTCACCTGTATAATATATAAGTATAATACACATTGCATGTATGTATTTACTCAGCATTTATACAGATTCTAAATTTGAAATTAGAATTTCATGTAGATGAACCATGGCAGCAAAACTTTATTAACTTGTGGTTATAGAAAGATACATATATAAACATATAGAAAATATATACAACTTAAACAATGCTCTGAAGTTGCATAGAGGTCTATCCACAAACCAAGCAGTACAATAAATAAACATAGAATGCAGGTTTAAAATGCTTCAACCGTCTTTGATTACAAATGAGGTGTGAAAAAGGTGTTTCCTTGAATTTAGAAAAATAGCAAATGGAGAAAATATCTCATATTTCACTACATTTCATCAGTACCCTCAAAAAAATGTTCAAATAATGGATGATCTCTCTTGAAGCTATATCTAAAAAGTGCAAACTTTGCTTTCATTACTAGTAAGAACTACAAGCGCAACTATTATAGGCTTTTGAAAATAACATGTTTCAAATGTCTAAAATGGGAAATACTGCGGTGAATGCAGAAAAGTCCGTAAATCAATCATCCGATAATATCAAGCCCTAAGTTTTGTCTTTGTACGTGACATTTATACTCTAGCTATTGATGAAATCATTTGCCAATAGTTTTTGATATCTTTTAATCAAAAACTTTTCAGAGGTACTGCCAGCCACTTTATTGGATATGTGATTGCTTCATTCTCACACTGGTAATAGCAACATTATCAGGCACCATATGGTTGGCTAACATTGATAACTTAGCAAGACCTATCACTACTTGCTAAGATAACCTATGGCCCTACAACATTTGTATACCAATATTGGAAAAATGAGTTATCAATCACTTAGTCTCCCTGATGCTGAATGGGAAGCATCTGCTTCAGTTTAGCAAGTTAAGCTCATCTTACTAAGTTGCAAAACCCATTACATAGAAAGATAGTGGGTTATATTTACGTCCATCAGCCATTTGGCAGGAGTATTTTACTTTCTATTACAAAAACAGTGATGGTTTCATATTGGTTCCTTAATTTAATCCATTATCAACCACCATTTGGTCAACAGTTTTAAAAAATGACAATATAAAGAATTACAAATCCAAAACTTAAATATTGAAAATGTATAGACTGAAGAAGCTAGTATTCCCCTCTAAATAAAGCATGAAAGCCAGTTTGACATTTTCTTAAATGCAGGGTAAGCAATTACCAATACCAGTTATGATTCTGATTATTATATTAGGTTTTCGAGTATAATTTTTGACAAACCCTACAATTATTATGTATTTTCTTATATTACAGCAGTGTACTCCATTAGTTTCAGCATTACTCACCTATAAAATAGGATGTATTTGACCAAGAAAACAATTATTTATAAAACTTGTATAGAGCATGTTTTAAAGCAATTTAGTTTGATATCTTGGTCAAGATGAGAACGTATGCCATTGGAAGAGGTTTCATAGGTACTCACTTGTTGTATCTGGCATTCTGGTAGTTGTTGTTGGACGAGGCGGGGCTGAAAAAGGAAGCAGTGGGCTATGACAATATAAGCTAATAACTGTAAGTATGTGACAACCCCATAGGTGCCATAAATTTATACATGATCAACTTAATAAATCAATAATTAAATTTCAACAAAAGGTCTACTGCACAACCTAGTATGGAAAATTTACTCAGAATCAGTAACTTGGGTTATGTGTATGTCGCACTTGGATATCTAAGTCAATCTATGGTTCTACACTGCCTAAAAAGATTTTAAAAAAATACAGGGCATGTATAAATTGCTTCAACAGTTTATGAGTACAAAAAAGATGGTTATAATTATTTTTTCTTGAATTTAGAAAATGATTGGAAGTATCCTAAGCTTTTCAAAGTATAATGTTTTTAGATATCTAAAATGTGGAATACCAAGGCAAATGGGGAGCATACTACATATTTCACTAAATTTAATCAGAACCCTCAAAAGAAGGTTCAACTGATGATCTATCTTGAAGCGATAATTCTAAAAGTGCAAACTTTGCTTTGATCAGAATTAAGAAATAAGAATGCCAGTATTCTAGGCTTTTGGAAGTTACATGTTTCAAATTGCTGAAATGTAAAATAGCGAGCCAAATGTAGAAAATTCCACAAACTAAGCTTCCAATGATATTCATCTCAAAACTTTGCCGTTGCACGTGACATTCATACTCGACCTATGAAATCTTTTACCAACAGTTTTTGATATCCTAAAATTGACGACTTTCCAGGGATACTCCCAACAACCAGATTGGATATGTGATCACTTATTTTGACCACATTGATAACGTTATCAAAAACGCTATATGCCAAACACCTACTCTCCTGCAAAAATAGATTTTGCATTTGTATATAGGCTAACGATAATGCATGTCTATATATATATATATATATATATATATATATATATATATATATATATATATATATATATATATATATATATATGGCATTGTGTGGTGTAGTCGTATTATCATGGGTATGGAGTGGCTTTCTATTGACTTTGCTCAAAGCATAACATCATCCATATCCAAATAATAAGCTCAGAAACTTTTATAAAGATATCCACTTACATGCATGTAGAAATGCATAAAGAATATATTACAAAACATTACTACACTGCAAAATAACACACAACGGGAAAGGGGAAAATGAAAAACGTGGTCTTAAATGTTCGAAGTTGTGTGCGATGGCGAAAATAATGGAATTTATGAAATATGCAAGGAACAAGCTTACCTTGCTCGTCAAATGTCAATGACAGAACCGCTTGCTTTTGCAGAACATGCAGCAAGATGCTGAGAAGTGCCAGCCGCATCGATGGGGCCTTTCCCCTCATGACGATCATAGCTTGTCGGCGTTCTTACAGCAGATTCCTCTCAAGAAATGCCTGATGCGCAGTTGTTTTCACAAGATATATATGAATTCCTCTGTCTCGCCACAGATAAACAGCCAATCAGCTAGCACGACGTGGAGGACATAGGTGAATTCAGTTAAGCTATGGCCTAGCTGGTTAACTAAATAACAATAAGATTGTTTATCGTCCCAACTTGTGAGAAAATGATAGATCATTTAGTCCTAGATTTTGATATCATTTTGTAAGTCATTAGATATCTCCTTGGAATGATAAATTCTAATGTAAAGTAGACTTCAAATCCGTATCCGGATGTTTAATACTAATTGTGGTGATAAAGAAGTGATCTGATTGTAGATGTTGTGAAACAGAATATCCATTGCCTTGCATTGCAGCATCACAAACACGTGGCGCAAACGCGTGCCTGGACAACGACGTGGCACATGAGAGAGAGAGAGAGAGAGAGAGAGAGAGAGAGAGAGAGAGAGATGGGGGAAGGATCGAGAGAGAGAGAGAGAGAGCATATTCAAATTTTACTACATTTGAAAAATTATAACAATCATGTGGTTGAATTTTCAGACAATATTTCTTTTTCGAAATGTAGAGGAATACGTTATAATCACATGTATATGCCTCGAATGAATTCACCTATGCAGGCCGAATTAGGTATTTTGGAACGAAAGCCTTTCATTGTGAAAAACAAATCAGAGTTCGGTCTGCATCTTTGGTGTACATGTACACTGATGATTTGAATTTCGTTATAATATCTCTCTTGGCAAAAACAGTACGAACCCATTCAATGCGTATTGTTCCTCTAGAAATTTCTGTATAAATGTTTGATACTTTTGATTATAACAAAACAATCTTCAACTGATTTAGAATAAATTTGAAGGTGTGTAGTTGATAACGTTCTAATGGACATTTGCCTTCAGACAAACTACTGATTTCGCTTAAAGGTGGTTACAAAGCTGTTGGGCTTTTATGCCCTCTGTGTGAACGGATTAGAGCAGGTATTGCGAATAGAAAACTGGTTGCGTATTGTCTTTCTCTCTACTATCAAAAAAACTTATTTCACATGTTCAATGTTTCTTTGTACCAAGACACAACGCATCGATTTTCAACTGTTTATACATTGGCCAAGGGAGGCAATAATATGTCATTGATATATTAAAGGTACTTTATTATATGTCAGTCCTGCAACAAATGTTTCCTTTATTGTAAAGCAGTAACCACAGACATGTAATTACTTTCCAGAACAGGTATTCCCTAAGTCCATTGGAAGGAAGGAAGGAATGGGTTTTAACGTCGATTTCAACAGATTAGGCCATATCGCGACGAGATAGAAACCTGGAACCGGGAAGAAATTCGCTACTCTTTACAAATAGTTCCAAGGGGTATTTTAGTTGCAGAAGAACCATAGGCAGCCCTCCACAACACCGCACATTTAGCGAACAGGTCAAACTGCTTTGGGATCAACCGAGATTCGAACCTACACATGTACGAACACGTTTGGGAATTAGCTAATGCATTAGCAGAGTACAGGAGGATGTCTGTCTTGTTTTTTAATTGCCTATCCCATTAAATGATGTATTGAATATCTTTCCGTGGCCTAGGGTAAAGGGAGCCTCTCTATGTTGACCTACCCTCCAAAGAGAAAATAAACCCTATAATTATAAAGTGACCTTATAGTGCCGGTTTATTTACCTTTTCCGGAGTGTTACGATTAAAGTGTGACTTGTGTAGTAAAGATATTGGCGTAGTAATACGCCAGCCAGGGCTACCAGTACTGAGGTCAAAGGTTGCCCGGCACTACTTTATAAGTACCCTGCAGTGTCACCCAAGCTACCCATGAGGACCCGCCAGACAAAGACAAGGCAACCAACAGACAAGTGCTCCCTATGCATGTCTGTTACGCCTGTCTTGTCGACCCAGATATACACGCATATCTATACCAGTGTACCGGCAGAATACATAGAGTCTACAGGAATCTACTGGCTGTCACAGAGCTGACAGCTCCCAGGTAAGTCTACAGCAACAACCACTAGATAGTTTTACTACATTTTGGCGACGAGGCTGTTGGTTAAATTAATTAGGGACCCTGTAATTGGTGTTGTTGTGGACTTATACTGGTGATAGCATTCCTAGATTTTGTTTACACACGTGCTTGGATAGAGGGCTGGTAGGAGTACGTACAGTGTGTGCTGGAAACTCGCACTCTTCAAGCACATAAGTGAGTAAACATTGTATTAGTGGTTACAAATCATTTTTGTTCAGCTTTTGATGCAAATAAGTTGCTTTAAAGTGCTTTAAAGTTGTTGTTTCTGCATCGGACCTAGCTGTCAAGTCAAGTAGGGTGACTCAGTGCACTTAGGCTGACCCGATTGTTTATGGGCCTTTGTGTGACAGACTTAGAGTAGCCCCTAGCCTAAGCCCTTAGGCTGCTTTTTCTAGTGTTGTCATTTTGCCTAAAATAAAGAGATATTCTCTTCATTTAACTGATATTTTAAGAAATAATTGTTTATTTCATAATTTGTTGTTGTTGTTGTTTTTGACACTTACTTTCTGGTAGTGTTAAGAAACATATACTACTTGATATAGTTTCTATAACTATACCAGTTTGTTTTTTCGGATTCCTCTTGTGTATTTCTTCCGCGTCACCTTTCAAAAAGAAAAATGGCTGCCAAGGCTCTCGACATGGATCAGGCAACTGTCAAGCAACTGACACAGTTGCCGGGCATTGGGAAAACCTTTGCCCAATTGATAGTTCAACGAAGAGAGGAGCAAGGATCCATTTACTTCGAGGATATGGCTGATGTTCCTGCACTGCAGACGGCCCTCCATTCACTTGTGAACGAGGGCCGAGTATTCTTTCAGCCATTCCCGGAGGAGCGATTCCAGCCAAGAAAAGCGATGGAGGAGCCTACAATGATGAATGACCAGATACAAATCCTAGCTGAAGCAATGAAGGGCGTCCAGAGAGAGATGAAGGACATGAGGAAGAACAGTCAGATGGAGATTGAAAGAATGGAGGAACAACAAAAAAGAATGGAGGAACAACAAAAAAGAATGGAGGAACAACAAAAACAATACATCCGTGAAGCAATCAACAGCGTCCACCAGGAGATGGACAGGCGTTTCTCGTTGTTTCCATTTGTGAAACCGGAAACTGGAGTCCCGCCTCAAGCGGTAGCAACTCCTGCAGTCCAGACTCCAATAGTGGAACCCATTCACGAGCCAGCGGTGCAGAGGATGATTGATGTGATTGACAACAGAACAGCCACTCATCAACCCCTGACTGCATCGCCACCACCATCAGCACCACCTTCCCCTGCAAGGGCGGCTCCGGCTTTATCTGGACTCCCTAGCAGGGGTGGTCTACAGAACATATCGCCTATTCCCGAAACAAATAGGCGCAACTTTCCTAAAATCGCCCCGTTTGACGGACATGGCGATTTCAATGCATTCTTGGCGAAATTCGAAATTATCGCTGCATCCTATGCCTGGGATGAGCAAATGATGCTACTAAAATTAGTAGAATCATTGACCGACAAGGCACTGGACTGCTTTTATTGGCAGAAACCAGAAGTCAAGGCATCATACCTGCTAACAAAGGAAGAGCTGCAAAAGTCGTTCGGGATACACGTGGACCCAATAGCAGCTCGGGCAGAGTTAAGCCTCCTCTGTCAAAGAGTCGAGGAACCAGTCGAGCTCTATAGCCAACGTGTGCGAGAAATGACAACCAAAGCCTACTTGGGAGTACCGGCAGACCTCTTCGAACTGTTGGCAATGGAAGCCTTCTTCAGGGGTTTCCGTGACACTGGAGCTGCTAGGTTAGCCATGATACAATCGCCTAAGACCTTGAACGATGCCATGAACATCACAAGGTCAATCCAGTACAACGATCGCCTACTAAATCATAAGTCCAATCAGAAGGTAACCTTTCAAAGACCACCTGTCTCCAGTGGGGATTCCGTCCGGAATTCCCAGGACACTGGATCCCACACTGTAAGACAGGTACATGCTGTTGAAAGTTCATGCCTACCTGACATTTCGAAAGATGTCCGGGACTTAAAAGACCAACTCAAAACAATTTCATTGAATCTTGGGTTGGAAGGCAATTTCCACCGAACTGCGAGGGACCGAGAGTCAAGAGGCAGATCTCCAACAGGAAATGACCAACCCAGATCTGGCTGGAGAAGCCCTTCACCTAATCCGCGGAGCTCCTCGCCCTCAATCAATTGTTACAATTGTGGGCTTGAAGGCCATTTCATTAGGGACTGCCCTAAGAGAAAAGGTGAAGGAAGTTCACAGTCACGACAAAGATATAGGTCGCGATCACCATCCCCAGCGACATCCAGATCAGCTAGTTCTTTAAACTAGACAGGGCTGACAAAGAAGGCCTAATGTCAGCCCTAAAGAGAAAGAAAGGCCTACTTCAACAGATGGATGATAAACGTGACAGTCCTTGCCTGCGAGAAGTCGTATATTCCGCCCCACCTGAACTCAGTTTGGTGGTACCAGTGGTCGTAAATGGCCTCTCTACTAATGCTATCATCGACACCGCAGCCCAGGTCTCCATCATAAGTGAAGATTTCCTTGGTCAGATGAGGAATCCCCCTGTGTCAAAGGAACAAGTTCTTCTGCGTGAGGCTAGCAAAAATGGCTCCATGGTCGGAACAATCCTGTCAGCCGTCCCTTTGGTCATCAATGGGAAGTCCTACAAATGTTCGCTCCTAGCCGCACCATTACATGACTCATTCATCCTGGGTCTGGATTTCCTGAAGCCGAACGGAGGTGTCATTGATTTGCGGGATGATACTCTGACTTTGGGCAGCGACAAGGTTCAAGCAGAGATGCGCCATAACAATGGTGAGCAATATGTGGTGAGGCGTATCCTGTTGCCAAGGAAGACAGTGATCCCACCGAACTCTGCAAAACAAGTGCTGGCCAAATACAGAGCACCTCCAGACACTGTACTCCTCCTGGATGCCGCTTCCAGAGATCACAGAGGCGCATGCATCCCAAACACGCTAATTATGTCTGGGAAACCCGGTGACCGGATCAGTTACGCTCCGATCGAGATCAGGAATGATAGCAACAAGTTTGTGAGTCTAAAGAAAGGACACCTTCTTGGAGTTGCTGAAGAAATTGATGATGTGTTGGACACTGAGGTTTCACCCACAGCTGAGCCAAGCCAGTTTAGTCCGGCTGGCCCAAATGGTGCTGAACCAAGCCCGCCTAATCTGGCTAATTCTGCATTCGTGAGGGGAACTTCAAAGGTACCACCGCATCTACAGGAGCTCTGGGAAAGATCTTGCAAACACCTTACACCTGAACAGTCTGCATCTTTGGCAAGAACACTGACTCAGTATCAAGATGTGTTCTCCAAAGATGACATGGATCTCGGAACCTTTTCTGAGATAACCCATCGAATAAGGACTGGTGACAGTAAACCTGTGAGACAAAAAATGCGGAGGACTCCGTCTAGCTTTGAACACGAAGAGGAAAATCATCTCAAGGCCCTACTCAAAGCAGATGTCATAGAGCCCTCTTCCTCAGAATGGGCGTCTCCTCCTGTCCTGGTCAGAAAAAAGGATGGCAAAGTCAGATACTGCATCGACTTCAGACTTTTGAATGATCGCACCATCAAAGATGCATATCCCTTACCAAACATAGAGGAATGCATAGATACCGTAGGAAACACAGAATTCTTCAGCACGTTGGATATGTGCAGCGGTTACTACCAAATAGAAATAGCAGAAGAAGACCGACACAAGACTGGGTTTTTAACCAGATATGGCTTGTATCAGTACAAAAGAATGCCCTTTGGACTCTGCAATGCACCTGCGACCTTCCAACGTGCAATGGCTTTGGTTCTAAGGGGACTCTCTTGGGAACAAGTTCTCGCTTATCTGGATGACGTGATCCTGCTAGGTAAAAGTTTCGATGAAGCTCTAGCCAACATCACCAAAGTTTTGGATCGGTTCCGGCATTACAACCTGAAACTCAAAGCCAAGAAATGTGAATTATTCCAAAAGAAGGTCCTGTTCCTTGGGAAAGAGGTCTCATGCAATGGGATATCACCAAATCCAAGCAGCGTAGCGCAAGTTTTAGCCTGGCCAACACCTATAAACACCAAGCAACTTGAAAGGTTTTTGGGTCTGGTAAATTACCATCGTGCGCACATCAAGGACTTTGCTAAATATGCAAACCCTCTCTATGCTCTATTGGACAAGAAAACTCCATTTGTCTGGAATAAGCAGCACGAGGAAGGCTTCAACTACCTGAAATCAACCCTGATTTCATCACCAGTGTTGGCATTTCCGAGGCCCAATGAGGAGCCTTTCATCCTTGACACCGATGCCTCTGATTTAGCCATCGGAGCTGAACTAATACAACTTCAGGACGGCCAGGAACGAATGATAGGTTTCTCAAGTTTCACATTGTCCCCAACCCAAAGAAACTACTGCACCACAAAGAAAGAGTTGCTAGCAGTGGTACGATTCACTCGGCAATTTCGGCATTACCTGCTAGGGCGTCAGTTTTATGTTCGAACGGATCATGGAAGTCTCACCTGGCTCATGAGCTTCAAGAACATTAATGGGATGCTGGCAAGATGGATTGAAGAGCTGAGTCAGTACGACATGGTGATACTTCACCGCAAGGGAACAGAGCATGTCAATGCTGATGCAAGATCCAGGATTCCTGAAGATCTTCCTTTCTGCAATTGTTACACAGCAGGATGCAACCCAGAAGATCTTCCCTGTGCAGCTGACGGTTGCATGTTTTGCCCCCGCATTCATGAGCAATGGGCCCGTTTCGAAGATGATGTGGACAATGTCATTCCACTCTCCGTACGACAGGTCTCAATCAAGCACAACCATCATCACTCCTTGATATTGGGAGACCTTCCAGGAGAGAAGGCTTCACAGAGTTTTATTGTCCGCCAAACTCAAATCGACAACGAAACAGATGACGAACCAGATGAACCAGAACTGCCTGAGGAGAGTGTACTTGAGGAGACAAGTTCTAGCGGCCGACCTGTGTTGGTGAAGGACCTGTTCTCCACAAAGTATAACCTTCAACAGTTACGTGAGGAGCAATTGAAGGATTCGGACCTCCGGCAACTCATCGGTTGGAAAGAAATGCAATCAGATCCACCCCAAAGTGAACTGCAGTTAAGTTCAAGGGCTGTCAAGCATCTTTGGGCGTCTCCATCTCTTCTAGAGTTGGAAAATGGTGTCCTGTACTACCGGTGGGTTGAGGAACATGATTCAAGGCTTCTTCTTCTGGTACCATTAGCATTACGGGATGAGGCAATGCATTACTGTCACAACGTGAAACTAGCAGGTCATCCAGGAAGCGCTAGGACATATGCCAAGCTTATTCAGGTTGTTTTCTGGCATGGAATGAGAATGGATTGTGCTATCTTTGCCAAGGCATGTCCAGAGTGTAGTCGTCAAAAGAAACCATCCAGGCAAGCTAAGGCTACTCTTGGATCATATCATGCAGGAGTACCGGTAGAGCGCATTCATATTGACATACTTGGACCGTTCTCACCAAGCTCAAGTGGCAATGAGTACATTCTCATGCTTGTATGTCAGTACACCAAATGGATTGAAGCATATCCCCTGGGCAATTGTAGAACTGAAACAGTGGCTGATGTCATAATAAACAATTTCATCAGTAGATTTGGATGCCCAGCGTTTATCCATTCTGACCAGGGATCCAACTTCACATCAAGTCTCTTTCTTGCAATATGCGATCTACTTGAAATTGCAAAAACCCGCACGACACCGTACAGACCTTGTTCCAATGGCCAGGTAGAAAGGTACAACCGTACCCTTCTTGCAATGATGCGTTGTTACCTTAAAAATGGGGTGACAGATTGGGACAAAGATTTAAGCCTCCTGACAGCGTCAATCAGAGCAATCCCTAATCGGCAAACGGGATTTTCCCCAAACATCATGATGTTTGGACGGGAGGTTGCTCAACCGCTCAATTTAGTGTTCGGAAATGTTAATGTTGAAAGAAAAGAGGAGCCTCAATTCCTGCACGACCTCAGGGACAGACTGCAACGCGTGCATCACCAGGCAAGGGAAAATATAAGGGCATCCCAACAGTACCAACAACATCGGTACAATCAAGGAGCAAGGCAGACCAAATATGTCCCTGGCGACCTTGTTCTAGTCATGAACAAAGCCAAAACCGTTGGTGTCTCTGCAAAGCTGTTACCAATATTCAAGGGACCTCTTCTAGTCACAGAAGTGCTGTCTCCTGTATTATTGAGGATACGGGATCGCAGGAAAAGCCGTATCGTTCACCACGATATGGTCAAGAAATGCCACGACGGTTCAATCCCGCTATGGCTACGGCGTATGCGAAATGACCTCTTTGCTGCTGACAAAAAGTCGCTGGAAACTACCAATTTAGAGTCACAAAGTTCTCAGAGTCCAGCGAGTGTTGATCCATTCGGAGATGGATCCACTCTGGCCAATGAGGATATTGAAGACTCAACATGGATACAATGCGACTATTGCCAAAAATGGAGGCGGATAAGCAAGGATGTTGCCGACCAATTCCCAGATAACATCTCCTGGAATTGCCAGATGAACCCAGACACAGCCTTTGGCAGATGCACAATTCCTGAAGAAGACACGAGCGATTGGGTAGATGTATTGGAGGACAAAGACCTCACTTACAAAACTTCTAAGAAAACGGAGGAGTCGGGCATAGACCCTGGACCCTCTGCTGTCTCTGGGGTGCAAACCCGAGTAGGAAGGAAAGTGAAGCCTCCTTCAAGATTCACAGATTAATACCGTTGAAAATAGCATCAAGACCCTGACCATTGTCAGACGGTAGCTATGTGTAATTTAGGTTCGAGCTACATGTAATTTAGGCTCGATACATTTATATTAGAGATTGACTGCGAGCTATATGTAATTTAGGCTCGATACATTTATATTAGAAATTGAATGATGCTATAATCCAGAAAGTAACTTGTTTAGATTGGTATTTTAGATTTACCATATATTATCATAGATAACTAGATAAAGTTAGCTATTCTAGGATTATTAACCACGCCTCTTCAAATACCCAGGGGAGGGATGTAGTAAAGATATTGGCGTAGTAATACGCCAGCCAGGGCTACCAGTACTGAGGTCAAAGGTTGCCCGGCACTACTTTATAAGTACCCTGCAGTGTCACCCAAGCTACCCATGAGGACCCGCCAGACAAAGACAAGGCAACCAACAGACAAGTGCTCCCTATGCATGTCTGTTACGCCTGTCTTGTCGACCCAGATATACACGCATATCTATACCAGTGTACCGGCAGAATACATAGAGTCTACAGGAATCTACTGGCTGTCACAGAGCTGACAGCTCCCAGGTAAGTCTACAGCAACAACCACTAGATAGTTTTACTACACTTGCCAGTTGCCACATTTGTAGAAATCTGAGTATATCCGGGGAAAAACACCTCTCGGCAACTAGGACAGGTCGCAGTTATCATTGCAATCCCTTATAAACGAATGGGGTTAAACCTTTTGTTTGAACTTTCTCTGACAACACTAAATCAGTCTAGGTGAGTATTCAATCGCATGCAGTTAGGTTATTTGGACAGCACGATACTTTTCTAGACGCAATCTGTTACAACAGTCGTCCGCAGTTTCATCGATTTTTTAGAAACACAAACCTACGCACACCCGTCAATCTACATGATTAATTTGATTTTGAAAATACACACAGTACTGACAGTACCTAGACGTTAGCGGCGATTCGAAAGGGCCCCGCCCTGTTATATAACCGAGAGGTTATCATTAGTTTCGGTTCCCGCCACTAGGGCTTCGGGTACACTACACGCAAACCATTGCTACAAACTGCCTTCAAACGGCCTGTTTTTGGCAGCGAGTTAATCTATGAAACAGAGCGGCCAAAAATCTAAGTTATGCGTGACCTTGATAGCGTGTATAATAATAATTTATGGGAAAATTTTCTGTATATTTTCGCGCCCGTTTACTTACATTTTAGATGTCGCAATAAGTGATGTCGCAATAAGTGAAGTTGTGGTTCTCTGCTCCACTTCTCTGGACGCTTGGCTACACGCGTGTCTTCGCCTGTCTAGTCCTGATGCTGAGAATATCTTTGAAATGGCCACAGCAGTTGAGTTGGTCAAGTGGTTAGCACGCTTGACTTCGGCGCAGACGACCCGAGGTGGATTCCCGATGGGGGTGAAGGAAATGAAAATTTATTTTCTTGCTGCTTTCCAGTGCTTCAGAGGGCATTGTAAGCCGTCGGGCCAGGCGTGTTTCTTGTAATTGATATACCGACTTAAAATAAAGATTACATTTACATTTACATTTATAAGTTCTTTAATCAGGGTACGTGTGCGTTATGGAATGTTCAATTGATATTGTGCATTTACGTTGGCATACCTATCAACATTCAACACTCCAAAATCAGGAGATTTCAGGCGGTTTATTATTGCGGCTTGTTGTGCTTTCGTTTTGTTAGTTCCAATTCTGGCCACTAGGGGAGAGGTTAGTACTCTGGATGTTATGTTGGCAAGGATTGTAAAGTTATAGTATGGATAGTATGTACATGCTGTGTAGCAGAAGTCTTTCACAAGAGCCCACTTTCAACCACTGCTTTGAAAGCAGTAGGCATAAGTTCTTAGCCATTGGGTTGCTGGCAACCAAGTTAAAACATTGCATGAGAGTTACTCATGCGTAGCCAATGTCATTCGGGCAACCAGGTCAAGAAATTGCATGAGTGGTGCGCCCGCTTTTTAATAAACCCCTGCGTTCTGTGATACCGCCGGTTTTGGTAATAACATGTCAACCACTTATGCAATACACCCACCATTGATATTAAAGATCACCTACATGTAGTAATATTCGTGGCTTAGTAATAAACAAAAACAACCACTTGTGTTATACGTGTACCAGACTACACCGCATTTGTTATAAAGATAAACACTTTTGTGATAAAATATAGTTTAATTTCGGCACGCAAATCAGACAATATGGATTAGTTGAACAGAAGTGGTTTTCACTAGGTACCAAAACGATTGCCGCAACAATATTCTTTACTGCAAAAGCTGGGGCTTTGTAACATAGGTTTGTGATTTGCTATTACAAAAGCCTGCGGCGATATTACAAAAGCAGTCATTTGTCAAAATTCAGCCAAAGCTGCCAGTCCTTTCTAGTTTGTTTATTTTTTTGTTTTAGATGTATGCGGCATATATCTTCTATAAATTATTTAGTTTTTTTTCACATCATACTAACAACATCAAAGGTCATGTGCATATTAAATAATGATTTAGTCGATCCCAGGTATAAAGGTCTAATGGGTCTGTCAAAATGCTATCTATTTCCAATACATATACACCAGATTGTATTGATTGCCTTGGATGTTTACATCATTCGTACTATATTCATTTTGAGACAAACTTTTCGGATTTATTATGTGAAGTCAATCGTCAACCATTTGCTGTTATTTCTCAATAACAGCCAGACCATGTCTCTATCAAAGATAAAAAGCGAGAAACACCACACAATATAACGTGTATTTTTTTAAAAGGCGAAGGATGGAAAAGCAGTAATCTATCCAAGTGAAGTACTTGCTGTATGGAAAACTCATTTTGAAAATGTAATATATTCTAGTGATAGATTTTCATTATTGTAATTGTTATCATTATTATTATTATTATTATTATTATTATTATTATCATCAATGAACTGTTGAAATAAAGTGATTTATACTCAGAAAACCTTTTTAACTAGACCCAAAAGGTCATCCGTAGCTGAAGATGGTACCCAACACTAACATGCGAATTGAAGTCAGGACGGTGATAACACCTATTGTCTGTCTGACTTGAGTTGGCTAACCGCTTTTTCCTCTTTTTCCCACAAAAAGTTCGTTTTTTGCCTTCCAAAATTGGCAAATATCTTTGAAGCACTACCGAGTGTATGTATAAACATACTTTTTGTCTGAACTCCGCAAATGTTGATTTTGCTCATAAGTTCCCATTGTAAAATTTGCCCATTGCCAACAATTCACAACAGTACAAACACGCGAGATTGGCAATGGGCTAATTTTACAAGGGGACTTAATGAGCAAAATCAACATTTTGCGGAGTTGAGACAAAAATTGTGTTTATATGCAGTTGGGATTCTCCAGGAATGAAACATAACTAAAAGTATGGGTTTGGATATGGTCAGATTTATGTGGCTTCAACAGCTTAGGCCATATTGCCAACAATAACCTGGAGTGATGATAAGTATTGCCCCATGGAACTGAGTGTGGTGCACCCTCTGAGCTGGAACATGGGGTCTGCATGAGCCTTAATTAAAGACATATAATCTCCTACCTAGATATTTGTACGACCCAAAATTAAATTAATCTAAATACTACATTAACCCTTATGATGCTAGTGGCTAATTTTCCCAATACGAAATGATGAAAATAAGCTGAAAAATGACTGAAACCTTGCCATATGAGTACTCATCTCATGAATACCAATATGACAGGGTTTAGATGGTTTTCAAAAATCTTTGCAACCTGGTGCTTTGGACAAAAGTAACCTTAGCATTAGAAGGGTTAAACATGTTTTAAACATGTATGTATTAAATAAGGACCTCCATTTACAAGGACACTTTTAAGGGGAAAATATTCCTGGAATACATCCTAGATTTCTGAGCAATACATATACTATAAATCAATTATGCAATTCATGTCTGTAATCAGCAATGGAGCCGCAAGGATGTCACATTTGATATTTAGCAAAAGCGAAAAAAAATTATAATACTTAGTTACGTTATTTTGAAAAACATTGACAGAAAAATGATTTGGAACTAATGGATTATGTCAATTCCAGCTAGCCAATGGCAACAGCCCGCGATTGAGCGACTGACTGTGAAACGATTTAACCCTCATGCTGCTGGTGGCTTATTTGGCCAGAACAAAATGAGGCAAAGAATCTGAAAAAAGACTGAAACCCTGGCACGTGGGTACTCATCTGAGAGTGCTCAGTGAGAGCTATCTAATGTATAACAAAATGACAGGGTTCAGTTGATTTTCAAAAAAATCTTGTGCTTTCGACGAAAGTAGTCTCAGCATTGGAAGGATCAACCCATGCATGTAAAGTACCACATAACCTTTTTGACAAGATCTTTCTTATAAAAAACAAAAACATCCTCTGATGTATTTCAAATACAATCAACATTGACCAGAACATCATGGGATGTATTTTAGATACTTGATTCATAACCAAATTATTCTGATAAACATCAGTTTCAGACAATATTTTCTTAGGGGCGGAATTGTAATATGAATAGGTCAACACTCATTCATGCCTTGCATTTTAACACTTCAACATGTTTCATATTTGCTTGCCACATACATACCCTATGGGAAATTACATGAATGATCAAATCATTAAGTCTGACCATCAGTTGACAGTTGTCTTTGAGACTTTGCCCCCCAGAGATTTCACAGCTGAAGGATCCAGGGTGGAATAGAAATGTCAATTAGTCTCACTGCTGTAGAATAAGAAATAAATCTGGGGTGCAAATATACCGAATTTGACCAATGCAAAAATGAGCTTTCCGAATCTAATTTTAACGAATGGTTTTATTACACAATAACACAGATGGAGGGCAGATTTAAATTCAAATTCAATTATACCAAGACTTTCTAATTTGGAAAATTTGGATTATTTACATGCTCGGAATCATTTCTTATTCTACAGTATCTAAAATTATCCACTTTTTCAGGAATACTAGTGGTCTTGAGTGGCTTTCCACCGTAGTATTTCACTCCTGTAATTTGTTTGCTCATTCCTAATGAAACAAGACTGCTGGTGTAATGAGGATGACACAGATCTTTTATTTCATAATAATATATATTCAAGCTATTTTCCTTCAGTTCTCACTTGCCACAGGTGCTTCACAAATACATAAAACAACAAGACACATATGTTACCTTGCACACTCAAGTCAAAATTGCAACAAGCTTATTCAATGCTCACACTGCCATGGGGGTCTATGAAATTGGTGAATAGCACTTTACATGAGAGAAATATCACTCTATATAAAAGTGATATCTCAGTGAGGGCGATATTGCTCTATTTAAAAGAGATATCACTCTACATGAGGGCAAAACCACTCTATATATAAGGGATATCTCTCTGAGGGCGATATTGCTCTATTTAAAAGAGATATCACTCTACATGAGGGCAATACCACTATATAAAAGGGATATCTCCCTGAGGGCGATATTGCCCCATCTAAATGGATATCACCCTATGGAAGAGCAACATTTCAAGACTGGAATATCTCTCTAAATGAAGGTAATATCACTCTTCCAGAAGGTAATATCTATCTACATGAAAATAACATCTCTCCGTATGGAGGCAATATCACTCTTCATGAAGGAAATATCTATCAACCTGAAGACAATATCACCCAACAAAAAATACAATATTACTCATCAAGAAAGGAATACCACTTTACCTAAAGACAACATCACTCACCAAGATGTCAATATTACTCATCAAGAAAGGAATACCACTTTACCTTTAGACAATATTACTCAACATGAAGGCAATATTACTCTTCAAGAAGGGAATATCACTTTACCTGAAGACAATATCACTCAACAACAAGGCAATATTACTCAAGAAGACAATATCACTCAACAAGAAGGCAATATTACTCAAGAAGACAATATCACTCAACAACAAGGCAATATTACTCAAGAAGACAACATCACTCACCAACAAGGCAATATTACTCTTCGCAGTATCACTTTTGTTGATGACAATATCACTTCATTGAGGCAATATTACTCTTCATGAATAGCAAATCCTACTTCAAGGCAATATCACTTGAGCTGAAGGCCATATCATTAAAGGGCAAATGTACCATCAGGAAGTGACTGCCACAGATATCTCTCAACCAATCAGAAGTGGCAGTGGCTGTCACTTCCTGCCACTGATATCTCTCGACCAATCAGAAGGGGTGCTTAAAATGTGCCCTGCCCTGATAATGTCAGCCTCCTTGCCCAAACTCAGGCCTCTTTTTTACTCCCTTTCATAAGCCATATCTGAGGAATGCTGAGAAGGACAGACTTGCAGGTGGTCTTATTTGAAAGGCGACACGTATAGGCACATTTTGAACCTAAATCATCATGATGGTGCATTTGTCCTTTAAACATGAAACAGTATCATAATACATGCAGGCAATATCACCCACCATGAAGGCAAGATGACATGAAACATAAAATATTAGGAGCAGAAATAATTTATTGAAGAAACCTTTTCCATTCACATACCTCTTTCAGTTCTCCTTCTCCAAATAGCAGACATCCCAGGCAATATGAGCAAGATTGGGGCAAATACATTGAGCGACTCAGCCTACAGTCTAGAGTTCAGTCAACCCTAACATGTCTCAGGTAAATGGACAGGTAATAAGGCATATCGCAAGCACTTCCTGAGTTTCCCTGTTGGTTCATTGTGATATATATACATATATATATATATATATATATATATATATATATATATATATATATATATATATATATATATATATATATATATATATATATATATATATATATATATATATACATATATACATATATATATATATATATATATATATATATATATATATATATATATATACATATATATACATATATATATATATATACATATATATATATATACATATATATATATATACATATATATAAATATATATATATATATATATATATATATATATATATATATATATATGTATATATATATATATATACATAATATATATATATATATATATATATATATATATATATATATATATATATATATATATTTATATATATATATATATATATATATATATATATATATATATATATATATACATATAAATATATATGTATAACATATATATATATATGCATTCATCCCATCCACATCTGTAGCATATCCATTCTCACACATTTCCTCACATGTCATCAGAACATAGCAATATCTCGTGAGAAAAAATCCACTGAAAATTGTACCTTTTTTGGTTACACAAACCAAAATATTTTCCGATTTCAAAGTGATCAGAATGGGCTTGTACTCCAGAAGCAAATGGCATGAACATATTTGCTTCAATAGCAAGTGGAATATATCTGACCTGCAGATATCAGGACATGGGATCTGTTGAATTAAGTTATTCAGGCTTAGGCCAAAGAAGTCCATTTCAAGGACCTGAATGTTAAGCATCCTATATAAAGCTTACGTTCCCGAAAATAATTGTAGACATGTACCAGACAATGCATGGAAATGATATTTCTAAAGGATTACGCATGTAAAAATTTGGAATTGTATTTCATTGATTATAACATGAATTTGTCTTGACAAGCAGTATCCAGAACTTGGATATGAAGTAGGTAACCAAATCAAAAATGCATCACATTGAAAGGGAACTGATTAACCAGTATGACTGAATATCATTGAAACAGCTGTGTGAATTTCCATTGACAAATTATGATACATACAGAAATTGGTCGGTAATAAGACCCTGAAATCATGATTCAAGTAATATAACAGTAAATATCCATTCTCCTATAAGAAGATATGCTGATTTCATATTCGTGGAAAATTCATTTTTCAGCTATATACAGTACAGACTTTTTATTCCTGCACCAATCTACTAGACAACTGCCAATGCCTGGTTGTACAAATACCCATAGATAACATGTCAAAAAATAAGCCAAGCACATTAATGACCCACGTAGCTTGTGAATCAAAGCTATGTTCAGTTGTGAGGTCATCCATGCATCCATTCCCAGGAAACTTATTGGCAATCGGGAGTGCGGTCGTGTACAATCCCCGGGAAAAGCATTTAGTGCAGAAATTAAATGTCGGCACTGTATCTGACAACAACAGAAGCAAAGATTGAATCCCTGCTTCTCTCTTCCCAATCTAAGCTGTGCAACCTATAAACTCAAAAGATCTTTTCTGCACATTCTCAACATACTCTTCTGACTCATTCACACAAAATGCTGCTCTAAAATGGCCCAACTATTTATGTGAAATATCTATGACCAAAGCATTCTTTGTACAACTTGTAAAAATATGACAGAGATACGTTACCCCAAACTACCGACACATCTCATTCAAATACATCATTTGTAAATCTGTGCTTTATTCCTAATTACTCCTTAACCCTTATGCTGCTGTTGGCTAATTTGCCAATACAAAACAATGCAAAAACCTGAAAAATTACTGAAACCCTGGCATATGGGTACTCATCTGAGAGTATTCAGTGAGAGCTATCCAATGACTACCAACATGACAGGTTTTGGATAGTTTTCAAAAATCTTTGCATTCTTGTTCTTTGGACAAAACTAGCCTTAGCATTAGAAGGGTTAAGTTCCATAGATTCAGGTAACGACACTATTTCTGGGGACTTTTTAAACATGAATGGGTTGATAACGAACTGCAATGATATTCACTTCCCAACATTTTTGATGCTTACAATTTCAGTTGTATGATAATACCCATTCTTTTACCCATGCATTCCTGGTGCAGGCACATGCACTGACAAACATGGAAATACCATTGTAACAAAGAACCACTTGGAGAAATATTTACGTTCTTGTTCCTCTAGGGGGTAACAATTCATATACATATATGTAATTGGCTTAAAGTGTCACCTGTTGCATCATGAATCAAACTTTTCTATTGTTTAACCATTTATGAATAAAGCCATTACTAGTGCTTGAAGTGCATATCAATTAAGCGTTATAATAGCATATTCATCATAAGACAATCATTCAAACATGAAATCCTCCCCCCATGTCCAATGAGAAGTTGAGGCAAGTAGTATGGCCAACTTCAGACTCGAAGATCTACAAAAATACTTCTCAAACACACTCCACTTGTTTATTGAGGGAACTTCTAACCATCACTATCCCCCCCTCCCGAATTCCCTAAAATACCTCTGCATAGCGTTCTTACCCCACCCCCCTCCCCCCCTCTCCATTCTTTCCCAAATATCCCTACATTCACTAATCCCGCACACCTTTTTACATAACAGTCTATTCACTAGCCCCTCCCTCACCCTGAGCCAAATTACATACCTCCCTCCCCCCCCCCCTCAACTGTGTCTCAAAATATTGACCTCAGAGCACTTGCCCTCCTCAGTTTCAAAAATATCTCACCATCATTCGCGCCCTGTTTTTTTTCCAAATATGTCCTTCACTTACCTCATTCACCTGCCAGTTATGGTCTAGCAAAATAACCCTTCATTACTTGCCCTCCTCACTGTTTCACAAAATATCTCACCATCATTCGCGCCCTGTTTTTTTTCCAAATATGTCCTTCACTTACCTCATTAACCTGCCAGTTATGGTCTAGCAAAATAACCCTTCATTACTTGCCCTCCTCACTGTTTCACAAAATATCTCACCATCATTCGCGCCCTGTTTTTTTTCCAAATATGTCCTTCACTTACCTCATTAACCTGCCAGTTATGGTCTAGCAAAATAACCCTTCATTACTTGCCCTCCTCACTGTTTCACAAAATATCTCACCATCATTTGCGCCCCATTTTTTTCAAATATCACTCTATCACTTTCCCCATTTAACTGCCACTTATGGTCTCTCCAAACAACCCTTCATCACTTGCCCTAATCACTAACACCCTGAATATCTCTTATCACTTGCCCTATCTATTACCACAATTATCTCTTTATCGCTAGTCCCTCTCATCTCATTCATTTGCCCCTTTCCACTTCTCACTTCAAAAAGCATCCCTAGAAAAATTGCCTCTGGCCCCACCTTTAACCCTTCCAATGCTGAGGCTACTTTTGTCCAAAGCACAAGGATGCAGAGATTTTTTAAAACCATCTTAACCCTGTCATGTTGGTATTCATTGGATAGCTCTTGCGGAGTTCTCTCAGATGAATAACCATGTTCCAGGCTTTCAGTCATTTTCAAGTTTTTTGCATCATTCTGTATTGGCCGAATTAGTCACCAGCAGCATAATGGTTAAGGTGGGTGGGGTCAATGTCAATATAAACGAACTTCACTTATAAAGTGAACACTACGCTCTTGAATGGATATCATGGGTTCTACGAGCACTCTTTATCTCACTTTTCTACAGAGATCTGTCTTTTTTACTCAACTGATGTATAGCTAGAGCACTGCCTTTTAAACGTATGTACAGAGCAATGCTGTCTTTAAAACCTACCATGTCTAGAGTTCCACTGGAGAAGTCTCCTTTGCATATATCATATTTTTGAAAATAACTTTAAAACATAATATATGATAATAACTTGTTTGTTGGATTCACACGAACCCTTCTCCTTCATATGTTTCCCTAATGATTCTTTGGTCAAACAGATAACCCAAATATAAACATTCTTGGGTGGAAACAGGTTCCACTGCATCTATATATAATGTAAGAGTTGTCTGTTAATTCATTTAAGCTTTTGTTATGCTTTTATGACCGAAGTATCATTGGGAAAATATTCAAATATCATTTAAACTGTAACACAACTAACATCTCTCCTTCAAACAGTTCTCTAATTCATCCCTTATTACAGGTTAATCCCCAATAACACTTTTCATGAGGAACTTCATGTGTGCATGAAGAGAACCAAGTCTATAAACGTGGTGAATAATGAAAGTCAATCCATAGACCTTATGTTAAGAAGGGACAACTGCTCATAGGCTGTTTAATCTACCCCACTGGTTGGAGTGTATCGCAACCTTGTAAAAAGATGAGGGTGGCAAATTCTGAATGTTGATAATAGCAACTATGGATCTATGAATTTGGAATTTCAGTTTTTCGTCACCTTTTCTGCCATATTGCGGCTATGTCGTGACTAGCCAGCTGTAAGTGGCTGGTGGAGGAAACCAGAGTACCGGGTGAAAAACACCGCCTAGCCAGGGAAGGCCCCCTTTGCATCTATGGTAACCTGCAGTTACATCAGCTGTGCCACCTGTTATTCTCTTGAACCTTCCAATGCTGAGACTACTTTCGCCTTAAGCAAAAGGATGCAAAAAAAATTGAAAACCATAGAAAACCCTGTCATGTTGGTATTCATTTGACAGCTCTCGCTGAGTACTCTCAGATGAGTACCCATTTGCAAGTGTTTCAGTTAATTTTTCAGGTTTTTTTTTGCATCATTTTGTATTACCAGCAGCAGAGTGGTTAACCGATTTACATCTGGAGTGCACATATAGTCTGTAAACTTCATATATAACTTATCAAATAGAGAAATAGTTGATGAATACAAGAACATGGATTGATTAACTTCACAGGAACAACAACTTCCAGTCAAAGATTCTTTTAATATTGTTTTGGCATCAGGATATTTCCATACCTGTTAGATTACTTGTGCGCTCCAGGTGTGAAAAGGTTAGGCCTAAAAAATGTTTGTTTCCTGTAACCCTACCCTCACGAGTTTTTACTCAAAAAAATCCCAACCCTTAAGTTATTTCCGCCCTCCCAACTCCCAATTAATGTAAAACATGCATAAAACACATTTTTGACCAAAAATATAATGCAGAATTTTCTTTTTACCGACCTACCTACCCTATTTTTTTCAGACCATTACAGGAAACAAACAATATTATTTCTTGGCCTTAAACAAATACCAGTCACAGAATGGGCTTTTCATATCTTTTCCCCCAAAGGAACATTACAGCTGTCCACACCAAACCAATCTCTCAACTAATAACAAATTCATATAACAAATGGGGAGACAGCAGATTTTGTAAATTGATGTAATAAAAGTCCAATGATACACATTTGCATACTACTAGTTCCCTAGTGCATTTCTCGTAAACTCAGAAAAGTCAACGTAAGCTCAAGCAGGCTGCGATCACCAGGGATGGTAATTTCTAGATACTAAGAGCTTTCTATTCCCTTCCAAAAATAATGCCTATGAATAAACAAACTCCAGAAGGGAGATGATTGTTATCTATGGAACAGATTGCACTTTCAATATGAGTGCCACACATACTAGAGTAGTAATAGCAGTTATAAGTAGAAGTAGTAGTAGTAGTAGTAGTAGTAGTAGTAGTAGTAGTAGTAGTAGTAGTAGTAGTAGTAGAAGTAATAGCAGTCATTCTAATGATTTTCTGATGGAGATTGTGTACATAGAGAATGCGTAATGCATAGCATCATGAAGTACCAATAACTCATTTACATCCGAAGCGTACACACAATATGAACACATGGGCGTGTCTCGAAAACACACTATATGAACACATGGGCGTGTCTTGAAAACAATGTTCTTGTTCCACTGAGTGTAACAATCTCTTTTCAAACGATCTGATGAGTTGGGTTGAAGGTTATACGCCCATAAGTGCGCTCCCGATGCAGATGCTTTAGAACCGCCGGGCAGTAGCCAATGAGAGTCGTGTAATGTCTCTGTTAGCGTCCCACGCCCTGTCTCTCTCTCTCTCGTCACTCCATGGCTTTGAGCACTAGTCTATAATTGTTTGATCTTTCATCCTTCACAGCTTCTATGGCATACCTGGAATGGTCAGAAAAGTTCTGTACAACCTGGAAATAAAGAAAATATATAAGTTATGTAAAGGAAATATAATGCACAGATAAATGAATTAAAATATGAATCTTTTAATCTGGTTTAAATAGGTGTTGAACAAGTGTTAAGCCAATTTCTCTCTTGAGAATTCATATAAGCATGGTTAACTTTTCTAGGTTTATATTAATGATTTTTCATTCCAATAAAATGCAATTTTGTATATACAAACATATTTGTGAGTGGTAAAATACTACAATTATTTTATATATAATCTATATTATATAACAGCATACTACTTCTTAAAATTGTTTTTCCCAGAAAGAATCTTTCAGGTTTTTTTTTATTTCTCCTTCAAGTATTTCCTTTAAGAAGAGTAGGCCAGAAAGATATCACATATGTCATCAAATCTTTTGTGTTCTAGGAGGACAATAGTATACCTCACCTCATCGTTAACGAGTATGTGTATCCCTGATGGCCCCTGAACATGGATATCTTGGATCTGCTGGGGAGCTATGGAGTATAGGAGGGCAAGCTTCATGATGACTTCATGGACTGTTGTACATTCTAGGTACACTGCATGGTACACTGAAACAGACAATAGAATATTTCTTTAGAATTGTATCAATTTATACCAAAACTACCATATCATCACACATTCTAGGTACACTGCACGGTACACAGAAACACACAATAGAAACTACTTCAGAATTGTATCAATTTATAACAAAACTCCCATATCATCACACATTCTAGTACACTGCACGGTACACAGAAACACCCAATAGAAACTACTTCAGAATCGTACCAATTTACACCAAAACTCCCATATTATTACACATTCTAGAAACACAACATGGTACACAGAAACACACAATAGAAACTACTTCAGAATCGTACCAATTTACACCAAAACTCCCATATTATTACACATTATAGAAACACCACATGGTACACTGAAACACATAATA
This sequence comes from Maea johnstoni, assembly GCA_963942565.1. Lineage (NCBI taxonomy): Eukaryota > Metazoa > Annelida > Polychaeta > Spionida > Magelonidae > Maea > Maea johnstoni. The sequence continues at coordinate 42,300,726 of OZ012689.1, read as the reverse complement.
GAAACTACTTCAGAATCATATCATTTTACACCAAAATACCCATAGTATTATACACTCTAAGTATACTGTGTGGTATACTGAAACAGACAATAGAAATTTCTTCAGGATAGTATCAATTTACACCAAGACATCCATATAATCATACACTCTAGGTACACTGTGAGGTATACTGAAACATACAATAGAAACTAGAAACTACATGTACTTCAGAATGGTACCAATTTACACCAAAACATCCATATCATCATACACCCTAGATACACAACATGCTATACTGAAACAGACATAAATAACTGCTTCAGGACCGTACCAATTTACACCACAACACCTATATCATCATACACTCTAAGTACAACAAGTGGTATACTGAAACAGATAAGTCCAATATACATGACAGTAGCACGGAAATATTTCAATAACAACTTTGCATTCAAGCACATAGGAATCTTTTTTGCGGTATGGATTATGATTAAGTTTCCTATTGAAAATATTTTCAGGTAACGCCCTGCTTGCAAGGGTGACTAATTTGGCCGATAAGAAATGATGAAAATAAAACTGGAAAATGATCGAAAACCTGGCGCTTAGGTACTCATTTGATAGTACAAAATCTTTGCGTCGTTGTTCTTTGGACGAAAGTAGCCTCAGCATTGAAAGGGTTAAGGAAATGGTTTGGACTTATTCTAGTTCAATGGGTTAAATGGGAGTGTCTCAGGCCAAAGCTTTTGCTTCAAGTGGGCAAAACTCTTCAGTGGTAAGAAAGTTTGCCTTTTTCAAAAGGAGATTAATAATAGTAGAAAACATTAAACTTAGTTAAAACATTAGAATGTGCATTGCACATGAAGATCCACGTGCATTATACAAACAGAAACAAGTCTCATTGTTAACAAGTACGTCAACGGGTCCCTTAAGTCCAATAGGGCACATAATCGGCATATCAAACATTTGCATAGCAATCTTATTAACCCAACCGTGCATGGAGTTCCCCTTTGAAATCTGTAGTGCAGATGATATCTTATTTATACTTTGGATAATAATGTGGTGAATTACTTGACGAGAAGCTGTTAGCCGAGTTCTTATTAACATTTAATCAAAAATAGAATATATTTTCAAAGATGAAAGGGCAATTTGGATTGCGGCAAAACAAATGAGTAAATGTGGTAGGAGATTATTCAAGCTGTTAATAGGTTGAGTACAGATCTATCACACACACAATAGCTCATTTGACTAGTACAGGGAATTCACTCCAATTAGAATTGTTAAAATTCTCAACTTTCTTCAAGGTCAAATATCTACCTACCAATGTCCCTAAGTGTGTGATCAGTATTACCCCTCAGCAGGCCTAAATTACAGTGCTACTGTTTTGGACCTACCGTATACTCTCAGTAATTTGGGACACTTCTTAATAATTACAATTTTATGATTTGAGGGTGGCCCATATCTTCTGGAAATACTGACGAAGCAGTTTTGTTGTATCAGGGAGTTTTACATCAGGGTCCAAATTTTGTAAAATATTTATAGTGGCCCAAATTCCTAGGGTGGTCAATATTTCTGAGAATTTACGGTATAGTTAATCACCATTTATCTTGAATAACTGGTAGAGTGTTCAATTAGGCAATTCAAATATTTTATTTCGACCCATTCATACCTGTAGGTTCCTCACAGGCCAGACTATTTTGGTGCTAACTTTTTGACAAAACTTATCTAGCAATGTATGCTTTATTCCAATAAATTCTAAAAATATGCCGCATTCCTCTAAGTATAAATGGGTTTTAAAAAACATCTAGGTCACCTCAGAAAATAACTCGGGAATAAAGTATGAATTAACTATATAATTCAAAGGGAAGTTAATTATTGACCGACATCACTTCTGTAAATAATTTACAAATGATGATAAAGTCTGTTACATTTTTTTTTTTTTGGGGGGGGGGGGGGGGGGGGGGCACCACAGGGTTGACCCTGGTCCTGCATAACCCAGAAATAACTGGGTGGCACTAACTAACCTGCTGTGCATAGCCGGGAAATGTCTGCATGCATTTATTGACCAACTAATGACCATTCAGCTGAGTTAGTCTATAGCAACCCCTCCCCCCCCCTCCCCTGTACATGACCTAAAGACCCCCTAGACCTTAATATTAATAGATATGGCAAGTTGGGGGTAACTTCTCAAAATTCAAGTTGTGCCCCTAAAACCCTGAATGGTGGTCAATTTTGTCCCCATGGATCAAAAACAATGCAGTTGGCAGGGTAGGTTGCATCAAGCAGTTCAGCAGGACAAGGGTTAACACTGCTATGGCATGTGGGTAGCTGGTCCAACTTACCTTGTTCTGACTCCTGACATACATAGATAGTTAATCTCGGTCGGACTGCCCTGTGAAAAGAAGAGACAAAGTCTAGCTGGTAAAACAATACCCACGTGCTGTGCTGTCTTGTGCAGGATGGTATACAGGGCAAGAGTCTCATATATCATATATCACCTAGTACAGCACAATATCATTATAAGTGCTTATCTGAGGCCGGACAATTAAAGGACTTTGTGCTGCCAATAGCACTGTCCCATCATGTAAGATAAGTCATGAGTCTGGCAGAATGATAAGTATGTGGATAAGTAGTGAAAAACTAACGTCTTTATCTAGAGGGAGCTTCTTGGCAGGTTATTCATAGACATGTTTAACTGTTTCCATCAATATACAGTTAGTTTGTCTTTACATATACGCTATTACTGGTATATTCAGACTCCTTCCATTGTCAGATGGTATTGAATCTTTATCATTATTTGTGTGGGTAATGGTTATTTTTTGAAGAGTTTTACCATATTTGCTTAATTCAGTCAGATAAAGTAGATTATTTCTTAACCACCGACAAAATACAATTATACCTAAATCATCCATTTATCAAGAAGTCAATATTATTTCATTGATATACCTTTTCAAATGAATAGGTCAAATAAAATCAGTAAATATGGTAATCTTATATTTCAGAATTCATTTTGCAAGAAAACCAGCAGTGCATTGTTATTTCTCTTTTGATCTAGATTCACATGGCAATACAAATTGATCCTAGACACCCAAAGAGTTGCAAGTTTACACACTATTTTTATGTAGAGCCACATTACACTAGGTAATATAACATGGTGAAAGATACATATAATTCAAGCTCAGAGGGTCTACTTTCTAGTTCATATCCATTGGTTTCCTCATCAAAACTAGTGTCTTTTATCATATCAAAAAGGTACACAAATCTCAAAGTTGCTAATAACAAGCATAATGGATGTACTTACTTTGATTGTAGAGCATTGTTGAGCCGTATACCATCTGCTAGTCCACATATCTGTATGAGATCATCTCTTGTTAACCTTAATAAATCAGCACCTGAAACACATTGGCCAATCTTCTTTAGAAACACAGCATCCATCAAAAATCCCTAAAAGATTTAACCAATCACAAGTTTTTTTGTTTTTCTTTTGGAATATGGTTTTTCATCACATTTATGCCAATTGTGGCAAATTCGAGAATAGCCAGTTGTAAAAAGTGGAGGAAACCGGAGTACCCAGCGAAAACCACTGCCTAACCCAAAGTCACTAGCAACTTTCTCACATGGCCGGGATTCGAACCCACGCAGTGGTGAGAGACAGTGCAAAGTCAGTGGCGGCGCCTTGGACAACACGGCCGTCAGAGCAGGCCCCACAAGTTTGTAAAGACATGCAATGAAAAACCTCTCATGTCATACACAAAAATGTGCAATGTACAAACTTACAAGATTATTGTAATACATTATCGCAATCATGGAAAGTCAGAAAAAACATACATTCAGTCTACAACCCTGCTTCAAATACTTAATATCCAAATTTCATTAAAAATAATCCTACTATGTGAACACTTATCAATGGAGCATTACAGCATGAAATCAAATGCCTAGCTTGAGTATCTGCCAATGGTAAAACAAATCAGATTTCACGAGGTCCAAGGATTTTATATATTAATGTAAAGACAAAAGGAGACCAAATACAGACTTAGCCCTTTCAATGCTGAGGTTACTTTCATCCAAAGCACAAGCAACAAAAAGATTTTTGAAAACCATCCATACCCTGTCATGCTGGTATTCATTGGATAGCTCTAACTGAGTACTATCAGATGAGTCCATATGTGCCAGGGCTTCGGTCATTTTCAGGTTTTTTGCATCATTTCCTATTGACCAAATTAGCCACCAGCAGCATGAGGGTTAAGATCTGATGACCAGACTTAAAGGTTAAATGACTTGGGACAGTAAGGTAACTGCTAATGACTTAGTTGCACCAGCAGCCTGCTTAGAGGCTATCAACTGGCTAAGATGGCCGCTCCCAGTGCCTCTATTTAGTGTCTATTTGGAGGTGTTTGAACAGCAATATACTTCTTGTATGAAGGTTGGCACTGGTGGGAACTTGGGTTTAGGTAGAGAATACCATAAGAAACTATTTGGGCCTCTGTTTTATACAAGGTGGAATTGTCCTTTAAATGACTTTGGACAATAAATGACACAACTTAAGAAGGTTAAGTGGCTTTGGACAATCGGTGACTTACGTAGGTTAAATGACTTGGGACAAGACAATCGGTGACAAGACTTGAGGAGGTAAAATGCCCTACTACAATGTTAGGACCAATACTTGTGGACAAACAGTGACTAGACTTAAGGAGACTAAATGGCTTGCGACCATTGACCATCAGACTTGTGGTGGCAACAGACCAGGGTTCCACATAACAGACAGCCCCATAGTCATGACTATCTAATCATGGAAAAATGGCATTTCAGGCAAGCTGAACAAGTCCTCAACTTGTCCCGCTTGACTATCTAACATTAGAATGGAAATTGAGTGCTTCATTCATTAAATTCATGACAGGACCTTTAGTATAAGAGCATAGTTGACAGCAACCTTGAGAAGTCATAAAGGATAAGAGCGGAAATAAAATGGGTCAAAAAATATACAGAAATGTCATTGAATCTAAAGTTTTAAAAATTTAGGAAATTTTTATGTCTCTATGGCCAGGTTTAACTAGGTAATCACTATCAAATTGGCCGGCCAACTTGAACGCCTGGCAGAACTATCTAATCTTGTGTCCATAAGTGCACAGCCTTACTAACTGGGTTGGCCAGGTACTGTTGAATCTTGCAGACATAGACTGTGGATGACCAGACTAAAGGAGGTCATTACACGGTATAAACTGTGCTTATCAGTCGACCTTGCGCCATTGCCAATGTCAGCTTATCATTGTTACGTGATATTTTATCTACTCCTGTCTGTGATATTTATAAACCATTCCAACCTACATAGGGTCTCACTGTCTGGCACTTAGATTTCAGGATTTAAGATTATAGTACATGCTATTTTGGGCCCAGAGTCTGAAAAATCTAGGGACCCACAGCAAAATCTAGGTGCATATGCCCATGGGCCCCAATGGGCCCCAGGGAAAGTCAAGCCCTGACTACAGGAGTGAAGCTGTCAGACAACTAGGACTGTCTGTGGTAGGGTATAAAAACTTATAAATCCTTGAAAGAAAGACACCCTATCAGGGTGATATACAGCAAGGTGCGACTATTCAAATAAAGATACATCATTCAATCAATGGCCCACATTGATCATGATCAGCAACTTAGTCTGAACAATTAGGTATTGTGAGGGCAAATTCCTCAAGTCAACAGCAGGTCAGGCATGGGGAAGGTAGGTAGAGGTTGATATTTAGCTTATCTGACCCATTCTAAAATCACCTCTGTCAATACATAGCTTGACTGGTCATCCAGTACACAGCAGTGCACCAGCATACAGCCTGCCCATAAGGCCTTTATAAACACTTCCAATTCTGAGGCTAATTTTGTCCAAAGCACAAGGATGCAAATATCTTTGAAAACCATCTAAACCCTGTCATGTTGGTATTAATTGGAAAGCTCGCATCAAGTGCTCTTAGATGAGTACCCATATGCCAGGGTTTCAGCCATTTTAAGACCTTTTTGCATTATTTTGTATTGGCAAAACAGCATCAGGCAGCATAAGGGTTAACCTATTCATGCCTTGAGCTTTGCAGAGAAGTATCCGGTAGGTCTATGTTACTTCCAAAAACTAACGAATAGAGCATAAATCACAAAACATTTGAAGAAGTATAGTCCTAACTGATATTTCCTTTCAAATCTTTTTAACGGGATACTTCTGTTAAGTAGAATTACTACTGACGAAAGAAGGCTTTTTAGATTGCAATAGGCATGAATATACATGTATATATGTATGTATATATATATATATATATATATATATATATATATATATATATATATATATATATATATATATATATACATACATATATATATATATATATATATATATATATATATATATATATATATATATATATATGTGTGTGTGTGTGTGTGTGAGTGTGTGTGTGAGTGTGTGTGTGTGTGTGTGTGTGTGTGTGTGTGTGTGTGTGTGTGTGTGTGTGTGAATGTGTGTGAGTGTGTGTGCCTGTTTCTGTGTGTGTATGTTTAGACGACATAAACATTGGACATTTTCTAAAGATAACAATCTGAAACTGCTGATTAAATTCTACTTACCAGCAAAATTCTGGAAAACGCGTACATAGTTTGAGAATCTGTTTGTGTGTAGCCACTGAGTAACCTGTTGTGCTGTGGCTTCTGGAGCTAGGGGCTGAAAAATAGAAAAGATGATAGGATAAATTACAGTCATACCTTCAAAGGGGAATACAGAATAGTTTTGTTTTAGATTAATGTATTGCAATAACGATGAATACATTCACATTATATAGGATGTGGGTAGATAGGATGTGAGAATTAATTTTAATTGTATCCCTCAATAAGAAATAGAAAATCACTCAGTACACAAAAGATGTCTACATTCACATTGGATGTAATATAATAAAATATCAATGAATTCAATCATCTATCATAGAATGATAAGTTAGACTAAATTGCACAGCAATAAATTACCAACCATTCCACATATAAATGCAAACACCTCTTAACTGGATCAGTAAGAATCCAATTTCCTTCAGAAGGTGCCTATCACAATATCAATGAAAAAGCCCATTCCTTTTTCATTTGGTGAGGACCAAGAAGGGGATCAGGTTTACAGCAAACTATTAGCTTTTAAATAGTCGCCATTTATTTTTCTTCATTCAAGCTCTCAACTCTCTTCAGTATAATGAGTTTATTCTTCATCCTAGCAGTACTCTTTCCTATTGATATTTCTATTCAAGGCACTGTCAACCTTGCTAATAAGATAAAATCAATGCCTGCTGTGTTGCCTTCTTTACTTTGATTTATCAAGTATGAAACTATAACTCTATAGGTGGAATTAATCTGACAAAAATGCTATTTACATACAGGATTCTAAACCAAAATGCTTCACTGACTGCATGCCATTATACTTCCGTTTCAGAAGCACTGACTACCGCAAATAAACTCATCTTTTAAGTAAAAACAGCAACACAACTCCCACAAAAATACTGTCTTAAGTGCAGAGATCTTGGTGTTTCAAAAATATGCCATTAGCAGATTTTTGGGAAGTTTAGGGTGTAGCTTCCAATTACCAGAAAAGGTGATATATGCTCCAATAGAGGAAAGGTTCCGATATAACTACTACTACTACTTTCCAACACTAGATATTAAACCCATGAACTCAAGCGCTCCTCTAGAAAGAATCGTCTGCAACTCTCATACTATTGAAAATAACTTAGGAATATCAGGAAAGTTCACAAAAGATTTGAAGGAGAGTTGTTATTTGTCTTCTCATTAACATTTCTCCTTCAAAAGTTTTCCATAAAAATGCTTTCGTCAGTAAAATATTCAAAAGTGTCAGGCCTGTTTCAGACATCTCAGACAAATTCTGCAGGCCCACATTTGTTTGAGTTATGCAAATTAGCCTAGATGCTTATCATGGAAGGTCATGAGCAGAAATTTACATGACTAATCAAACCATACAACCAGCTGACCTTTGGCATTACAAAAGCCAGGCAAGCTGCATACTATGGTGGATTACTAGTCCTCCTCAGACCACCAGCCACAAGCAGGCTCTATGATCAAAACCTTTGATATACGTTCGTGCTTAGGACTTAAACAAGAAATGATTGTCTGGATCTACAACACTTTTGATAATGACTTTAATAATATGAATTATTTTACAAAATATTTGAAAGCGAGTTGTTGGTAACGTTCAGATAAACATTTCTCCTTCCAATATTTTCCTAATTATCTTTTTGCCTGCAAGATTCTATCAAAACTGCTATGCTGCATTTTGCCGCTGAGCATTAATGACATCTAGATTCAACTCATCCAAACTGTATCACATCCTTAAGTACCTAGAATTTCTAGTGGCTGTAATTGTAATTAGTAGAGTATATGCTATGAAAGTGATATCATTGAGTGAGGTTAGTGAACTTCATTTGCACCTATGCCCAATATGAGACTAGATAAACTCAAGTAGCGTCAATCCCTGCCTATACCAGTTTCTTTCTTTCTGAACCATATACTTCTTCAACCCCTTCTTAAACACACAAGATGTTTTATTTTTCCACTGCTGCAAAACTGTTCCTAGCAAATCTTATTTTCAAGCAGGCCCCTGATAAGCCAGAGCATTTTTAATCCCTACCTATATAGGTGTTTGTTGTATTTTGAACAATGCAATGTTTTGTTTGTTTTTTCCATTTTTTTAAGTTGTTTGTTTATTTTGCAGTATTAAGATAGTTTTCAATTTGTTTTTATTTCCTTGTGCTTTGGACGAAAGTAGCCTCAGCATTGGAAAGGTTAAGGTATTGTTTTTTTTTTCAATTGTGTCTTTTTACCTGTACACTATATAGATCTTACCATACACTACCTGCAGTTTTTTAGCAGGAAGGATCGAGTGAAATGTACATGACGAGAGACATATGCAGGCTGCATGCTCACCTCGGCAGACGGTTTGCCCACAAACAAACCATGCAGACAGAGTACCCCTTAGAGCTTACTCTAATGTATTCCCTGGGCCACCACAGCTCCTCCAAGAACCAATAGTTGCTCTCTTCCTCCTGCTGCTGCTTCTTCAGGACCTGTGCGGCCGCCGCGTGACGCTTGATCAGCGACTCCACCAGCAGCGCCAGACCCCCACCGCCACCATCGGCATCGTCCGCGGCTATGTCGCACATCTTACGCTTCATATCAACACACAATCTATGGACGGACAAAGACCAATCAACTGCTAGGACATCGTCAGAAAAACAACACACACGGCGATCAGCCATCGCACATATCTTACGCTTCATATCAACACACAATCTACGGACAACGGACAAAAACCAATCAACTGCTAGGACCAGTAAACATTTGGAGACATTCTTGTTAATAAGTTTCCCCTAAAGAATGTCCTCATATGTTAAACTAGATGTTGTCTGTGAATTCTATACAATGTTTTTTCTCGTTATGTTAAAGAAAATTTTGTAGGACCAGTAAAAGTTTTGCAGGACTAGTAGATCCTACGATACCAGCAACATTTTGAGTTAGCGTTGAGGCCTGTAAGCTGATCAGCAAATAGTCATACTGTCTCGAAAACTCACCAGCCAATATTTGTTCAGATTAAGGACCTTAAAGAGGAAGATGCCACTGTAAGATCAGTGAATGGCTAACATCTATCCCATAAGGAAAATAACACTGACTAAGCAATTAAGAGCATATATGACACAAGGAAAATACTGTAGGCTGGTCAAGTACAAGGAAGAAAGATATATCTAATATCAAAAAGCTTATCTCACACAATCAATGCCTTTCAAACATTGAACTGCCTTTAAGCCAGGAACAGATGTATGAAACAATTACTCCTATTGAGATGTGAAAATCTACATGGTCCAAAAGAGCTGCCTGCAAATAATTCGGAGCACTATGATCTGTTATAAAAATTATCTGTCTGAGCTGAATTGCGTAGTTTAGTATTCATGGTTAGCAGGGAGTGCCCTGTTATCATAGAGCATCACTCACCTCAGTGTTTCCTCTGTCCACTCCATTTGTTAGAATGACGATAGTCCTATCAGCAAGCTTCCTTATGCTGGATCATTTATTAACCCTTTCACACCCAGAGCTTATTGAAAAGTGTCAGCACGATCTAGGAAACTTTTGAGGATCATTTCGTAATTACACATTAATTTAGAAAATATTCAAAGAAAAGTTGTAGGATGAGTTCTGATAAATAGTTTGTTGAGTGAATTCTTAAATATGCTTTTATTTGAAAAATACTCCCAATATATTTGTCATTTTGAGGTAGGATTAATGGGTTAAACATACTGCTGTGTCAGTATAAGGAATTTCTCTTATTTGAATAAACACTGGACAACCCTATATCCCTATCATATACAGGTTCCCATCTGCTGTTACCACTGCATGGCCCTGCACTCAGCATTTTAAACATCTAAATCAATCTATCATAATATATAACAAGTCTAAACATTATTCCTGCCGTACCATATTCAGATTCCCATCAGATGGCCTTTCAATGTGGCCCCTTACTCAGTATAGGCAGATTGTTTACCGGGTGTAAATTGGTTCACCTTCTTCTGTCTGACTTTTATCATGAACAGATAAGACAGATAAAAACATATTTTATCAATTTTCTAGTGCATGTTTATTTTTTAACTTACCCAGTATCACAGAGGAGACCTTTTATCTAAGTGACTCCATACTTAGAATAAAACTATCTTATCTATTTTTAGTGCACTTCACTACTTAAAGATGACAGGACAGCCATGGGAGTATCATAGTACAATAGCAGTCACATGTCTGCGCATACTATAACATAAAGCATGTGATATTAAGGCCACTAAATCCCAACATGGGATTCCATTTCATTACATTACAGAGGATTAGTGAATAACAAGGGTACTGACAGTCAAGGGTTTGTACAACATACTGTAGAAATACCTTTGATTTCCTATATGTATTTCGGCTAATTAATTAGCACACAGCAAGGGGTCTGACAGTCACATGTCTGTCCATACTGTAACATACAGCATATGCTATTAGGGCCAGAAAATCCCAACATAGGATTCCATATATATGCACTGCAAAGGATTAGTGAACAACAAGGGGTGTGACAGTCAAGCGTTTTACAACATATTGTATAGTTCCATATGATTTTCTATAGGTATTTTGTTTAATTTAATTTTAATAAGCCCACTATATCCTCAACATACATTATTATTGCTTCAGCTATCTCCTCCAATCAGAATGCACTTCATATTGTATCATGTGACCACGTGTTATATGCTCATAATGCTCGGAGTCCGCTCAGTAATGTTTACATATGATCTATGTGCATGCTACTAACAAGTACCCAACCAGGGGTGGGCATTATATCATTGAGTGGTAGAAGACTATAAACTGAATACCTTTATAAGCCTAAAATAAAAGTGAAAAACTTGTCCCTCACTTACATGTCATGTCAAACTTTGATTTGATATATTTTTTTTAATAACTGTAAGTAGGTGGGGGATGAAAGTCTAAATACCTAAAATGAAAGTTACACATTTTGACTTACTTCCACGTCACATTAAATCAAAGTCTAACAGTAACCAACACCGATTACGCATGGATTGGTTATTCATATATTTCTATTTTCTTTATTTTTTTATAATTGTAAGTAGGTGGGGGATGAAGGTATAAATATCTAAAAATGAAAGTTAAACCTTTTGACTTACTTCCACGTCATATCAAAACAAAGCTCGAGTAAGGTCACCTCGGGAATGATAAATAAAGTTATGTCCCAAATCACACTTTCACAGCATATCAATGCTCTGCACCAAATACTTGACTACTTGATGTCCTTAGGTACAAAATCTGGGTTACAAACTTATGACAGGACACTTGGAAGATTGCCAAAGAGGTAGAAAACACATGCAAATAATGTCACCACATCAATATCCAGACTGCATTATAAAATGATAAGAATGGCTCTGTATATCATATCAGGCCTTACCAAATGAAGCTTGGAATACCAAGGCATTCCTAGGAAAATCAAAGCATTTCCTAGGTAGCTACATTTGATATAAAGGGAGCATTCTTATTTCACACTATTACCAGTATCCATTTATTCCGCTAATCCTCCATATATGCAACTATATGCCTTCTTCGTTTCTCATGGTTAATGCTATAATTAACGGTAGTAATCTATGTCCCTATTTTCTTGCAAATCAACCTAAACCCATTTATGCCGGTAGCACAAAAAAAATGTATTGACCATTTAGATGGTATCATTAGGTACAAATCATTTCTAAAAGATATGTGAATTAAATGTTAATCAGAAGTCAACAAACTGCTTTCTTTCAAACATTTTGAGAATGTATGCTTCGTTCGAAGTTAATTTCCATGAATCATAGTTCCAGGCCACACTTCTCAAGATCTCTGGACACGGATGGTTTGTCAACCTTAATAAGTTGTAGTGTTCCGTACCTAATTGCATTCTTGTTAACTATAACATTAGATTCTGTATCATCAAAAATATTGCCAAACCAAATTGTATTCTTGTTATCTATAATCTTAGATTCCTTATCATCAGAAATCATTGCCAAACCAAATTGTATTCTTTTTATCTATAACCATAGATTCCATATGAAATCATTACAAAACCAAATTGTATTCTTGTTATCTATAACCTTGATACCCTATCATCAGGGATAAGTTGTATAGTGTTCCGTACCTTATTGCATTCTTGTTATCTATAACATTAGATTCTGTATCATCAAAAATCATTGTCAAACCAAATCGTATTCTTTTTATTTATAACCTTGATTCCCTATCATCAGAAATCATCACCAAACCAAATTGTATTCTTGTTATCTATAACCTTGATTCCCTATCATCAGAAAACATTGCCAAACCAAGTTGTATTCTTGTTATCTACCACCTTAGATTCCCTATCATCAGAAAACATTGCCAAACCAAATGGTTTTCTTGTTATCTATAACCTTGATTCCCTATCATCAGAAATCATTGCCAAACCAAATGGTATTCTTGTTATCTATAACCTTAGATTCCCTATCATCAGAAATCATTACCAAACCAAATTGTATTCTTGTTATCTATAACCTTGATTCCCTATCATCAGAAATCATTGCCAAACCAAATTGTATTCTTGTTATCTATAACCTTAGATTCCATATCATCAGAAATCATTTCCAAACCAAATTGTATTCTTGTTATCTATAACCTTAGATTCCCTATCATCAGAAATCATTGCCAGACCAAATTGTATTCTTGTTATCTATAACCTTGATTCCCTATCATCAGAAAACATTGCCAAACCAAATTGTATTCTTGTTATCTATAACCATATATTCCATATGAAATCATTTCCAAACCAAATTGTATTCTTGTTATCTAATATCTATAACCTTGATTCCCTATCATCAGAAATCATTGCCAAACCAAATCGTATTCTTGTAATCTATGACCTTGATTCCCTATCATCAGAAATCATTACAAAACCAAATTGTATTCTTGTTATCTATAACCTTAGATTCAATATCATCAGAAATCATTTCCAAACCAAATTGTATTCTTGTTATCTATAACCTTAGATTCAATATCATCAGAAATCATTACCAAACCAAATTGTATTCTTGTTATCTATAACCTTGATTCCCTATCATCAGAAATCATTACCAAACCAAATGGTATTCTTGTTATCTATAACCTTGATTCCCTATCATCAGAAAACATTGCCAAACCAAATTGTATTCTTGTTATCTATAACTTTGATTCCCTATCATCAGAAATCATTACCAAACCAAATGGTATTCTTGCTTATCTATAACCTTGATTCCCTATCATCAGAAATCATTACCAAACCAAATTGTATTCTTGTTATCTATAACCTTGATTTCCTATCATCAGAAATCATTACCAAACCAAATTGTATTCTTGTTATCTATAACCTTAGATTCCATATCATCAGAAATCATTGCCAGGCCAAATTGTGTTCTAGTTATCTGTAACCAAACCTTCCCTATCATAAGAATATCACTAAACCAAATTGTATTCTTGTTATCTGTAACCAAACCTTCCCTATTATAAGAATATCACTAAACCAAATTGTATTCTTCTTATTTGTAACTTAACCTTCCTTATCATCAGAAAAATCACCAAACCAAATTGTATTCTTGTTATCTGTAACATTGATTCCTTATCATCAGAAAAATCACCAAACCAAATTGTATTCTTGTTATCTGTAACCTTGATTCCTTATCATCAGAAAAATCACCAAACCAAATTGTATTCTTGTTAGCTGTAACTTAACCTTCCCTATCATCAGAAACATCACCAAACCATATTTTATCTGGGGCATCAGAGGCTCATCAAATGACAGCCTCTACAAGACTTAAGTGTGGGGTTGTCACGCAGGTGACCTAGAGAGCTCTTAAGTCATGGGGTCACCCGAGGATCATCATGTGGACAACTGTTTTTTAAATCCCTGCTCCCAGTAAATATTGGGTGCTACAGGTAAACATTCAGGTTTTACCCTTATGCTGCTGGGGACTAATTTGGCCAATACAAAAGTATGCAAAAAACCTGAAAATTGACTGAAATCCTGGCACATGGGTACTTATTTGAAAGTACTCAGCGAGAGCTATCTAATGAGTACCAACATGACAGGGTTTAGATGATTTAAACATTTTTTTGCTTCATTGTGCTTTGGAAGAAAGTATAAGCCTCAGCATTGAAAAGGTTAACTCTGAAATGTGAGTATCCGACCTCTTAGTATTCAGCAAGTTAACCTACCGGAAAGTGAACGTTATCTGCTGATACATCCCCCTGTCCATTTTTTGTACTCGGTGAACTGAAAAAGAAAAGCAATAACAATTAAACACTGCTGCACTGACTGTATAATGTCAATGTGTGACACAGGAGGAGGATGAGGAGGTTGGTGGAGCCCGGAAAAGGAGCGGTCTGAACTGAAATGTGACATCTGAAAATAAAACAGTTTTACATGAAGAGGCAATCTATGACATTCCACCACAGGCCAATAAGTTTTATTCATTTTATAATCATTTAGATTTTTTTAGAAAATTTTCAATTTTACATACTACAACCCATTGTACATGATCTTGCCAGTTAACCTATTTAAGACATACATTAAAGTCAAATGAATAGATATCATGTCAAAAAGCTAAGGGTTCAAAATAGCTCCGTAAGTCAACTAAGTAAGCTAGGTCAGTTTGCCCTACCATAACTTGGACCCCCTTATGCTGCTGGCTAATTTGGCCATTACAAAATGATGCAAAAAAAAGTGAAAAATGACTGAAACCCTATCAAATGGGTTTCTCTTTTTAAAGTTCTCAGCGACAGCTATCCAATGAATACAAGAATAACAGGGTTTAGATCTTTTTCAAAAATCTTTGCCTCCTTGTGTTTTGGAAAAAAGTAGCCTCTGAACACATGCAGATGTTGGGAACTGTGGTGGTTAACCCATTCGTGCCTGTATTTTTACTTATTAAATGTTGTCTGGATCTAGAATGCTTTTTGTTTGCAAAGGCACAAGTTCACAGAATATTTGAAGGAGAGTGGTCGGTTGGTTTCTGAACAATATTGATCCTTGATCAGTTTATAAAATGTGTGTTTATTCTCAGGATATTTGAAAAATGTTTGACATTTCAGAGAGCTCTAGTTGTAAATGGGCTAAGAGAAAATGTTATGTTCAAGTTAGTACTTAAATTGTGCAACTGAAATATAGACTCCTGTTAGAAACATCTACTTGATAAGACCTAGGCAACGAATGAATATGTACACACAGACACATGGATACACATCAATATTAAAAGTTGTGTTCAAAACTAGAACAAGTTAGCATCAAATTTCTGCATTTTGACATCAACCTATTCATGTCCTGATTTATCAGATTCAATCTAAAAGCGGCTATCGGTTCGTTAACGAATTTTGCATTAAGCATGAACAAAAACTGTATACCGTGTGAGGTTAGCGCATGTAAAATAATGCACGCGGCAGGTATCTGCCTTCTAGGAGTGTCATTGATATGAAATTTTATCGATTCGTTTAATCACTATATTTTTCGATTCGATTCGATTCGATTCGATACACCGTAACATGCTCTTAGGCACAATTAATTACCTAGTATATTGCTCAAAATAAAAAACATTCTTGCTTTTTTAATTCATTCATCAAACAGCAAATCAATGAATCAATTCTGTATTTATTCATTCATCAATTATTATAATCAATCATGATTTATATTAATTTATTTTTATTTCATTTGAATACACACATTACTTTATTTAATTTGTTTATCAATTTACTTTTTATTTGATTCAATCTTTTATACCTATTACAATTCATTTTGTGGCTGTTATTTGTATTAATTTCATCCATAGCCACATTGTATGTCTATATGGACATTCGTTACATTCGCTCATTTGAGACACGAAAGTTCGAAACGTTCGTATCTCGAATACTGCGCACATGATGAGCAGTACCTTTAGCGAACGTTTCAGACATTGTTGATCTGAACGTACTGCGAATTCTATGTGCGCAGTAAGATAAAATGGCGGCCATTTGTTTTGGTGAGCGAATCGGTCTACCGCTCATGATTTTGCGTGTACTTACGGCTAAGAGCCGTAGTTTATTGTTTTAATTGCAAGATGTCCTCCACATTCTCTGTATTAATCATATCCTTAACTAAGTGACAGAAAACATTTCAAATCTTTAAAAATTAATCAAAGCAAAGTTTTGAAACTAATTCATTCTATACTTTACAATTGGCATGAGTTCTTATGAAACTTTATAACTGTTAGCTGGGATTTAAGTTATATTTTCAATATCTATGATGCAATAAGAAAAAGTCCCTTTTTCATTTTATCATGTTTAATTGACATGTTGATATCTTTTCAGAATAAATGATAGAAAAAAAAACAGACATGTTTTCATCTCTGATGGAAAAAATGATAATTCTCCGAAGAAAACAATTTTTTTTTTCAAGTTACATTTTAAATTTTCATAAGACAATAAGAAAATCATTTCTTTAATTTTTTTATTTTATCTAATCTAACTTATTACTCTTATGTTTAGAAATTAAATGATAGTAAAAATATGAATTCACCGCTGAGAACTGACAGGATTGTAGGCCGGCCCTGCTTCACCACCCCGGAGAGCACACCTTGAAATTGATCAACCACGCATTAGACTGACCACATCAGTCACGATGACACAATAAAGGCAAAACACTCTATACATTGGGAAATTTTGCAGACAGAACAGGCACCAACATAATTTTCTGAACTAACTTATCATACCTGGCAAGTAGTTCATGATTTTTACTTGCCAAAATATTTTTTGACTTGCCCGAAATAAGTTATACCATATCCTAGAAAGCCATGTATTGTTTACCATGGATTTAATGATTTGATTTCTTATCATTTTTTTTGGAATTGTTTGCACATTTCTGGGTATTTGGGCCATTAACTAAATAAGAAAAATGTGTTTAGTGTTCAGAAAATTAGCCCTTTTCAAAAATTCATTAGCCAGGGCAAGCGGGCAAGCACTGTCAGTGCCTGCAGAAAAAAAAGTTGAATTGTGAGTTCAGATTTTGCCATATTTTTTGCCATACAGTTTCGGTCAGAAACTGCATGGGATATTTTTGCATATTTCAATACTGTTGTCTATATAGCAAAGAGTAAATAACAACAAATCAAAATTGCCAGCAAAATTTCCCATTGTACAGTGCATGAATATAGTTCACAAGCTCCAAACCTCTTGGTTTTTCATAATAAACAATTCAAGAAAAGAATATCAAGAGAAAATAGATTCAATAAAAATATTTTTTAAAAACATTATATTCAAAATTATCTTTTCTAAAAATAAATGATTTGAAATTACTTCAATTTCTGATAAGCACAAGAATATAATATCATTTCAGTGTAATGATTTCATTTTCTTAACCTGTTAATATGCCAGGAGTCCTCCTTGACCAGTGCTGTCTTGATCTACCGTTCTTTAACACCTATGCTGCTGGTGGCTAATTTGGTCAACGTGAAATGATGACAAAAGAACTAAAAAATTACTGGAATCTTGGCACATGGGTACTCATCTGAGAGAACTCAGAATGAGTTATCCAATGAATACCAACATGACAGGGTTTAGATGTTTTTCAAAAACCTTTGCGTTCTTGTGCTTTGGACGAAAGTAATCTTAGCATTGGAAGGGTTAAAATATCATAGAAACTAAGAGGGAAATCGCTGAATGTTTGAAAACAACTTTTTAATTGCATTCTGGTAAAAGATTTCTTTTTCAACTATTTTTTCCAAAGCTGCTCTAATCAAAAATATAACACCAAAAAGGCTGCAATTTTTTTGGGAGCTCCAGGCATGAATAGGTTAATTATTTCAAATAAGACTGACTGTTTAGGCAAACTGTGGGAAATAGAACATGAGGTTGACATAGAGCTTATAGAGTGCCGCCATTCGATTCCTGCACTTAATATGTGGAAAAGCAATATTCAGAAAATATTTGAAGGAGATATTTGTTCTTTAGAACTCTATCTACAACTCTCCATCAAATATTTTGTGAATTCATGCTTCCTTTCAAAGTTATTTTCAAAACTTTGAAAAGTCCAGATGACACTGGTCAAGTAGATCTCCAGACATGAACGGGTGAACTCATCTATGCTTGAAGATGCCTCTTGAAAAGTGTTACCTGAATGTATTGTAATGTCAGACCAGGGGCAAATGGGTAAAACAGTTGGTCTCTCTGCAGTAGGGAATTTTGTTAGTCAGTTTGTAGTGGTGGCATCACATATTAACATCCATAACTTAAAATATAGCAGCAATCAAATATAAAATAGGGATTGTTGTTCAACACTGGGAGCTGGGTGTCAGAATAACTCATTCATTTCTAGAGTTCTCCCAAACAAATGTCTGAAACTGGGACACTTTTGACTATAACATAAGTATGAAGTATGAATTCACAAACAGTTTTCAGGGGGGTTGTTGGGAGGGCTCTGGTTAACATACTTTGCTGAAGTCACATGCTTCTGCTGGCTAACTTTGCCAATACATAATCATGCAACAAAGCAGAGTTATGACTGAAACCCTGACATATGGGTACCCCATCTTAGAGTGTTTAGTGAGAGCTATGTACTGAAAACCAAAATGACAGGGTTGAGATGGTTTTTAAAAATCTGTGCATCCTTGTGCTTTAGACGAAAGTAGCCTTAGCATTGGAACAGTCAAGTATTAACCAAATTATCTTTTTATTAGAAAGATATTCTGACGAATGTCAGGCTATTTTAGGCTGCCGCAGACATGATTGGGTTCATGAGAACACAGAGGTACGTTAGAAAAAAAGTGTTTGGATAAAAACAATCTTGGGAGATTTCCACGTCCCTCCTTTATGAACAGCACAGCCCATCAGTGCAACTACACAATGAGAACAGGAGAAAGGTAGTTACCATGGAGATGATGGCGTCTCTGTGAACGAGCTGTTGCTTAGCGTCGTGTTGAAGGACATGTCTCTGTCGGGCGAGGCGCTGGCCCCTGCCCCGGCCCCGGCACCCGCGGCGGGCGGGGGCTGCATGATCTGCTCGACGGGGATCTCCGTAAGAACAGTGCACTCGTACGACGGCTGATACTTCTCCTTCTCCGCATCCGACCTCTTGTCCATCTTCTCACGGTCTGTCTTATGTTTCCTGTCCGCACCCTTGGGCTACAACGGAAACATACATATTCATTAAAATTCTAAATCGGAGGGAGGAAGGAAAGAATAGGTTTTTACGTCGCTTTCCACACCTTTGGTCATTTAAAACCTTATGTCATTTGCCTGTAATAGGTAATGAACAGGCAGACAAATCGTCTGCATAATTATCCTACTGGACATATTGGTATGTTAGTTATAGAGCAGCATATACCAGAATATTCTATAGATAAGGGTTTAAGAAATGCAACATACTTCAGAAGTGATAGAAATCACACCCTGATGAAGGAAGCAAGGAATTGCTTTTCACATCGCTTTCAACAGTTTAGACCATATCGCTACAAGATAGAAACCCAGAACCGGGAAGAAATTCCCTACTCTTTACGAATAGTTCCAAGGGGTCTTTCAGTTGAAGAAGGGCCATAGACAGCCATCCAAAATGCTGCACATTTATATAACGACCAGGCCAACCCACTTATGGCGATCCAGCAAAGTCTCACACCTGAGAACTCACGCTAAGGAACAATGCATCATAACTACTAGGCCACGGCAGATGCCTGATTCTAAATCATAATGATATTTGTTGCCAGTTTTAGGCATCAAATAGCTCATTTCCTATAAAATACACCAATGAATCTGTCACCTAAAATATAGATGAAAACAATAATTAAATTGGCTAATACACAATGTTTAAATATTAAATATCTTTTTTCCTATGGAGACTCTAGCTTCGGACGTCTACCTTATAGAATACTTTTACTACAAAAAAATTATATCCATCAATGAAGATCTGTTGTACCGATAATGCTTTTTGATATAAAATTGACTGAACTCAACCTGAACATCTCAACACGAAAGCAGTTCAGTATTTACAAGTGAAATTTCAGCAGTTGACTATGCAAAATTGAATAAATTTAAGTTAATGTGGGGCAGGAAGTATTTTTGATAATTTCTTTACGTTATTGTACCATCAGGAAATATCATTATTGCTGAAGGTGCCAATCCCTACTCTCCACCCCTTTTCATGATCCTAACCCTTCCAATGCTGAGGCTACTTTCATCCAAAGCAAAAGGATGCAAAGATTTTTGATCACATTCTAAACCTTGTCATGTCGGTATTCATTAGATAGCTCTCACTGAGCAGGTATGTGTCTACCCTTTGAGCCATCCCCCTCCCTCCTACTCATACAGGTACTTACCTTGAAGACTTTGATTTGACAAGAAGCACAGTGGAGTGGTTTGGGATGGTCGTCTGATTGCAGGTACGTCTCTACCTGTACTTACCTTAAAGACTTTGATTTGACATGAAGCACAGTGGGGTGTTTGGGATGGTCGTCTGATTGCAGGTACGTCTCTACCTGTACTTACCTTAAAGACTTAGATTTGACAAGAAGCACAGTGGAGTGGCTTGGGATCGTCCTCTGATTGCAGGTAGGTCTCTACCTGTACTTATCTTAAAGACTTAGATTTGACAAGAAGCACAGTGGAGTGGTTTGGGGTCATCGTCTGATTGCAGGTACGCCTCTACCCTTTGAGCCCCCCACCCCCCCCCCCCCCCACATCATATTCGTACTGATACTTACCTTAAAGACTTTGATTTGACAAGAAGCACAGTGGAGTGGCTTGGGATCGTCCTCTGATTGCAGGTAGGTCTCTACCTGTAGTCGAAAGGACACGCCCTTCTCGCCACCGTGCCTCTTGGCCGTGAACTCGGTGCTGATGCAGTTGACTTTGATATGTATGCCGGTGTCCTGGGTGGGGTCCCACACCAGCATCACTTGGTTGATCATCTGAGGGTCGCGCTTCATGTGGATCAAGCCGTACGATAATGGTACATCTAAACACAAAACAACAACGCAACATTAGCTAAATTCACAAACTATGCAGCCTAGATTTCTAGGCTGGCATTTCTATTTTTCTGTCATGATTTTCTCTTAAGCAGGCACCAAATAATCTAGGTGGCCATAGTGGTCAGTTTAGTTAGCACTTATCTCACTAGGGGAACAGAGGACTGTCAAAATTTCTAAAGATAGGAGTACTAGATGGTGCCATCTATCTTCCATACCTGGTACTACAGCACACTGCTTGGTCAGCACAGAAGGGAATGTCAACTGTTTAGGGACTAGGAACCTAGTGTACAGACTATGGTGAAACGGTAAGATAGGGGTAACCCCTCCTTAGTTGTTTGTTTTTGATTTGTTAGGATTTATGTAGCTTTTATATCTATCAGATAGGCAGTTAGTTTCTTTCAAATAACTTTGAGTGGAACCTCTCTTTTAACCCTTTCAATGCCACACACATACTGTAGAACACACAATGGTAGCATCTGTTTATATATATAGCGTACATAGCATGTGGTTCCGCTTCGCTATATATAAAAAACGCTGTACTTTTTTCTTACTGTACTGGCGCTGTCAGCGGCGGCTACCGTCGCTAACATAAAGATACTCTATGATGCGAAAACTCCCCAATTCGCTATAATTGGGACACGCATCATATATGTGTTCTACAGTATATATGTGCTAGTGGTAACATACCCTCTAGAACCATGCATGCATATATGCTTGCCAGATAATCAAAATGTTGTGCTCAATTCAAGGTTCATCGTGATATATCAGTAATCACATGACTATGGTTTACAGAAATTATATACGATCATTAAACATGAACAACCTGATACTGGATGTGGGCTAATAATCGCCATTGCAACTTGGCATCAGACATTTATGGAGAAAATAACAATTTGGACATAAAAGGGTTAAGATGCCTATGAAACCAGCCTCTAGCCCAATAATCTCAGCATAATTATAACTACAATTTATTGTATTCATATTCCATATCTTGAATGTTGGGAATTAGTCCCACTCACCCACATCCAGTATACAGTCTCCTGGTCTCTGAAGCTTCCAGGCATCAATCTGTTCCTTCTCCATATACTGTAACCGACGCTCATGGAATCCAACCTTTATAATACTCTGAAACGACAAACAACATATAACATGTTAACTATAAACAACACTCATAGAAACCAAGACTCGAAATTAATTTTATTTCCAGGGAGTCCAATCGCATCTTCCAAAGTTACCTTAAGGTGTTGTGTATAGAAACAAGTACATCTTTGGGCTCCCTATAGCAATTTGAGGGAGCCCCAGGAGAATTCAAGGGAGCCCTCGACTCCTGGCACCCCCTAATTTCGAGCCCTAGAAACCGTTCCTAAATAATACACTGAAACAACGAATATATAACATGTGAACGCTTATGAAATCCAACCTTTATAATAAATTACTCTGAAACCAAAAAACATGCATGTAATCTATGATCAAGGCTCAAGGAATTCAACCTTTATAATACTCTGAAATGACAAACAAAACATGAAATGTGAACATTTATGAAATCCAACCTTTATAATACAGTACTCAGAAACAGCAAACAAGGGATAACATGTAAAATATAAACAACACTCATGGAATCCTACCTTTATAAGGCTCAGAAATATATAAGCAATAAATCATTCAATATCCAATTTCATCATCCATTATACTTAATTTTGTACGGACAATAAATCATTCAATTTCCAATTAGATCATTGATTATACTTCATTTTGTATAAACAATAAATCATTCAATTTCCAATTAGATCATTGATTATACTTCATTTTGTATAAACAATAAATCATTCAATTTCCAATTAGATCATTGATTATAATTAATTTTGTACAAACAATGAATCATTCAATTTCCAATTAGATCATTGATTATACTTAATTTGCCTGACTTTCAGCTGAACTTTATAATAACAGGCTCAATATAACAGATTTGTCTAGTCTTTTTTGCTGAATGACTTCTAGTTACAAGAAATCAAAAAAGAAAGTGTCGGCAAAAATAGGTCCTTAATAACAACAGAAAAGTCTTCCAAACTCAGTTAAAAATGAGCGATAATGGTGGAAGAGATGAGCTTCAGTTTGCCCTTTAACCCTTCCAATGCTGAGGCTACTTTAGTCAAAAGCACAAGCATGCAAGGATTTTTGATAACCATCTAAACCCTGTCATGTTGGTATTCATTGGATAGCTCTCACGGAGTACTCTCAGATGAGTACCCATATGCCAGGGGTTCAGTCATTTTTCAGGTTTTTTGCATCATTTGGTATTGGCCTAATTAGCCACCAGAATCATAAGGGTTAGGCAGTTGTTACACAAACATCCAGGAATGCAGTCCAAGGTCTAGAAAAAAGTTGTTTGTTTCCTGTGACGGTCCAGAGAAAATAGGGTAGGTAGTTCGGTAAAATTATTTTTTTGGTCAAATTTTGCATTATTTTTTGTTTTATGCACATTGATTGGGAGTTTCGATGGCTGAAAAGACTTTGGGGTAGGGATTTTTTTGAATAAAAACTTGTTAGGGTAGGGCTACAGGAAACAAACAACTTTTTTAGGCCGAAGAAAGTTTGGGTTTAACAATGATAGTTGTAGTTGGCCTGTTGGACACCTGAGCAGCTAGCCTATAACATATTCCTACCTTGAGATATTTGCCTTGGAATTCTGAGAGGTTTCCTAGTTTCTTCAGCTTCACCTCGTAAGACTGGCCTGCACATACAAACAGTAAAGGATTAGTCACATGACAGTAGTGCTGGGACTCGCCCAAAAAATGAACTCCAGCACTCGCCAAATCTAGCGACCAAAACTCGAGTCCATATTGAGTTTTCCTGCCACATTGACAAGATCTTAAGGCGAATGATTTGAAACAACATTGCGCCTCGGCATGTGCCGGCAAATGCCGAGCACACATACGGTGTACCGCCGCAATATTGAGAATCGGTGCACCAAAACATGGAGTAATGCACGATTGACACAGAGACTTAAGAAAACATATTTCTTTTTATAAAATTTGGTGGAATACCAATACATGACAGGCTAGAATTCAGACTGTTATAAATGTATCCATTCTTATATCTTAGCCTCCTCACCATGCAGCAAGTACCTCTGGTGGTAAGGTTTGTTCATGTATTTCTAATTTGATGCACCCCTGTAACTTTGTAAGAGTACATTATAGACCATTTGAAATCTATTGAGGCAATATGGTGTCACAAGGGGTGTACACTTGTAATATATAAATCCTGGAGCTAAGTGAATTTTTGGGGACTTATGAAGCAAAATTAGTTCAAAAAAATTCTAAAACATTATGGGAACTGGATATTTAGAATAAGCTTAGAATAAGTTTCAAAATTTCAGGAAGGGGTGGGTCTCCAGGCCCTTCTAATTGCAAATCTACGGCCATCAATAAAACTATGTGAAAATGGCACTCAATCCATTGCCAATCGGAAACCCTGTCAAGTCTAGAAGCATTCTGACAAGAAATATGCAGGTGTGTTGAAAGGGGCATCTTACCTTGATTGAGATAGGTGAGGGTCTCCTCATTCATCTTGGTGGCGGGAGAGGTGGCAGCACCCAGGACATACTGGAACCTACAGTGGTAAAACAGAGCAATAAGATCATACACCATGCCTCATTCATCTTGGTGGCGGGAGAGGTGGCGGCACCCAGGACATACTGGAACCTACAGTGGTAAAACAGAGCAATAAGATCATACACCATGCTTCATTCATCTTGGTGGCGGGAGAGGTGGCAGCACCCAGGACATACTGGAACCTACAGTGGTAAAACAGAGCAATAACATCATACACCATGCTTCATTCATCTTGGTGGCGGGAGAGGTGGCAGCACCCAGGACATACTGGAACCTACAGTGGTAAAACAGAGCAATAAGATCATACACCATGCTTCATTCATCTTGGTGGCGGGAGAGGTGGCAGCACCCAGGACATACTGGAACCTACAGTGGTAAAACAGAGCAATAACATCATACACCATGCTTCATTCATCTTGGTGGCGGGAGAGGTGGCAGCACCCAGGACATACTGGAACCTACAGTGGTAAAACAGAGCAATAAGATCATACACCATGCTTCATTCATCTTGGTGGCAGCACCCAGAACATACTGGAACCTACAGTAGAGAAACAGAGCAATAAGATCATACACCATGCTTCATTCATCTTGGTGGCGGGAGAGGTGGCAGCACCCAGGACATACTGGAACCTACAGTGGTAAAACAGAGCAATAAGATCATACACCATGCTTCATTCATCTTGGTGGCAGCACCCAGAACATACTGGAACCTACAGTAGAGAAACAGAGCAATAAGATCATACACCATGCTTCATTCATCTTGGTGGCGGGAGAGGTGGCAGCACCCAGGACATACTGGAACCTACAGTGGTAAAACAGAGCAATAAGATCATACACCATGCTTCATTCATCTTGGTGGCGGGAGAGGTGGCGGCACCCAGAACATACTGGAACCTACAGTGGTAAAACAGAGCAATAACATCATACACCATGCTTCATTCATCTTGGTGGCGGGAGAGGTGGCAGCACCCAGGACATACTGGAACCTACAGTGGTAAAACAGAGCAATAACATCATACACCATGCTTCATTCATCCTAAATAAAGTAATAAAATTGAATTCATGATATATCTAAAAGGGAGTTGTAGGCAATCAATACCAAAATAGTCCTGCCTTTTTGGGTGCAACAGGCATGAACCCGTTAAAGGGTAATGAGGGCTGTATTGACCTCTTTGTTTGCAGGGGAATCTCATTGTTACCCTGCATTGTTGAATTTTGCCCACTAAATCTATGATTTCTTTGCTCGAGCAAAACAATTTTTTTGGAAAGATCTCCCATTCTACATTTGCTATATATAGGTGGTACTTTGTAGAGTAAACTCTCAGGAGAGCTAGAGGACTAGATGAATGAGAGAATGTGCTTACCCAGTCTCCATGCTTTCTTGCTTGAAAACAGGTAATGCCAGCAGCGCTTCACTGAAAAACAAAAGTAATGATATCAAAAACAATGACGAAGATAATGATGACAATGATGATGATGATGATGACTTCAAGACTCAACACATCAGAAGTTATTTCCTGCACCCAGGTAAAACCACCAACTATACCTTTATTTCCTAACAACTTTCTCACATACCGTAAGTGGGATTCCTGTGGGATCCCCAGACCTTATGCAGTGGTGAGACAAGACAAGCAGTTGATCCACAAGGAAATAAACCTCTTGGGCATGGAGGTCATCTCTTCCTGTTGTCATTAGGAATCAAGTCCTGATTCTACACACATCAAAGTTAGACTAACCAAAAGAGAGATAGGTACTGAAACTGTGCAGAATATTACCTAACCAAAAAGTCATTTGCCTACTCTGTGTACTTACAGCCAAGCAGGATCACCATTTTCTGTATTGGGGGAGACATCTCTCCCATAGTTCAGTCCAGGAAAGGACAGGGGGCTGCAGCTGCGATGACGTGATTCTTGACAGTTTTGATTGTCTTTGTCATAGTTCAAACCTGGGGAGCTGGGATTCTCTCTACCATACGTAGATCCACAAAAGCTAAGGCTCCGACCAAAGCTTCTGCCATGGCCAATGCCAGCTTGGTTGGAAGCGAGAGAAACTTGACTATCCTCGCCGTAGTAGTTTACTCCACAAGACCTTCCACCACTTTCTCCATGATGATAGTGTCCATTGGAAACCGGGCGCCGTGCATAAGGACTCGGAGTGTGTAAGTGGCTATCATAACCATAAAAGGCTCCGGCCATGCTCCTGATAATTGAAACTTCCAAACCCAACCCACTAAACCTAATTAAAATCCAATATCAAATGCTAATTAATGAAATTATGCACATGCTTTCGGTATTATTCTCACTTATGCATCAACCTGAGACCAACATGTGTGGCTGGTTTTAACCTGTTTTGTCTCCCCGGCATGCATCACCAGCAAAACTGGTCACAACTGCTGCTAATGTTGGCATCCTTAATTAGCGCAACTCATATTTCCTGATCTAGCGCTCAGATCTGGGTGAATTACCGGAGACAACACCGTTTCATAAACAAGAGGAATACCATGTCAATTGCTCGAGCTACTGGACAATCTAGCTTAATAAGCCAATAAACTACAGCCAGGCCATGCATGCAGCCCAATTAAAAGCTTTTTAGGGGAGTCTGAACATGCAGCGAGTTTGACGTTTGACTCATGGCCGTAGAAAGACAACAGGTGTATGTCATTATACAAATATGACATCCTTGCCGGGTGTACAACTAGAATGACTACCCAGAGAGGATTGGTATCCGAGGGAGACAATCCTTATGAGGCCGGGGATTCATTCCTGTTGTACACCCCACAGGGATGTCATATTTGTTTTATCATACTGACCAATAGTCGGCAAACTATGGGTGTTTGCTGGCATTCGGCCAGCATGGGTGATTCAATTGAATGACCCACGCTGTTAGATACCACAGCCTATAACGCTAAGGAGTTTTTTTTAGTTATTTAGAATCAAGAATCTTCATGTGAGGTATAATACTGGAGGTTGTCCTTCAGGCTTAACCAGTAATGGCTTCTCAGTTGCAAATTGCAAGTTAACTTCCTGAAAGAGGCAATCACACAACCAAAACATGAAACTCACTTGCCCAATGTGGCAAGTACCAATTCAGGGAATTAGTAGTCCTGCACCTCCCAGACCTGTTCCGGACAGGTAAGGGGGAACAAAACATGAGTCCTGAAAGAGCCAAGATCTATCGTATTTGACAAGACACTTCCATGTTGGATGCAATCAATTTACATTTTCGATTTACAGAAAATTCTGAAGATATGTGCTCTGAGATGCATTATTGGGGCACTGTTGGCTAAATAAGGGGATATAAAAATGGAAAAAAAAACCTTCTCGGAGTGCTTCAATTCATAATTGGATTGTCAATGTTCTTGATAAACTTTGCTTCTATGATCTGGTAGCAAAACCACATGATCCAGGAGCAAATGCCCCCAAACTACCATCATTAACGGTCAATCCCTGACATCAACTTCATGTCAATAAGGGTAGCTGCATTATACACTTACATATAGGGTTGTGTACCTGTACCTGGTACCAGCACCGTACCGAATACCATTTCACAAAATACTGGTGCATACTCGTTTCAAGTTATAACAGTTTGCTTATCGGTATTTTGCAAAACTCAAAAACCCTCTTAAAAAGCCCATACTACAAGAAAATTATATATACATACATATGTATATATATATATATATGTATATGTATATACATATAATTTTGGGGTGTTCTTTTTTTCAAGAGAAACCACACTATACTCAAAAACATATTCTTTAACCATAAAAATGAATTTATCAATGGAAATGAGGTATAATATACTTAAAAACAATGTCATGGTAATGACATTGTTTATTTTTCTTGAAATTAACATTTTAAGAAATTCCTCAAAATGAAATTTAGATGCCCTGAAGGGTGATTTTGGGGGGTTTGTATGTCCAAATGACACACAGATGCCCTGCAAGCTAAGACTTTGATGGCATCACAAGGAAAAATTACTAAGTGACCTTCAAGATTGATATGTTTAGCCTACATATGCTGGAGTTGACAACATCATGCATATAGAGCTACTTTGCACTGCTCTATCTTTCTGTTCACAAAATTACACCCATAAATATGTAAATCACTCTTACTAGTAGTCACCATGCACATACAAAGTCCATGCATGAGATTTGTTCTTATTTGTCCTATTTCATAAAACATAAGTCCTAATTGTTTGACAAAAATCAATTGGAAAATTGAAAGAAACATGCCTTCCAAAAGTAGGACAGCTGAGAAGTAGCTGCTTGTGTACCAGGAAAAAAGTACACATGTGCACCCATCAGAATATTATGATAAATTGACTCCCTTGAGATTTTGATAAGAGCTAAAAAAAATTGAACTCTGTACCGCAACTACTTATCGCAACAAATATTGTTTACTGTTCTTATGATACTGTATACTGTCTGGAATGAATGGATTTAAAAATGAAAATTGGTGGAAAGAAAAAAAGAGATAATCAGGCCCAGATATCAAAAATCGAAAATTCCATCTGCAGTTGAACAAAAGAGGGCTACCCTAGCCACGCTTTCCCAACATTATTCAACAAAAGTACCATACCTCATGAAACCTGAGGGTTGCCCACATGACAGAATCTCAAAATGGATCATTGTCACCCAAGAACTACTCCCACAGGTGTCAATGCTCAAGAGAAATACAATCATGCAGGTCACACTGTAGGGGTTGTACATCTCATTATACCAACAACAGTGCTCTACGGTCCCCAGAAGGACCAGGTAGTCTGGCAGGCTACCTGAACCCAAAATCAGGTAGTCCCGCCAGCATTTTAGGTAGCCCCTCCATTTTTTTGGCTACCATTTTGTAGCGTTTTAGTGGGGAACTGATCACAGGATTCAGGTAGTCCAATGGGACTATCTAAATACGAGTATTTAAGTGAGTAATGGTCAAAGGTTTACACTAATAATTACACTCAGTGATTAAGAAAAAAAATATTATAATAATCATGGCATTGATAATCATAATAATATCAATGTAGTCCTACTTTGTATTTTAAACACAGCTACTTTGCTGAATATCTGTACTAACAACTTTGAAGTGAAAAAAGCCTTTAAAATATGGATTAGAAAATTAAAATATTAATATTATACGTTGATTTTTACCTTAGCTGGTCAATATCCATAGTTGTCATATTGCTACTGAAGCCATGGTCTGGTCCTGTGAAGTGTTCATCATTTTCGCCGTGCATTTTAAAGGGAAGGGAGATGTTCTCACCAAAAATCCCCATACAATGTTGTAAACTAGTTTAGGCACTAAACAGCCTTAGCAGAAAAGTCCAACGACTTTAAGAATCAGAGTTGGTTCTCTGCAATGTCCCAGCCATGCAATTCACCAGATGTGTTGTGTTTGGCTGAGTCAGTTACTCACTGGCCAATCTGAGAACCACATTCGATAGAAACCTACTTCTTTGCAGGCATATGCACTAAATGTGAATAGCGGATGCCAATATACCGCTCCTCCATGAAGTTTGCAAAATTCTGGTTTTGACTGGTCTGTTCAGTTAATACTGCCCATATCATAATCACTGTTTGGGTTATTTAGAGCACTGTTTAGATAAATTAGGGGTGATTATTGAAAGAAAAAATGTGCTGTTGGCAACTGTGCACTAATTGCCTGATGAGGAGCAGGTGAAGACAGGTGTTAATCAGAACTGACAGCCAGTGCTAAAGAGAGAGATGGCAGATTGTGGCAAGAAATAGCAATATAGCATACTGGTCTGAACTGGAAAGCTTAAGCTGTAGGCCTACATAGTACATGTACTTATAAAGAAACCAGTTGGTACCAGTCAAGGGGATAAATGCCTGTGGGTTTGACTAAGCTCAGTCAAGGCCAATACAGGTCTAGGTGATAGGAAGCATGCCTAAAACACATCAGCTGAGGGGTTCTTATGTGTGGGGTTTTAAATATATATGTGTAGGACAGGAAGACAGGGAGGGGGCAGACCAGATACTTGGTAGGATATCTGTATAGGACAGGAGGACGGGGGAGGGGACTGACCGGATGCAGGATGCATAACAATAAGTATGGGGGGATAGGGAACATGAAGAGCAACGAGGCCCGGGGGTGACGAGTGGCCTGGGTGGTAGGGGAGCTCTCCGTAGGTCCTCCCTCGGGAGTTGACCCCGCGGGACAAATGCGGTTACGGATCCAAAACAAACTAACAAACAAACAGAGTTGTATGAGGCTAGGCACGGCAGCATAGTCGATGATCAGCTTTTCAGTGTGAAATTGAAAATGAACATGATGATGTTTTTCTTACCTCATATTGTAGGTCCCTGAACCCAGTTCCACCCCAAGACCTGACAGGGATCCGTCAAAATCTGCAGCAAGTCCATCATCTATGTCGTCCACCCTCCATCCACTGAGAGAGTGGGACAGGGACGACATTGATGCCAGCAGGTGATGGGGGGCTGTCCCTTGATTGTTCATGCGAGCACGTTCTGCAGCACCCGATTTTCGTCCGACACTTCTGCTACTGTCAACTGTCAGCTCACTGACACCGACTGCGCCAAGCTGCGAAGCGTGCTGGTTGTGACGATTTGATTTCCTGCGCGCTCTGGCCTCTTACGTAGGAACCCTAAGCAGGATGTGCATGCCTCTTTCTTGGTGACTGTAAAGTATGCGTCAGGAGTTGTCAACCTAAAACGAAGCGTGTATTCGAAGCTTTACTTCAGGGCCACTTGCTTGTGGGTTTGCTGAAGTTCACGTTCAGTGGCGAACAAAATGTCGGCAGGTGACATATAAAACCTGGAACCGTAAACGCGAAGTAAATAAAAGCGTTGCATGTACGTTGCTTCGAATATAATTTTAAAAATAGATAAAATTTCAATATAATAAAAACTAGATTAGTATATATCAATATTTTCAAAGTTATTGTAAGTTATTTGAATTCCAATAATTTCGTTTTTATTCCGTTTATTTAGTTTATATTAATCCTCAATGAATGAGGTCAACCACAGGGTGAAGGTCAAATATACTCGTTCCCGTAGTATCCAATAGATGGCGAAATGATCGCAAAGCGACCAGTAGAGCGAATAGAGATGTTTCGGTGTAGTGGTTTTTGGTCGATACTGTTGAAAGTAAATGTATTTACTTGGACAGAGAATATTTTCTTAATGGGGCTATTCCAGAAAAAAAACACACGCAATGATTTGTTTTATTTCTTGAAGACCCACTACAATGAATTTTGATTTCAAAATCATAATACTCCCCCTTCCATGCGTTTTAATTTCTATCGACCCCCCCCCCCCCTCCCCCCTGCCCCACGCATGATTTTTTGTTGAAACACTCGCTTTACCCACACCCGTAATGATTTTTCAAGGGCGCACGCCCCTTTTGGAATAGCCCTTAGAATTTAAAAAAAATGCCCGAACCAGAGGGATATCACAAGAATAGCTGACTTATATGCCCAACGTTTACATAACCCATGTAAAATAGGCAAACATCATTAAGGAAGGACAATGTATACTGTATTGAATATCATAAGCTTCATGGGGTAGGACCTTAATGCAAAACATGCGTAACACGTCACTGTACACACGGTTACCATATATCATAAAAAAACAATTGAAAATAAAATGTGAAGTTTAGTGAATTTCGGGCCGTTTGGCTACCCCACAGCAGCCATTCCTGATCTGATCTGATCTTTAAAACCTGTTAAAAACACAATACCACTGTTATTATATTAAACTTAGTAAAAACTACATGGACTGACACTTTGCATGCTAGATTAGGTTCTGAACAATGGTAATAAACATTTTTCTTCGAATGCAAATATTTTCCTACTTATATATGCTTTTGTTGATCAGATATGTATCCAACCAAGAGTATTTGCACGTGCAGAGCGATTACATTTTCATCATATGTCAACAAATATAACATATGTCGTCAGATTGCCATTAAAAGTATAAGTTCTGAATAACAACTGAAGTTGATGCAACTTGTCTTCTGCTAAAATTTGGTTGCCGGGGCAACTGGGCAATCTTCTGCTAATCTTTTTACACTCAGCCCACCAATGTTCATCATGATCATGATATTGTTTAAAACTTTTTAGATAGCAACGGCGCATTAACCCGGGGGGGGGGGGGGTGTAGTCTCATGCAGGTACAGAGGGGGCCGCACCCGCGTTACGTATTTCGCGGATGAAGGCGTCTTTTTTAAGACCTCCGCATGTCCGCAATTTTGAAAAAAGGAGGGTACTTTTTTGAACCCAGGTACGAAGTATGGGTGGGGAAATCCCCTTACAATCCACGAAATATACGCGGCTCTGACGCCGAGTGACTCCCGAAGTGATTGGGCTTCCGAGTCTGCTGCCGCTACACAGGCAGAGAATTATAACATCAAAAGTTAAAATGCGCGTTCCCGTTCATCCAATGTCAGTGTTTTGATAAAAGAAGGGGTTTTTTTACTGGAAAAAGTCAGCGTTTTTTTAAATAAGGGTGCTTTTTTGGCCTGAAATCAGTGCTTTAGGGGTATTTTTAAATTTTGATAACGAGCGTATGTACCCTCCTAAATAGTAAATACCGAAGTGCCTCCTCCGGGGCACTTGTGATGTTTAATGAAGAATTTTCAGGCAATATCTACTTTGTATAGGCTAAGTTGTCAAATAAAAGCAAGATAGAGGAAAAGTTGAGAGTCATAGAAAAGTGGTTGTTTTATTACAAACGCGACTGAATGCGTATACGCTTTGTCTATTATTATCACGTTGAACGGGTGTTCCTTTTTGCGCGTACTAAATGTCCGTATATATATATATATATATATATATATATATATATATATATATATATATATATATATATATATATATATATATATATATATATATATATATATATATATATATATGTATATATATATATATATATATATATATATATATATATATATATATATATATATGTATATATATA
This sequence comes from Maea johnstoni, assembly GCA_963942565.1. Lineage (NCBI taxonomy): Eukaryota > Metazoa > Annelida > Polychaeta > Spionida > Magelonidae > Maea > Maea johnstoni. The sequence continues at coordinate 42,266,614 of OZ012689.1, read as the reverse complement.
TATATATGTGTGTGTGTGTGTGTGTGTGTGTGTGTGTGTGTGTGTGTGCGTGTATGTTTATGTGGTTGATTTCTATTGTAAATAGAAAGTTACGATTTTGAGTAAATGAATGGTTTGCCATTAAAAAATTCGAGGGTGTTATCAGCGTTCATCACTATAAAGTAGATGTAATTCGACTGTCGTGTATTTCGAATTGGAGCAGTGATGGTAGCACGTAAGCAAGAGTTGTTATTCATTGATGATTATTACCCTCTATATTAAAAACATTTTCAGGAGAAGTCTGTGGTTCCTGCTGACTCTTCTCCAGTCATTTTAGTTATGCTTGAAATGAGATGAAGAACCAGCTCTTAACATTTCCCAACAAAAGTATTACATTAGAACAGTTATCAACAATTGAATAGATAGCTAAAAATAGTATACCACTAACTAACTTCAAATGTGTGTTTATATCGTGGCATACGCAAAGTAAATCATTTTCGAAAATGTGACCCAATCACGGTTGACGAATGACAAATGCGGAACTGTGGTCTATTAATACACATGAGCGGCGATAAAACAAGACCCAAAGACATCCATAGAGGTGTAAAAGGTACCTTATTCCGCAATGTGCCAAAATAAAGAATATTTCTTTCAATAGAAATATTCGAAACTATTTATGACATCGATAAAGTTATAGTTGAAAAGTTTTATTCAATCAAATAACTTGCAAAAGTCAAACTTTGGTTAACTCCTCTAAGCATATTACTGTACTCCTTCTCTACCTATAAGTAGCATCATTGGCATTGAAACTGCGAGCGCAATCGATCATTGTTGCGCTCTCCCCATCTCCCTCCCGATCTGTCAACAGGTCGGGAGCGCGAGGGGAATGCTAACTTTAAGTGATGGTAGTGGTGGTTTGCCCCGATATCTCCTACACACCGTGACCGCGTCCTACGTGGCGTGCCGTGTATTCCACGGCGTTGCCAATGATTGCGAGCTGTCTCTCGTCACGGTTTAAATCCCTGATGGGGCATGATATATTAATGCCATGGACTTGGAACCAAGCCTCCGATTGATTACCCTATCAGCCACACCTACCTACATGCCCCCTAGTAGCAACTTGGCAGAAAAACTGACAACAAATGAAAATTCCAAATTCTAGTCTTAACGTGCTCCTGCGCGGCAGCGTAGGCAGGGCCAACCAACTGCAAGATCGCATTAGCATGCTATACCTTCACTACCCTAACCCCGAGAATACTCGTAGCATTAATATATAAGAATTTACGAACAAATATGTAAATTTAACTGAATGACCAAAGTTCGTGGAGAATAACTAGGACGACAGCAAATGACATGCGCTTCAGCCAGTTTAACATCTCACTTATCAATTTCATATCTGTTAGCCCAGCTCTCTGAACTTTTGGTACATAGGTAAGGTAGCCCTAAGCGTGAGGTCGCAGTGATATCTGTGTGTTCTGATATATTTTTCATTAAAATAATTGCCAAACGAAAAATAAGGATTTCTCTGATTCCTCCACCTGTTTCAACTGCCTAAATACGCCCTAGCCGCAATTTGGCAGAAAAACTGACAAAAGGGGATTTTCGTGGTTACTATCTGCAAGGCGGGTACTTTCTAGTTAAGTACAAATTTATAAATCAATAGTTGTTGTTTTATTTTTGCATTTTCCCCATTTGAAATTAGCCCAAAGTATGCCTTTATTAGGCAGATATTATATGCACCTGGATGGTAGGGCCTTTTTGTGACTACTGTGAAAGCTTTGACATGTCCAGAGCATCATGTTTGATTGAAGATAATTGGTTTCGCATCGTTTTTCTAGGGTTTCTAGGGTTGTCCTGCCACTGAAGAATCAGTGATATTAACATTTCATATTTTTCATTCAATATAACTCTGTTCTCTGAGTGCAATTTAACTCCCCGCAGGGCTTGTACATACGTAAAAGGGGTGATTTCTTTCCACGTGCGGAAAATTCAAGCATAAATGTTTACACGATGGCCATAGATGACAAGCTATTGAATAAAGGCAAAACCTCATTAAGAATAAACAACAATAATAACATTAATAAGGGGAAAACGAAAAGGATAACGAGGATGGTGACGAGGAAAAGGCATCCGTAATGGTGATGTCGACTACTAGCTAGTCGTGAGTGAACATTACAAATAAAGATGCGACAAAATGTGTTTCTGTCCAAGTCCAAATTCTGGTTGAGGCGGCTGAATCGCGCGATTAACCAAACGGAGCTACCGTAAATTCTCGCAAATCTCGGCCGCGCTAGGAATCTCGGCCTCTATAATTATTTTGCGAAATAATTACTGGGGAATCTCGTCCACCCCCATATCAACAAATTACACCAAATATCGGCCACCCAGTAAATTTCGCTAATAATATAACAAAACCACGTAGGTGGTCAATCTACAAATCAATTGCATATTCAATTTTATCAGAGAGATACATCCCCTACTATTCCCAGATTTTACATAAAGTATAAACATACTTCATTTCTGGGACCGAGAGCGACGCGCACATCGCTCCTACACTTCTATGATTAAGAAGTCCTATATCGACCTATGTTGTATACACACGGTAATAAAGGGTCCTGAAACCTAAGTGTTTAAGGCGTCTTGTGGGGTTAATTTGTAAATATGAGGACATTTTAAAGATGTGTACATGTGTTAAAGCCTACCTCATTTTCCTCATAATCAGATCAATTGTCGGCAAAACATAGTCGGTTCAAACATGCATTTCGGATGTTAAATGTTAACAGATCCGCTTGAGATTTGGCAGAGTTATGGCTATGGGTATTTCGGAGGTTCGGCTTACGCAGTTATTCCACTTTTGATTTTTTTTAAATGTTATGGAATCTGAAAGTTGAAAAATGCACTTTTTTCTCATTTTTAACCAAAATTCTGAAAGAAATTGTCACAAAATTTAAACGGAGTAAACACTTGAAAATCTGTGATATGATTGCCTCAGTATCGATCCTTTCTCCGCATTTGTAATATTTGAGGTCGCCGGTCCATGATTGTGGGTAGAAACTCCGTTTCAAAACAATGCGTGTTTTTTTTTATTTTTTTCTATCCATTTTTTAGCCAGAATCTTACACCTTGCTGTGAGGGTACTTTTGCGTACATAACATACATAAAAAGGGATAATTTCATAAAGTGTATAATGCTAGTAGCAAAATATATAAGTTGCAATTGTATACAATTTTAATACATGTTGAGAATAGTTGCAAATTTTTTTCCATTTTGCGCTTAGATTTTGCTGCAGGTGTGCAGAACGTTTCAGTATCGCGCCAATAGATGGCGCTATAGCTCAGGCGCCGGGTCACAAGGTCAATGCCTCGACTTCGGCGATCGTTCCGTCATGGCCGCTGCTTGCCAAAAACCCAATCAACATTTGTTTTGATTGTTAGATTCCATTACTCAGAAGCAATCAGCTAACGCACACGTCGACTGGAGTAAGTGGTTACAAACTCTGCATTCGAAATACTTTATCTGAAGGATCGAGCGTAGATGCTATTGACTTGATCGAGAAATGTAGGTCGCAAATAATATTCCCTGCCAAATGAGAACAGAGTCAGACTCAGAGAAACTAAACCGGTCTGTCTGGCTCTCCTTTTCTAGGCTTGTTGCTTTGAATAGTGGAAGCTGTGCATGCGATGACATGTGCCATAATTGCAATACAGGCATTCGTTAAGTGTGTGCACATACCAATTTGACATATACCCACTGATTAGAACAATAACATTGAATGTAAGCCCTTTATCTGAGAAGATGATGAGGGGAGTACAAGTGAAATTGTTTTACTTTTGGACCTTTACTTTTAGTACATGTATAAAATTGTTTTAGTACATGTATAATAAACTAACACAGTTTGTATGTGGGGTTTGAAGAGCTCTGCATTTTGCCGTTGTAACCTGGATCGGTTTACACTGCCCAGGTATTGTCTGATTTACCTGCTATCAACCAGAGAAATACATCCCCTTGATCCGCAACCTCACAGGTACTGCATGCTAGCCTCTACCGCATCTGCGCCTCGAGTTACGCGCTGTAGCCTGGGGTTGTATTGGTCACGTGATCTGTGCAGTAAGCATGCACTGGCTGGCTGGGGGATATCATCCTTTCTAGGTCAGATAGTGAGAGGCAGCGAAATTTGATGATTCATGACCAGTACCCACTCCCTGTCTACTTCTCTCAGTATCAACATGCATTCTGGGAAGTGGTTTTGAAAACCGAGAAATGGCTCAAGCTAGTGATTAGTACTACAAGACTAAGTACAGCACAAACCGGTGTGCATAAGATGTGCTCAAGAAAATAAAGCCTGGGTCTTTTGTGCTCAAAATCTTGAGAATATGTCAAATTGAAGCAGCGCACACAGGACACAAGATCTGGATTTTTTTTATTTGAGGGGTGTGTCATTGCCAGCTTCTTTTACGGTTTTACAGATGGTAAGCATAGTCTTAGCTAGCAGGGTGTCTGCGTATCATTTGGATAACCACACCCTAAAAAATCGCCCCTCGGAATACCCTAACTTTTGTGTCAGTTATTTCTTGATATAAATCATTCTCAATTTATAATTGATTTTTATCACCCCAACAGGGCTCGACGTTAAGGCTAGCCCCAAAGCCCCGGGCTAGTTGTTGAGAGTCAGGGCTAGTAAATTCTAACTGTGAGTAGCCCCAAGGGGCTAGATAGAATATCAGCGCTTAAAAAAAGTATGAAGCCCTCCTTTGGCTCTGCATACCTGGATGATAATAAAACTTTAATTCAACACAATACAATTGCATTCTTTTCATGTTATCAACTAAGGCTATGGGGTTGGTCACTATTTGAAATTTTTTATTTATATATCAGGGCTAGCAAAAATAGGGCTAGTAAACGATACGGTAACTAGCCCTGCTGGGCTTGTAAAGCTTTTTCTTAATGTTGAGCCCTGCCCAATATAAATCCCATGACATTGTATAATCTGGATATTTTGCCTCATTTCTTTAAAGCTATAAAACAGTTGTTTGTTTTCTATAAACCAACCTTAACAAGTTTTTACTCAAAAAAGTCCCTACCCTAAATAAATTGTTTCCCCTTCCGACTCCCAATCAACACAAAATATGTATAAAAACTCATTTTTTGAAGAAAAAAATCTAAAAAAATTAATAATTTTTACTTACCTATCCCATTTTTTCAGACTGTTATAGGAAACAAACATTTTTAGACCTAAGTGAATACACGTTTGGTGTGTGGTTGTATTCTGAGTATACTGGGTCTCCCTTAATAGGATACCCCAAAAGTTTACAGTTGGCATTTTGGGCAACTACATTCTTAATCTGGAATAAGACCCTGATGCGAATTAACCCTTACAGATGTAGTTTAGGTGGTGTTGTTTGGGGAGTACTAAGATTTCCTTTGTCTGACCAGAGAGTTTGATGTTATATGAGTGTAAAAGGTTTTATAATCTTTCCTTGCCACACCCATTTGGATGTACACTCGCTGATCTATGATCACCATAGAGCCTGAAGCAATCCATGCTGGATATGGCTAGAAATAATCAAATTTCATAAATCATTGATAGATTCTAAAATTGGAAAAAGATTTGGCAAGACTCAATTGAAACATATGGCAGCTCCAATGATCAAATGGTGCTCATAGTAGGTGTACATAAAAAAAGAACTAAGTAGCTTCAACCGTATACAACAATTACAGGTACAGGTGAACTTGGATATGACAGACTCAATGGGACCAGGAAAATTGGTCCGTCATATGCAAAATCCGTCATATACATATGACACATACTTGATATGCATGGGACTGGGACCTAGAATATTGTCCGTCATATGCAAAAGTCTGTCGTACAGTGGTCCGGCATATCCAAGTTCACCTGTATAAATAAAGGTATTTTCTGTATTACCAGTTAATAATCAAAAGTGGTTCTTGATTAAGATATACATGTATACCAGCGAAGTAATCGTATGTGCAGAAAGGTATTTTTCTTCCAGATTCCTTAATGTAATTCATGTTTTTAGGTGTTCAAATATCCATCCCCAAATAATTATTACACAAAGAAATCCCATACCAACTGCTGATGAATGCTATTTTGATTGATTTAACTTGTTACCAGTAGGTGGCGCCATGAGTGTGGAAGAAGGTGCTGGTGAGACTGCTGGGAAGAAGGAGCTCCCCACTGCAGATGAACCTCTCTTCATCGAGGGCTACCAGGTCATCTGTGTCTCCGATGCAGAGCAGGACTCCTCAGATGATGATGAGGAGGATGAAATCAAGCAGGAGGAGAATGGTGAGTGAAATGAGAGATAGTACGCAGGGTCTTAGCCAGGAATAAGAAACTGGGTGCCTAAAATTGGCCAATGTTGTAAAATTTTTGGGAGTCCAAATTTTTAAGGGGGACCACAATAAACTCAGATTTCAACCATAAACATATATATATTTATAAAAGTAAGGCATGATATCCTTATGTTAGGTCATGGGAATTATATGATGATGAAAAAATTCAATGATATGCTTGAGATTGACATTTTAAGAAATTCCTCTCAAAAGAATTTGGATGTCCTGATGGGTGCTTTTTAAGGGTTTGGGTGTCTAAAAAGACACCCAGACGCCCTGCTGGCTAAGACCATGATAGTACGGGCAAACTTGGATATGACAGACTCAATGGGACCAGAAAATTGGTCCCTCATAATGATATGCAAAATCTTTCATATACATATTACACATACTTGATATGCATGGAAATAGGACCAAGCATATCGTCCATCATAACCAAAAGTATTTTGTACAGTGGTCCGTCATATCCAAGTTCGCCTGTATAACCAAGCCTTTAAATGGCTTTAATGGGGTCCACTTAACTGCTAAAATACCCTTTGCTCCATACAGATGCTGAAAAAGTAGAACAAATACCAAACACTCACAATTTTGAAAGGTTCAGCTGCTTCAGCATCAAAAAGGCTTTAGCAGAAAAAAAGAATTTAACAAACTACTTAGACCATTAACATCTGTCATGCAATTTTGATCATTAAAGGTGGAAAGGCTGCATTCTTCACTTACCAGTTTCACTAAGTTCCCAGTAAATAGATCTCCAGCCCTATTTGCGCAAGTACTATAAATGTAGTAACTTTTCAACCAATTACTCAAGATCGTAATTTATCATATCTGCTGTCATTGACATCCACTTTCTTCGATTCCGATTATTTTGACTCGATTTTGAAGAACTGGACTAATAGATATTTTCACATGTTCCACACAATATTTTGTTGCTAGAATCCTAAGATTCTAACAATGCAAAGATAGTGAAAGTTTTCTCAACATTTTTCGTTTGAATACTTGAGTCTCTATTCAAAATTCTTGCAAGTGTTGGCTAAACAAGGCAAACAAATAGTGTAAAAGTTCTAAAAAATGAGTTTACTCTACAATTGATTAATTGACATAACAAGTGACATAATCTTTTTTTCAACTAATTGGAAAAAATATTTCGAACAATCGATTCTTTTCATATCAATGACAGCCCTAATTTGTAGACTTCCTGTCTTCATCATGTTTTTGGCGTAGGGTAGTGCAATAGATTTTTTTATTTATTATTTCAGAAGCTGATCAGAAGAGTAGTCTGACTGCTAGCACTGAAGGCCTGCCACTGTTAAAGATAGAAGGGATCTGTAGCTTGGCATCAGAGGAAGAGACTGAAACGGCTAGCTCCACCAACATCTCATTAGAAACCAAAGAGGGCCAGTCGGAGCCTACTCCAAGCAGCAGTAGCCAAGAGGAGTTAGTGGCGCCTCCTAGTGCAGCTTCAGAGAACCTTCCCAGTCCCAGTGCGGAAAATAGTGCACAAGATAAACTTCAAAGTATCTCTGAAGGCGATTGGTCAAATGGAAGTGCTGAACAAACTCATGCCTCTGAGGATGCCCATATGGGTCTGGAGGTGAACTTTGATGCTAGCAACAGTTCAGCTGCAGCTGAAGAAAATGATGCCGCCTTTTTACCCATAGAAAATCAAGAGGGGAACTCCGAGGATAGCTTAAGCTTGCAGATAGAAAGTGTTTGTAGTCTGGCACCGGAGGGATCGTCAGGGACGCTAAGTCCTCAACTTCTGCCTGGCACCAATATCAGCATCAAGTCCAGTGCTTCAATAGAGAACTCTGCGGTCATAGAAGGAGATCGCATCAGTGAACTCAATGCCTTGAATCTTTCCTACCTGGATTCCAGTATAACAGACCAATCAGGAAACGTCTGTGGCATTGTCACCAACTCCAAGGCAACAAGCAGTTTCTGGTGCAACTTCTGTCGCTTCAAGGACACCACTGAGAGGAAGTTTCTCTCCCATATCCTCTCTCATCTCTTCCTCTGCAAACACTGTAAATTCAGAGCATTCTCAAGGTGGGTCCATTATAGATAGGGTTTTTGGTTGTCTGTCTTTGCCAGCTTCTCTTTTAAATGATGTAATAGGTAAGATACACATCTCATCTATTCCTTTTGAATTTTGGCAAGAAAGAAGTGGGTTCAACTTCATTCATTGAAAACAGATATACTATAAATGAGACATTTTCTGAAAGCAGAGATTCAACTTCATCTAAATTTGAATTTTTTTTACCAACCAATTTTCATTGTCAAACATTCTGGTTTTCACCATGTTATGACTTGAGTGAGAGAAAGAGGCCTCACAATTTTATTATTTCCAGGATTACTCCTTTTTAACCTATTCCTCCTTGCAGTGACCAAAAAGACCTGAAGGATGTGGCAATCTCTTCATGCAGCACCGTTTAATCAATATAATTATATAAAAGGAAAATACTAATATGAACCCATGCAACAAAACTTATGAGATAAGTTGTTTAAAAAATGTCTCCATACAATAATATGATTTGAATTCAGAGCAAAAATGAGTCTTCTTCTCTTCTTTCACTGAATTTCATAGATTTGTTTGTTTCACCAACTATGGTTATTTGTCATACAAGGAATGCTGTATGAAATTTTCCTTGACTTGTGTTAGTTATCTGTACGCTTTTTCTCTTAGGACTGACATCATTCAGCATACACGAGTGGCGCACGCTGAAGCCACCCACCTTCTGCGGAGCTTCCAGTACTGCTGTATACAGGATGGCGAGTACTCTTCTAAGGATAGTGTTCAGGATAAAGGAACTACCGATAATTATCTTCCCACAACTGCCATGGGTCAGGAGCCATACTCCTCTTCCTACGCATACTCCTGTAAGATGTGTAACTTTGGGACCAACAACTCGCGCTCCTTTTCCCTGCATAAGTGCATCGATGGCGCTGCGGACAAGGGACAGACCATCTGGGAGTGTAAGCACTGCCAGGAGAGGTTCCTGAACCGTGCTGATGCTATAAGGCATCTTAAGGCCTTCCACCCTTTTGAGAAACCAGAGCTTGTGTGTCGGGTACCCAGCATGCAGGCATGGAAGCGACTATCTGTAGCCCCTGAAACGGCAAATGTTGGGCAGGGTTCCGAAACAGCAGTTGCAGTTCCCATGGCCCACATGGGAGTACTTAGCCCACAGCAGGTCAAGGAGGGGGTGGAGGTAAAGAAAGGATCTCGCTTCATCTTTCAGTGCAAGAACTGCGAATACTCAACACCAAACTTCTCTGACCTACAAGAACATTTGAAGATTCCTCACACCCGTTATGTGCTTGAAGGGGAGGACAGTCGGAGAGAGAGTTCCGCTATCAAAGATGCCCTGAATCAACCCATTGCAGTGTCGCATAGCTTGCTTGTGCCACAAGATCTTTACCATATCTGCTCACTCTGCAAGTACGAGGCCAGATCTAGGGACGAGCTGGAGAGACATCAAAGAGAGAAACATCACAACTACAGCAGAATCCGCAGTTGCCAGCTAAAAATGAACCAGGAACGCTCCAAATACGCCTCCAGGTATGGCTCCAAGTACGACCACCTCATCAAAAAAATGAATGAGAAGAATGCCAAAGATATGTTGATATCATCTGCAATCGATAAGAATGCCACAGCTACGTCAATATCATCCTTGGTTGCGAATAGTGTCACATCCAAAAGCGGGGCTGCTGTCCCTCCCCATAAACCCTCAACACCACAGAGCCCTGCTCAGCTAGATAGTGGCGAAAAGGTCGGAGGAGTTGGAGCACCTTCTCCTGCAGAGGCAGCGAAACTTGGACGGCGAAAGCAGACATTCCAACAGAAAAAGGACGAGAATGTTGTGGAGCAGCACCGTCTGGTGGGAGGCAAGATCCATGTGACCCGCCATGTCGAATCTGAGGAGAAAGATGAGACTGCAACAAGGGATGTGGAGGAAATGAATGACAAGGATGACGCAAAGGAGGGCGGCCGAGGCAGCAAAAAGTTTGAGGCGGATATCTTAATTGCTGGCGATCAAAACGACCTCAAAGCTTACGAAGACTTCTTCTCCTTTGATGAGAAGACGTCTGTGTACACATGCAGGTATTGTAGCTACACGTGCAGGTTGCAATGCCATGTGCAGGAGCACATCAGTACGCACACAGGCCACAAGCTGTGGAAGTGCGCCTACTGTAACTACCAGCAGAACCGACAGCGCCTCATTATCCGCCACACCATGATGCAGCATAAAGGAAAGAAGCTGGTGGTCATCCGGCGACACAGGTAAGCTGCGGCTAGAGTGAAACCTAACAGAGAAATACAAGAATAACATTTTAGATGAAAAAACAGAGAGAAAATCCAACATTTTATACATGAATAACGTTGATTTTTTATTGTTTTATGTGAGCAGTTGAAACCTAACATATTATATGAGAACAGCAGTTGAAGTCTAACATTTTATATGAGAATAACAATGATAACCTAACATTTTATATGAGATTCACAGTGTAAACCTAATTTTTTTAAAAGAATAAGTGTAAAATTAACATTTTATATGAGAACAAATGATAACCTAACATTTCATAAGAGAATCACACTATGAACCTAAAATGTTTTAAGAGGATAACAGCGTAAAATTGATATATTTATATGGTCATTTTGTATGAGAATAACAGTGTAAACCTAGCATTGTAAATGAGAAAAAACAATGATAACCTAACATTGTATATGAGAATAACAGTGTAAACCTAACATCGTATATGAGAATAATAATGATAACCTAACATTTTATATGAGAACAACAGAGTAAACCTAACATTGTATATGAGAAAAAACAATGATAACCTAACAATTTATATGAGAATAACAGTCAGTCAAAACCTAGAGTATTTTATATGAGAAAAAACAATGATAACCGAACAATTTATATGAGTGTAAAACTAAAATTTTATATGAATATACCAGTGAAAACCTAACACCAGATGTGAATGGATTAGATTCATGCTAAGCCCTTATCAGAGCGGCATGCCTGGTTATTGACAGGAATGTATCACAAGCTACAAATATTCCTGTGTTTTTCTTGTCTGTTAGTAGTGTTAGGTCATTTTACATTTCTTTCCAGGTACAATAATCTCCAAAAGTCGGGTACCCAATCAAGCCCAATTAAAGTTGAAAGCGACAGCCCCAAGTCAAAAGCGGTAGGCCACAAAATGAATACCACAGGCCTCAAAGCAAATGCCACTGCTGATCTCAAAATTAATTCTTTGGGCTCTAAAACAAATCCTGTAGGCCCCAAAATGAACAAACTGGGCCATGGTAAAGAGATGCAGTTTAAAACAGCACAAAACAAAAAAGGCCGGAGAAAGAAGAAAAAGCGTGACAAATTCAAAGATGCAGAACTCCTTGGTAAGTATCTAAGTTGTGTCAATTCTTCCTTTTTGCATCTTAGTTAAGTAACTAAGTTTTCTAAGAGCTAAATAATTTACCCCTTTTTCTTGTCAAATTCACAGTTTTATCATCACTTTTACTAAATTCAAAGTAAGGCACCTAATACTTTGAACGCATACAGGTAGGGTCAAAAATAACAATAGGCAATGCTTTACAATGCAGCACAAATCTATAGTGAACAAGCCAACACTTGTAGGATGCTTGTGTTCTTGTGCACTAGATGAAGAATTAGCTGCAAATCTGATTATAGGATTAATGAATCTGAGTGTCCAAATTTGGTAATACAGGCGAACTTGCATATGGCGGACCTCTGTACGCCAGACTTTTAACTTGTTCCCAGTCCCATGCATATCAAGCATGTCTCATATGTATTTGACAGACTTTGCATATGACAGACTAATTTTCCTGGTCCTATTGATTCTGCCACATGCAAGTTTGCCTGTACAAGCGATTAAGTCATTTTCAAGAAGAAACACTTAGTATTTTGATTACAACCACAAACATGTAAAATAATTCTTTTGAAAACACATATATGTAAGTCCTATCCTGACAATAACATTGAAATCAACTAATATATTGACCCATTGAGTTTGTCATATGCAAGTTCACCTGTACTAGCGATTAATTCATTGCCACTTAGCATTTTGATTACATCCACTAACATTTAAAAACACATGCATGTATATGTAAGTCCTATCCTGGCAATAACATTGAAATCAACTAATATATTGCTAAAATTGTTCGCTTCAATCCAGCTGCAGTTAAAGCAGAAGAGAAGTCTACCAAACATGAGAAATGGCGTTGTGGCATCTGCAAGGTAGAAGAGACAACTAAGTACCTTGCCATTAAGCACTTCAGAAATGAACATGCAGAAGAGGAGCAGATGCAGATGGATTACGTGGTCACTGTGGACGGTGTGGAGGAGGTCTCACCGGTGGACTTTCGGACGACACGCGAGAAAAACAAGGAGGATCGTCCCTACCTTGAGTGCTGCTATTGCGGAACCCTTTTGAGGTACAGGGGAGCCCTGGTCAGTCATGTTAGGAAGGAACATCCAAATGATCCGGTACCAGTGAGAGCTAAAATGGTTAATATGAAGCAGAGTACCACAGAGACCACCGCTGGTAATACCAAGGAGTCTGCTGGTGGTTCTGCCAGTCGTGAAAATATTGATTCTGAAAAACCAGATTCCACAAGTACGAGTAGTTCCAAAACTACTCAATCAACCTCAGAATCACTAGACACCGACAATGTTGAAAAACCCTCAAAATCTGTGGGAAAAATACTTAGTGGAGAATCTTCATCGAATCAGGATAGGACTTATATCATCCTCTGTACAAAAGCCTTTAAATGTTACTACTGCAAGGCCAGGTCTAACGTAACTAGCTACATCAAGAGACACATTTTGGAAAAGCATCAAGGTTCTGATGTTGTTATCAAAAACAATGACCATGTGGAAAAGAAGAGACCAGAATTCTCCTTTGCTTGTAGGCTGTTAACGTGTAGTTTTATGGGTGCGAGCAAGGCAGAGCTAGACCAGCATTATGATGAGGAGCCAAGCCATGCATGTGCACATAATCCAACAAAAACACAACCTCCTGAGAATGACGCCCCTGGAGATACCGCCCAGCAAATCAGCAACATGGGGGAAGAGAAAGCAGCTGATGTTCGAAATGTAAATGGAAATTTAGATACTGTAGATTTAAAGGGTAAAATTCCTCGACCTAAAGGTATTCCACCTAAAGTTCGGAAGTTTGGCAGGAAAGTGGCAACCGGCAGACCACGTGGCCGTCCTCGTAAAAATATGTCAAAACCCACCACTTTGAGGGGGCGACCTCTTGGGCGCAGGAAGAAGATTCGGCCCTCGGCTGACCTTCCAGAAGGGGGTCAAGGTGAAGGTGGTATAGATTCTGCAGAAAGTCCATCACTTGCTAACAATTCTACAGAAGATGGCAGAACTTCGGTGAAATCCTCTCCCTCTAACAATGAACTTATGGGTGAGTACTATAATGCTAGTAGCATATCATAGCTACTACTTCTACTACTACTACTACTACTACTACTATTGCTACAACTACTACTGCTGTTGATGACGGTGTTTCTGATAATGATTATCATGATGATGATGATGATGATGATAATAATAATAATGATAATAATGATAATAGTAATAATAATGATAATAAAGATAATTGTAATGATGAGTGATGGTGATTACACTGATTACAGTAATAATGATGATGATGATGATAATGGTAGTGATAATAATAATAGTGATGATGATAATAATAATCATAATAATTATAATAACAAGCATAGTAATAATTGGAACAGTCACACCAGTAACAATACATAAAAACTGGGCCCCTAGCTTAGGGAGGTTAGATAACCAAAGAAGTATTGTTGGGCCCCAGGAATTACTCACATTCAATTTTCTATAAGTATTATTAAAAACATGTTTTTTATGTACAGAATGGGTAGAACAAAAAGAAAAATTGAAGATCGCAATTCTTGATAACTGAAGAGACAAAATCTCAGATTTTATGGTTATATTTGAGACTGTAGCGACATCTGGATTCAAGCATAGAAACAAAAATATACTCCCATTAGGATTGTACAAATAATGACAGCACCAACAGCTTTGAAATTAGCAGTGCACAAAAGATTAAATCTACAAATTCAAAAGTATCTAGTGTAATGAATGTGTCATATTTGTTTTCAGATATTGACGCTGTAGGGGACGTTACCAGTAAAATAAAAATCTCTGACGTTACTGACAAATCAGGCTACAGACACTACCCTGACATCAGCAATGAAATCACTGATAGCATGAAAAGAGAGTATAAACTTCGGTGAGTATTGGGAGATGAAATATGTCATTGAATTTGTACTATCTTGTATCCTTATTGATTTCTGTAAGTCACTAGAAAGTGATGCAAAGGGAAAATACAGAATAGATATTACTGACCACATGAAAAGAGAATACACACTTCTGTGAGTTAGGGGAGAGTAAATGTGTCGTTGAAATTATATTATGTCGAATCGTTATTGCTTTGGGTAACTCACTAGAAAGTGATCAAAAGTTTTAAATGAAAAAAACTTGTTACTTACTCATACTGCAGCTGCCGTAAATGGCCAAACCATTAAGCAGCGTGCAACATAACCACTGGCCTCGTTGCAAGTTGCAAGGAAATTTGGCAAAAAACAGCAATGGGGCAAGCTGAACAAGACCCTGACTTGCGTTGCTCAGCAAGTAATATCACTTTTGTTTAACAGAGAGGTGGGGCATGTAGAAGTGCTGCGGGGGCAAGTCAACTTCAAAAAAATAATAATTTGCAACCTATGTTGCACCCTGTTCAGGTGACATGTTTTCAGGAAAAGTTGTTTCTGGAGAATTGTTTGCTGCCCCAATTTATAGTCAAGTCAAATCCCTGCTAGCCTTGGCATGGGATTGAACTTAAGGCTCCATGCCTCTCATCAATCAGGCCATTACTGTAGCCCATGGTCTTAGCCAGCAGGCCGTCTGGGTGTCTTTTTGGACACCCCAAACTTTTAAAAAGCACCCCTCAGACACCCAGATTACTTTGTGAGGAAATTTTTTAAATGTCAATCTCAAGCATATAATTGAGTTTTTTTCATCTCCATATAATTCCCATGACATTGTATAAGAAAATCATGCCTTATTTTGATAAATTTATACATGTTTATGGTTGAAATCCGAGTCTATTGTGGTCCCCCTTAAAAGTTTGGACACCCAAAGATTTTACAATTGCCAATTTTGGGCACCTAGTTTCTAAATCCTGGCTAAGACCCTGCCGTAGCCACTGTGGCATTGCGTCTGTCGATAAAATATTTGATTCCATTTTGCTTCCAGTGGATCGCAGGCTTTTGAGGGAGTGCTGGTATGCAGACTTTGCGGTCAGTTCATGAGCACAGAGGACAACCTTCAGATGCTGGACCATATCAAGGCCAACCATCCAGGTACTCAGGCTTACGACAGAATAGCACTGGGCCTTTCATCTCCTGCTTATATTTGTGCAAAGTTTGTCATAAATAATAAAAAATGGCATTTCTTTTCCTCTTATATTCTGCAAACTAATCGTGACGTCACACACTTAATTGAGTCATATGCTACAACATAAATCATGCCTATTTATTAGATGGTGTTCCAGTTATAGAAATCATGTACACTTGTATTAAAAGGTGCTTGTAAATATTTTTGTTGAAAATTTTGGTTTTATAAGAATCTTACTCCAAATTTTGTGAAATCATATTTTTCACATAGGGTTTTCATAAATGTTACAAACAATTTTTTAAGATTATTTATTTTATTAATTATGGTGATGATCCCTTAAGGAAGTATACTGTATTACAGATACTTGTTAATGTTTGTTTTATTTTTTAAGTACATGTATGTTCATTATTTATGTTCTATTTTTGGTCAATTTAAAATATAGCCAGGTATATGAATTGATAGATAGGGTTGTGAGGTTTTTGATTTTATTATTGAAGAGCATGTTGAATTAAATTCCTCTTATTAAAAAGCAATCTCACTTAAAATGTGTTTGAACTATTGTTGCATGATATTTTCAAAGATGTAAATCATCGACATTCTCATTCTAGGTGAATCCTACCTGGTCCTTGATATGAAAGCTCGCATTCAGAAGAAGAGATGTACCTTCCAACTTGACGAAACAGGAAATGCTGAGCCGTACTGCGATTCAGTACCCACCACCCTGCCCCCTGGTGGCAGTGGACTGGAATCGATAGCTAACCAATGCTGCAAGCCTTCTGTGCGAGTTGGGCTCCCGAAGATGCCCAATGAAGGAGATGGGGAGGAGCAGGAAGAGGTTTTGGATTTAGATCTGGGCATGAACGGCATACTACCATCCTCTACTGAGGATGAAGACACTGTAGAAGAAGAGGAGGCCTTTGAAACAACGAAACAGAAAAAGCGAAGGAAAATCGATTATGAATCGGATAGTGACGAGACTTACACACCATCAAAGACTTCCTGTAGGAAGAAAAAGCGTAAGCGCAGGAAGGGGTCTGAGGTTTCAGCATCATCGGAATCTGCCAAAAAAGCTACCAAAAAGAAGTACACCAAGTTTTCCACCAGTGATCAGTACTATGAATGCCGCTATTGTGAAGTGAATGACTTTAACATAGGTCATCTCAAAGAACACCTCAAGACAGCCCATCCCAAGCAGGAACTGATTGTCGTAGACCATCGGGCCAAGATGCAAAAACAAGCCTGTCTAGTTCGCCCGTGCCCTTATCAAGACTGTACATTCACAGCTAACAACCAAAGCGTGCTGGCCTATCATGTGCTGTCACATGACACTGTCTTAGCCAATCAGGAAAAGGTGAGTGAGGAGGAGAGTGATCTGCCTGGACGGTTTCAGTGTGGGTCCTGTACTTACGTCGGTCCAAATGTGGCCAAGATGTATATGCATGCCATGGACACGCATGGAACAATGGAAGCAGTGTACACTGAACTGAAGGGACTGCCGTCAGAGTCCTCAGGGGAACCCCCAGACCCTGAAGTGCCAGCTGAGGAAACTTCTGACCACTGACTCCAACAAATATCACGGACTGACCTATTAACCCTTGCAATGCTAAGGCTACTTTTGTCAAAAACACAAGGATGCAAAAAATTTTAAAACAACTTAACTCTGTCATGTTGGTATTCATTGGAAGGCTCTTGCTGAGTACTCTCAGATGAGTACCCATGTGCCAGGGTTTCAGTTATTTTTTCAGTTTTTTGCATCATTTTGTATTGGCCAAATTAGCCACCAGCAGTATAAGGGTTAAATCCTATTCAGCCTGTAGGAAAAGTTGACACCTGTGTTCAGTTGTCATAGGGTTGTCCTCAACTTATGCATTTCTTATTTTTTCAGAAATGATGTTTACATGAACTTATATATGTGGTCAATCATGATGGTAATCAACTTAAAATGAAGGAGCATAATTCCCCTTCACTCGCCTGCTGTTTACTTTAACATTTAGTATTATTGTAAGTTTGGCACATTGTCTGATCTAAGATGATGTGATTGGATCTCAACTTCCCCTTATGAGTTTATGGTATTTTCTCTGATGCATTCATGAGATCTTTATTATATCATTTCTGCACAAAGGTGCTATACTTAAAAGATGAAAGCACTGATTGATAAACCTTTATAAGGAGAGCTGTTGGAGGAATTCTATACTTTAAAGTGAATGGTGCTATATTTCAAAGAAAACAACACCTGATTCATATACCTTCATAAGGAGAGTTGATTGGCTGAATTCTGATGGCCATAACTCTTTCAAATATTTTATTTAAAAAATATTGCCCAAATAGTCAGATCTTTTGGTGGCACCACAGGCCAGTCTTATTAGCCAGGATTTTAAAATGCCTGTTCAAAACAGCATTCTCAAAATTTCCGCCCATCCAGATTTAGCTACTCAGTTTCTTCAAAGTCTTATCCTGACTACATTTGATTATCTATTGTATCAAAAAGTGCGATTTACACTCAGGCAATATCTTAGAAGATGGTTTGTAAGGAAAAGGTGTGTTTATAAGTCCAAAATTGTAGAAATTGAAAATTCCTTCTAGAATTCTAAAAAGGAATTTTTCAGAAAACTACCAGTCCAAAAGACAGGCTGGACTGGTCCTGGCTAAGTCCCTGCCATAGGCAAGAATAATTTGTTGGCTGAATTCAGTACTTAAAAGTGAATGGTGCTATACTTTAATAAAGATAAAACACTCAGATTCATAAACCTTAATGAGTAGAGTTGTTGGTTGAATTCTGATGGACAAAACTCCATCAAATATTTTATTAGGAAAATATCGCCCAAATAATCAGACCACACCACAGGGCACTGGCACAAATGAGTTCATCCATAGATCTTCAATGCTGGTCCATTGTAAAATATAGGGGAGTTAGTAATGGTTGATGTACACGTTTACACAGTAATGCCCTCCTCTAATTACTATTCAATCAAATACTAAATGATCTGTTTGCAATGAAGTACGTGTTTACTAGTAACTTCTCAGAGAACAGGGGGTTATGAAATATATCTTGGTTGAAAAGACAAAGTTGAAGATGCAAGTGTAATTCGCCTGAGTAATAGTCTTCCTTTGAATAATAACCTTAGCTTAGGTTTTGTGATCAGTAAAATGTTTTGCTTAATGGATATGTAATCCTCTGCAGTTCACTTCTTGTTTTAATACCGATTATTGATACATTCTTTTGCATAGTATCATGAAAGGTATCATTGTGTTTCAAAAAGTGCTGATAAAGATACACTTATTTATATATTAACTATATGCATGCTTGAATGTAAGTAAGTTATGGTTAGTACTAGGTATTCAATTCATACTTAGATTGTCATTAATTACTTGCGCTGTAGAATTATATTGAATAATGAATGGCTATCTCAAGAGTACTTGTAAGAGTCCCAGTATCCATTGACCAAAGCTTGGTCTCACCAAAACCAAGGAGGTTCCAGATTTTATAAAAAATGATCAATGATTTACTTTACTACATACGCAAATATTTCAAATATAACTTGAAAATGCTCATCCATGTTATATTGTTTTGTGTTTGTCAATGAGTGAGCATGATCTGTGAACAAATTTATTGATTATTATGAAAGCAGAGTTCTTCTGATCGTGTGTGTGAATATAATCATATGTTCATTGAAGCAATTGACAATTGTATTTCAGATAAAAATAAGTCCCAGGGATTCTTGTTTGGACCATAAAAGTAAGATGACTCAACATTGAGTTGAAAGTCTATGTACACCAAAAGTCAAGTTACCGTAATTCCACTTAGTCTTGGTTCCACTCCGTTTTTGTCCTACTGAAGTTTTACCTGCCCTATACGAAATAATGTTTTTGCAGGCCCAAAAATGTTTTCTGTTTGGCCACAACTGACTGAATTTCTTACAAAATATCTTAGCCTTTTCCCTTGAATTAATTTCAGGTATTATATTTTGATATTTATCAAAGCTCTGTCAAAGTAAGAGGAAACCTTTTTGTATCATCTGTACTAGTGGTGAGATCTTAATCGCCCCTGTTCTCTGCAGAATGTAGCATTTCAATTTTAAAACTTTTATACTGTATTTTCACAAACTTTCACCTGTTGGGGTCCGGTCGGCAGACCCTTGTGTTCAGCCCTAAGTAAGTTTATTGGTTTCATGATGCCCTGTAGAAAGGGGCATCTTCTTGACAGTTGAGAAGTGTTTGAGTGACCAGGTTCCATGTGTAAATGGGCTTTTTGCTAGGATAAAGAGATCTTGTTGATTATTTTAGTAATTCCACTTCCTTTAACCAAAAATCAATGTGATCGAATTGAATCCTGTTAAGAGCCATTACTCATTTGTGGATCTCCAGTCACTCTAGGTAGGCAAGACCAATATAGTCTTAGGCCTAAAAAAAAGTTGTTTGTTTCCTGTAACCCTACCCTAACAAGTTTTTATTCAAAGAAATCCCTACCCTGAAGTTTTTATCGCCCATCCAACTCCCAATCAACGTAAAACATGCATAAAACACACATTTTTGACCAAAAAAATAATGCAAAAAAACAAACTTTTTACTGACCTACCTACCCTATTTTTTTTCGGACCGTTACAGGAAACAAACAATTTACTTTTTTATGCCTTAGCCAGGCGACCTCCCTTTACAGATGGTCTCTCAAAAGCGTTTGACTGTATCCTTTAACTACTGTTTGGCATGTGATGCAAAACAAGCAGTCACCTCTTTTTATCCCTTCTCCACACAATCTATAATTCTTGGATTTTTTTATACTCTGTTGTCAGTGGGATAACGTGAATGGTCAAGGATTGCCTAAAAATGAATAAATCTAAAGTATATGTAACTATTGATTATACTGTAATTTCTACACATTTTTATCCTTTGCTGTAGTGCATACTCTGACTTAATTTGAAACCTTGACGGGAGATTCGAATTCTAAGTAAAATTTGTAAAACAACAAATGAGTGTTTTTCTACTTGTACATGCTGCTTGATTGTACTTTATACTTTGTTGTATACCATGGCAATATGTTTTAATCGAATCAAACAGTATATGTTTGATAAGAGTGAGCCCATTTATATGCTACATTAGTGTAGGTCAATGATTTGTGTCAAGAAGACCTTTAAGTTGGGTATCTTATTATGTGTATCATTTCATCATTTTCTCTTTGTCACTTAGTCATATATAACCCTATAATAGAAATATGTATACTTTTCATTCAATGGTGATGTAAAGTGCTGAATGTGAAAACTTCATTGCATGGAATAGGTACCATTTGTATGGTGACTGCAGTTGATGTTAAATACAAGTCCTTAATCTTCTGTGTGTGGTTGGAAGCATCTACTGGGTGAGAGCTAAACCCCACAGTTTGTAATCAAACAAGTTTGATTGTAAATCAACTGAGTGCATCTGCTAAAGTGAAAGTGGGTCATCATGAGCAGTCTACGGCCTACGTGAAAGTGGGTCAGCATGTGCAACTCCAGTGAATTTAGGTTAATATGTGCAGCTAAAGTGAAAGTGGGTCATCATGAGCAGTTAAGGCAAATTGGGTCAGTGTGGTCTTTGATAAGGAAATGGTAGATGCTATGAATTTACAGAGATCCTTGAATTTTTTCTCAACGGCATATTTGAAAGATTTAATTATTCATGTACGTTGATACTGAATGTATGAGCAATTTCTAGTTGGCTGGTTCCACTGTATTTTATTACCATTTTATTACCAGTTTGACATAGGAAGCTGTCAAACTAGAGGCTTTTTGTCAATAAAACTCAAGAATTTGAAATAAGACATTCCAGTTGTATCAGAAGCTGATAAAAAGTATTTCCTTTGGTATATGTAATACATATCTTAGAATGTTACTGTATTCCTCTGTTTAAAACTCAATAATTTGAAATAGGACATTCCAGATGTATCAGAAGCTGATGAAAATATTAACTTTGTTATATGTAATACATAGTTGTGGAGCTTCACTGTATTCCTCTGTTTAAGTGCACAGACCCCAAATAAGCACATCCCCCTTTTTCTGAAAAGTTTTTGGAGGAGCATGCAAGCCAGCAGTCATAATTTACTGGCCATCTGCACCTCCCCCTGCAAATGTGAATGTTTCCTTTCTTTGTGGGATGGTCACAAACAGTATATTGATCATATTTTCAAGCTAAACAGGCTGTTTATTGATTGTATTTTAAAGCGTTTGAATACTTCACGTTATCAGTCTTAGATGTACAATCGCTCAATCATCCAATTAGGCTCAGCATAACTTAAGACAAGAGAACGGGTTCAAGATTGTAGCATGCAAGTTCAAGCTCGTGGCAGCTGTGGTGATCGGCTATATGGAAGATTGCCAATACCAATTTTTTTCTTGACCCGTTACCTGAATACGAGCTTAAACCGAGGAATACAGTATTATTTTTACCATTAGTGTCATTTACAGTAAAAAGAGCATTATAAGACCTTTCAAAGTTTGGCAGTGCACATCCATTACTCATTTATGATGTACAATGTTATAACCTAAGAAAGTTTTCCAATGAAATAAGAGCCCAAAATATCCCCATAAAATACTGTTGGTTTGCAGCACTCTCTGTAATGTAAATGATAAGAGAGGCGAGAGCCCTCATTGGGCTTTGTCTCCAGGTGACGTCACCCTGAGGCCAGATTAAAGACACAGGTCTCTACTATAGCTCATATAGTAACTGGTCTTTCACTAAATATCCATTATTTTATTCATCTAGGGCTTTGCAAAATGTCAAGGAAGTACAAGTTGGATATGACCCAAACAAAACATCAATTGCAGTCCAATTACAGAAAGTTTATTGTACAGCTATTGTTGTAGATTATAGATGAGAAGTAAAAGTGCAAGATGAACCCATCCTGGTTTCTTATGTGAATTCCCTCCATCTTATGCACTAGGCCATGCTTGTTGTGTATACATGTACGGTATTCACCATAGCTGCGTATAATTATTAGTTAATGTTTATTTTGATTATTACTATTGATGTTATTTTTCTTGTTGCATCATGTATCATCAACATTACTATAAGTGAGCTGCATTGTATTGAAGTCTCTGATACTATATTTTCAACTTTATATTTACAAACCATATTTATAAAAAAGAATTAAAAAAAATATATTCTGATATTATCACAATGTTTTATATGGGATAGGGCTTCAAAGAAAAAATAATTGGCGCTTCTACCAGTCAAAATTGTCCTTTGTATGAGCAGTCATTATCTGATAATATTGCTCATTCCCTATATGTATTAAATGGGAATGCCCGCCCTCTACTGGCTAAAGGGTGAACCATTGATTCAATCTCAGTTTAATTTTTGGATGTCTTTCAGTTTCCAACTGACGTTTAAATCTCAATTTCTTTTCCAGTCTATGTCTTTGGTTAACACTAATGTATTCAAATCGTCAATAAGTTCTTCGCGTGGCCTAGCTTAGTGAATCTTTCTAGGAAGTAGTGAGTTCCCTAGGCTTAGTCTCTCTCGTGCGTAGGAGGTAACAAATTACAACGGCCTTGACCTTGACCCCTGTGTCAAGCCCGGCGTGTTCGTACACAACCCTCGAAAACTCGATGTTTATACAAGATATACTGTAAATAAAGCACCCAATTACAAAAATAACCCCATTTCAATAACATAAGATAAAATCCGGTCTATCCATATCAGAAGGTGAAAATTTTGGCACAAGAGCCGTTGTCTAAACGTGTTATTGCGTAGTCGGAAATCAGCAAGATGGCGGGTGTTTTGTTTGAAGACATATTCGACGTAAAGGATATCGACCCTGAAGGGAAGAAGTTCGACAGAGGTAAGTTAGGTCTGATGGCCAGTTTTGAAAATCAAAATAGGGAAGAATGATACCGTGGCGTTGCCATAACATAGCCGTGATCGTCGTAATGGCAACGCGTTTTCAAACACATGCCTTAGCCATGTGCGTAAATTGCGCAACTTTTTGGAACATTTCCAGAAGTATGACGATGTCACGAAGTAGAATATGTCAAGGAAACTGCGCCAATCCTCCTTGAGATTGGAATGGGGCTAGTTTTGTGGCGATTGGCGTGTTTGTTGGCCCTGGCGCTGATCGCGGATGCCTGTGCGCATCAGTGTGTGTTTGCCAGCTTGCCGGTCACCTGACTGCGGCATGGACGGGCGAAGCAGGAATGAATGAGTCAAGGCGAGTAAACACAACTGCGTAGTGCCAGCACCGCCCAGGTAACACGCCACGTACCACGCCAAAAAAACATCCACGAGCCGTGACAGCTACGCAGATTGTCGCCACAACACCACGACAAGACTATGCCGGCCATCTGAGTGGTCATCTACCAAGGAAAGTGAATTTTTAGGCTTTGTTTTGATCGCTACGTCAATGTTTACATCACACTGTCTTAACTACGCATTTACCGTGTGCGCTTTGTAGCTGCGTAATAGAACTGCCTGCCACCAAGTCGGCTTTCACAATTATGCGGGGAAATGAAAATTGTAAATTCAGCATGAACATGACACTGGACCGAATCAAAGATACCAGTGATTAAAAGGTAAGTTCATTAAGAAGCGGCGACTGTTATTACCTTTCCCATCTTTATCATACTGAACGAGGAAGTAGTGTCCGGGGCACATGGCAGCTGCCATACCCACCACTACACATGGAAGTCATCTACATGTACAAAAACTGGTCCGCTCGTCAAATCACAATATGGTACCATGAAACACAACTGAATTCACTCGAAACGCATGGATTCCGATCAATTTGAAATGTCTTAATGCGTATTTAATACTCATTTGCTATCAATGATTTTCTTGAATATGATAAATTAGTAGTTGGTATGTGACTATCTGTTAGATTTAATCATCATCACCATCCTTTGAATATGCATTATAAAAGTTTACCTGAAATTACTTTATGTTATGCGATATATATTAAATGCCATAGTGATACTATATTAATTCAAAGTATTACCCTCCAAGGCTAGGGAATGTGATATATAGAAAGTGTGGTTCTCATGAGATGAGATTGATTTATTTCATGAGGGGGGGGGGGGGGGGGGGGGGGTACACTGCAGGGGTATTAGGTTCGTTTGACATCAGCCACCAGCATCTCTATTATGGCAACCACCACATAAGCTTCCTGTTACAGTGAACTGCCACCAACCAACTTAACCTTACCTGCGATATAGGTATTGGAACACTCTAATGGGAAAGGGTTAAGCTCTTTCCTCTATTGGTGAGGAACAGAACATATCACCTGTAATTTATGGTGGTTCTGAAGGGTATCATTATTATCAGACTTTTTTTATCTTGAGTGAATAAATACCTAGGATCAGGGGATTAATATGGAAAGATTATTGTTAGACATTCTGCTGCAATTGAGGAAGTGGTACTATAACAGGATTTTTTTGTACTTAGATACGGCTCACGGCTGATGTTATTATAAACATTGTAGCCCTAATCTCATCTGTAATTTAAAAAAAAAGTAAATGATCTACTCATTTCATTCTTTCTTAAGATATATGTCAGGAAGCTTCTAGATATTATTATAATACCTATAAAGGCTATAATTCTAGGGTCCTGAATTTAAATTTTGATTGAGAAAAGTAAATGGTACAGGATAAAATAGTTATCAAATCTTAATTAGGAGGCTTGTATGTACCCTCAGAAAGTTTTGACTTGCTCTGATGTCATGGGGTTGTATACTTATTTATCTAGATTAATAAGTGATCTTTTCACTCTTGAAAAACAATTTTTATGTTGCTAGTTAGTGTTTAGTTTTCCCACCAGGTGGCCTAAGACTGATCTTGCAAGAGATGGGGCTGGCCAATGGCCAAGCAGTATTTCATATGAAGCAATTTCTTAAGCTAGTAAGGTAAACATTGACAGTGTTTTATAGAAAACTTCAGAAAGAGAATGAATTTGGTATTTTTCAATTGTGTAATTTTGCAAACCAACCAAAAGTACATGATTTATGCCACAATTCTTTCATAATGAACCTATATATCCCTAGGTAAACATTACTTTTATTTGAGATACATACTGTTAGCTAAACAGCTACCAATTATTAAGCATCTACTAATTTGGAATTAGAAAATTTGTTATATTCTGAAGTGATGTCCTAACATCCATCGACTATGTGAGTAAAAATTCATTTTTGCCTAGATATATCTGGCACTTGGCAGATAAATGAGTAACTGCCATTATTGTGGCTGCCTGGAGTATGTATCTCAAGGAGATAGGTTTTCTTTAAAATAAATGCCCATAAATTCTACCTACGCATAGTAAGTCAATAGTAAGAAGTTAATAACAATCATAAAGTAGTACTAATAGTAGTGATATAAATAATGATGCAGGTAATACTTAATATGATGAATTGATGATGTTAATGATACTATTTGTAGTAAAGTTGATGATAATGATAACTGATGATGATAATAATGATAATAATAATAGTAATAATAATAATTCTAATAATAATGAGGATGAAAATAATTATAATAATAATAATAGTAATATTTAATGGAAATAGTAACAGTGAAGTAACTCCAAATCTGAGTGGGTTTGTTTATCAGTTTTGCTACAATTTTGTGAATCCTTAAATGCCTAATAGTAGTCTGTCACTGCTGTCATGTTGGACTCATTTCTCAGATACCTGACTCATTCTGTCCCATTAGCCTATTTTTTCTCAGGACTGTCCCTTGGTGTTTGGGAAGATTACTCACCTCCATTCATTACCAACTACTCTACTGCACCACCTTAATATAATGGTCACTGCAGAGGAGCAAAAGGCCTGGATGGCTTACTGATTAAAGCATATTTTGGATAATATTTGAAGAAGTGTCATTCAATTTTCTACCATCCAATTCAAATTTAATCCTCTATTCTCTGGTAATATATCTTTGACTTATTATGAATATATTGAAATAGATTAATTCATGTCGGTAGACAAAAAAAAGAGATAATAACAACTAATGATAATAATAGTAATAATGATAATAAAAATGATAATGATGATAATAATTTTAATGATAATGATAAATAACTAAAAATTGCCTGACCGTTTTGCAGCATATACGTGAAAAAAAAACTGGGAAAATACTGAGCTGCTGATTATCAGTACAGAATAACTCTCCTTCAAATGGTTCAAGGAAAACATAACATAACTGGGTAAATATCTCTGTGTGGCAAATGGAATTTGTAGTCTAATAAACACGGTATAGCTCTTGAATAACAATGGTTGAGTCAGCATGACTCGCTGTTGGTCCTGCCATTAATTAACCCAAATGCGAGTCATAGAGTGTAGCAAATGATATAGAATATTCTATTTATTTTTCAAAGCAGGACACTATAAAATACATTTCATAGGCATGACGTTCATGCTAGTTATATTTTCCTGCTCTTTCAGCATAATTACACATGTGTGAATATGACTATTGAAAAGATACCATACCTCTATGTACCTTTAAATATTTTTTGAAAAGTGTTTTATTACACATAGTCTGAAATGCTATATTATATTGTAAAGCAATATGACTTTTATAAAGATTAATATGCCATATTTTTATGTACCATTATCATTTTTTCAAAAATGTTTTATTACACATAGTCCAAAATGCTATATTGTATTTAGCAGAAGTGCTTTTGTGAGGATTTAGTCAAGTATGATGTGTGCTATGGTTAATATTGTTATCTCCGCTCTGCCACCCACAGCCTTAGTGGGGATTAACAGGTGTGCATGTTGATGATGCTGGGTGAGTCTGGTGCGGATGCGTGGGCGGGCAGCAGCAGCATGGATAGCACTGTCACACAACAGCTGTTCTCAATGCAGCAAATAAAACAATACAAAACAATAGATTTCAACCTCTTTCATGACCTCCATTCATATGTGTATTCTTTTCTATCTTATCATAGTGATATTTTCAATAAATGTTTGGGAGGATTATTTAGAAAACAGTAGAAAAAACAACAACAATAAATTTCAGCCTCATTTATAACTTCCATTCATTTATATTCTTTACTATCTCAATATTGTGATAATTTCAATAAACTGTTTGGAGGAGGATTTAATATGTAGAAAACGGAAAACAAAATATTTCAACCTCATTCATGACCTCCATTCATATTTGTATTCTTTTATATCTTATCATACTAAGTGATATTTTCAATAAATGGTTGGGAGGATTATGTAGAAAACAGTAGAAAACAATATATTTCAACCTCATTCATATCCTTTTCTATCTTAACAGGATATTTTCAATAAATTGTTGGGAAGATTATGTAGAAAACAGAAGAAAATATATTTCAACCTCATTCATAACCTCCATTCATTCATATCCTCTTCTATCATGATATTTTCAATAAATTGTCGGGATGATTATATGTAGAAAACAGTAGAAAACAAAAGTTTTCAACCTCATTCATAATTTCCATTCATTTATATTCTTTTCTAACTTAACATACCGCAGTGATATTTTCAAATTAATTGTTGGGAGGTTTATGCAGAAAACAGTTGAAAACAATAGATCTCAACCTGATTCATAAATTCCATTTATTCTTCTTCTCTATCTTAACATAGTGATATTTTCAATAGATGGTTGGGAGGATTGTGTAGAAAACAGTAGAAAACAATATATTTTAACCTCATTCACAACGTCACTTCCATTCATTCATTTCCCTTTCTATCTCAACATAGTGATACAGGGCCTTAGCCTGGCTTTAGAAACTGGGTGCCCAAAATGGCAATTATAAAACTTTGGGGTGTCTTTTTTTCAAGGGAGATTCCTATATACTCTTATTACAACCATAAACACGTATTTACTTATTGAAATAGGGCATAATATCCTCATACAATGTCATAAGAATTGTATTGAGGTGGAAAAAATCCAATTATATGCTTCTTAATTGACCGTTTGAGAAATTTACTCACTGAAACTTGTGGGTGTCCTGACGGGTGATTTCTGAGAGTTTGGGTCTCCAAATGACACCCAGATGCCCTGCTGGCTAAGACTATGCAGTGATATTTTCAATAAATGGTTGGGAGGACTATGTATTCACTGATTGTATGTGTGCCATGACGGCTTTACTTGCCAGATCTTGGAGGCTCTGAGACTATAGTAATGTATATAGCCACTAGATGGCAGCAAATGTAATGAATATCTGCACATAGAAGCCATGGACCTGTTGACTGACGCAACGTAATTTTAATGCTAGAATGAATCAATGGAATATATTATGACTTGTGTTATTCCTTGAGCATGATTTAAACAATGTTAATAGTCAATAAGTGAATTTTTGAATCAACAAAAAATGTATCCATTTTGAATCTATCCACATAATATATTAAATGTATGTATTTTGATGCTGATGCTAATAATAAAGATAAGTTACTATGATGATGATGATGATGATGATAATAATAATAATAATAATAATAATGATAATGATAATAATAATAATAATAATAATTATAATTATAAGTATGTGTGTTACATAGATTAGATTTACCTTATAAGAGAAATATGTTTTAGTTGCCATTTGACTAAGGCAATGGTGTGAGCTGCCCTGATGTCTCTTGTGAACTTATTACAATGTTGCATCTTATTTTCTAACACCAAACACTCAGACATCGTAGACCTACAATGATGAGCCTGAGGGAAATGTTAACAATGACCCCAAAACCTCCTTAGCAATAGGTGTAGTATGGGTGTGGCTTCTATAACTCAAACACACGCTCCACCCTTTGACTACTATATCCTGGTTCTCAGTTTGAATTATATAGTATTAAAAGCATATGGTTCATTGTTTATCCAAAGAAGTTAGCACTCATCAGGATATGGAGCTAGTAACATTTTCCTAATCATACAATCCTTATGACTCTACTGTCAGGGTAACAGTAGAATTTAACTTACAGGGATTTTGCTTTGGTTTTGAAACTGGGTGGCAAAGACATGATGTTTTTTTTCATGGGAAGTGTTCTTGATTCTAGTCAATCTTGGTCACCTATGTGTTAGACCAGGGTCTTAGCCAGGATTTAAAAAAAATGCCTGTCCATAACAGCGATTCCAGAATGTGTGCTCGTCCAAATTTAGCTACTAATCTACTTCAAATCTTTATACCAAGTACATTTGGTTAATAGTCTATTGTGTCAAAAAGGGCAATTTGCACTGCAGCCATATCCTTGTAGATGCCATAGTAGCAGGAAAGTATTTAGTAATCAACCCCCCAAAATATAAATTGAAAATACATCATAGACATTTTGCCTGGCCAAAAGAGGTTTTCCGGAAACGGCCTGTCCAAAAAAACAGGCTACTAGGTGGTTCCTGGCTAATTCCCTGTCAGTGCGTAAGACAGCGTTGGCTGTACTCTTATAGTGTATATTGATAGTGATGGCATGCATGCTGCGGGTCGACCAAGTTATTGACAGGGAAGTTGATGACAGGAAACCTGCTCTGTGGAAACACGCCTCTCTCAGCCTGTCAATATCAGTGTGCATTTCATATGCTGCATACTGTTTGAGATAATGACAGCCCTTTTACATATTGGATTTTTTTTCCCGAGGGGATTTCGCTTTCTTGTTTATTATGTATGGAAAGTTGAAAGGCCATGGTGGTGAGATTGCCAGTATGGCTGCCTCTAATCTGACAATTATTCTGCAAGTCCAGGCACCAGACTTGCGAGCCAGTAGCAGACTTGGTCAAAGCCAAGGTAAAAGTTAAAGCCTGCCCCAGACTAAACATTTTACATACATGAAATGACTGATGATGATGATGTGGTCAACAACCTCTTATTGGCATTTGATCCTGTGAGGTGCCGCCATCGAGGTTTCCCCACCCTTTTCAACCTTTTACCCATTCATGTTTGAAGATTTTCTTGACTTTAAAGGTAGTACCATCTGGATTTATGATACTTTTGAATGTAACTCTGGAATGAGCCATGAATTCACACAAAAATAACGAAGAATTGTTGGTTAAGTTCGGATGACATTTTCTCCTAAAATACAAATGTTTTCAAAAGTGCTAGATCATATCAGTGAAGATGTTATCTGTCTATTTCGTCAGGACAGTTTAACCCTTGAGCTGCTGGTGGCTAATTTGGCCAATACAAAATGATGCAAAAAAACTTTAAAATGACTGAAACCCTGGCACATAGGTTTTCATCCAATGGTTGCCTGACAATTGCCGAACATTGGTTCAGTATAGGAAATATCTGAAAAGGTATTTATAAGTAGGATTTTGTTTTACAGTCATTGTACCCCATGTTTTAGTCCAATATTAACTTGGATTCACTGTGTATTTTCGAAAACCTGCATTTAAGGTCACAACTCGTTTGTGGCGAATATGAAATGGTTAACCATTTCTCTTTCACACACTTAAGCTCTACTCATTTAAGTTGTCTTGAATTATGATGTTTACAATACTTATCATTTGGGGATATATAAAAGCATTTAACTTAGAAAAAAATGGATGGAATTGGTTGTTTTTGGTAATTTTTACTGGCCTGGGGCCATAGTTTCACCCTTAGCGAGCCCTGCATGTGCCAGTGATAAGTCTTGGATTGATTTCTTAAAAATCGGGATATCTTTGGAACTTGGCATTCATGATAATGATAAAAGTTTTAAGTTACCTTTTAGGTTCCTGACATTACATGATAGTATGTAGTTTATCAATTATTTCATCTTGAGAAGGATTGTCTGTGTTAAATAAAACAAAACTCTGTAGACATCTCTCTGCTAAAAAGTAATCAACTAATATCCCTTGGTAGCTTAATTGTTCTGTTCTTGTGATTTATTTTTCAAAACAATCTAGGTTAAATTTAAGTATTTTCTAAATTCTTTACAAAAGATTTGAAAGGTTAAAGTTAAAATGCATGAGACAAAACCTTTGAAAGTCTTACATCTAATGATCAATTTACCTTTCTTTTTCTGTTTAGTCTGGCATGAATAACTTGTAATGAAATAAACATGGGTCATCATGCAGATTGTTATTTTGGATAGTTGATTAAAGAGAACTGAAGTGATTGTAGTGCTTTCCTGCACTTTCAAAGATATCACGATTTCC
This sequence comes from Maea johnstoni, assembly GCA_963942565.1. Classification (NCBI taxonomy): domain Eukaryota; kingdom Metazoa; phylum Annelida; class Polychaeta; order Spionida; family Magelonidae; genus Maea; species Maea johnstoni. The sequence continues at coordinate 42,234,771 of OZ012689.1, read as the reverse complement.
AAGAAATCAATCTCAGACTTTTGATTGAGGTTAGACCGCTGGCACATGTGAAAAGAACCCTCAGATCAGCAATCTTGCCTGGCTGTAGGTCTTGAATCTTTACCACATTCATTTCTGTTATTTTGTTAGCAACGGGAGCCTTGCTCATAGAATATGACTTGTATTCTATCTCCTAACTTGTTCATGCCTCTAGCTCCCTAAAAAGGCTTGACAATTTTGCCAATATTATTATTGAAATATATATTAGATATTTGAATATTGAGAAAATATGTTAAGGAGGAAGTTCACCTAACTCAGCCTACACCTTGCCTTCACATAATTTTTTTAATCAATGCTTAATAGTATTTTAGTATATATGAGTTATCATGAATATTCAACAGTATCATGGCCAAATGAGATACTTTTGAGGGAGGAGTCTGGCCGTGGATAGATTCAAGTACAACTCAACATTTTGTGAGAAGGAGCAAGTGTTCACTTAAACTTTTTTTACAAATCCACCGATTGATGGTGAAAAACATTCCACACTTCCTACTCAAGAAAAAACAAACTGTGCACTTGACACTCGTATATCTTCTGGCCTGTTGAGTGCATTCTCGTTGCACCATCCCGCTAGAAGCTAGCCTGGCTCGGTGATGTCATGCAGCTAGGCCGGGATATGTGTCCCTGTTCGATTGGGCCTAAGCTGTTTGAGAGAAGCGGCTATCCTGAAATGATACGGTGGCTTTAGAGGAGAATCCTCAGCATTGCCGTGAGCAATTGGATAATTTGGTCATCTGCCTGACTGGGAGAGGCCCGTATTTATAGCAACCCAGGATATTGAGCATGTTAGAAAGTCAGGAGAAATAATTGGTAATTGATATCAGAATGCAGCTTCTCCGGTGCCTGCCTCCTCCGAGACAAATTAATGAAGAGATTATTAAATTTGCCGGTCTCGTTGAAGATAAATTCTACCTGTGGCTCACTCTTATTGCTGCTGACTTTTATCTAGTTCTCACTGCCGTGTAGGGTGGGTATGTTTTTGATGTGGATTAGATAAAGGGTCGGAGAAGCCTAGCCCAAGGGCTGAGAAATCACACTTCAGGCCGCTGATGGCATTTCTTTCATTAATACAATGGCCTGACTATATTTCCTGATTTCTTTTTATCTAAATTGAGATATTAAGAAACTGTTTGAAGGGAGATTCCAAACTGGAGTTCAACTAGCTATTCACGGAAAATGTGTGAAAGGGAAATTTTAACTGGAATACAACCATGAGAAATCACACTTCAGGGCACTAATGGCATTCCTTACTATACAATGGCCTGACCATTTCCTGAATTTTCTTTCAAAATTTAGTTTTTTTAGTAAAATGTTTGAAGGGAGATTCTAATTGGAATTCAACAGACTATTTTAGTAAAATGTTTGAAAGGGAAATTTGAACTAGGAATACGACCCTAAGAAACCTTGAAAATTTAAAAAGTTATTTTGTAAAGTATCATAGACTCAGAATTAATGACACTTTATGAAATGAACTTGGAATAGATTTTTGAATCAAAATGTATTTGAAAGAGAGTTGTAGGCCGATTTCTGAATTACATTTCTCATTCAAATATTTCCCTAAAGATGTCTGTCAGAATCTGTCAGACTATTTTGGCTACTACTAACATAAAATGGTTATAGGCGGCAGGAAAAAGACAGGATACTAGTTTAGTTCAGCAACTCCCTCTAGGGGCAAACATGGGAATGAAATTCATGAGTTTAAATAAAGAGAAAGAGAAACAGCCTGACCACATCGATGATATCTTTCTAACAAAAGATATTTTGGAAGCACATTAAAAGAATATTGTTAGTACACAACCAAAACCTTTCTCTTCAATATTTTGTGAATTTTTGTTTTCAGAACTTCCAATGCATCCATACAGCATTTAATTGTGAATACTACACATATATAGATCAAAAGCGACATTTAATCAAATCATTATATACTGTTATTATCTTTAAGAACTTGACATTGTTTAATAGATTTTGTCGTGAAACTGTCACAAAAGGGAACACTTCAAGTATTCATGATTATCACTGTTGTTTTTTTGTTTCAGTGTCACGCTTGCACTGTGAGAGTGAGTCATTCAAGATGGACCTGATCCTGGACGTCAACACCCAGATTTATCCCATAGACCTTGGTGAGTAGAGAAGAGTATTGAGACTCAGTACAATACCTAATAATGATATCAAATAAGAAAAAGAACCATACCATTTATGATCTGTGATAACATTATATCTCATCGTTATAAAATCCTCAGCATTGAACTCTCTTCAAGAAGACTCTTTTGCTTTATTTGCCAGCTTTGCTTTTGAAGTTGATAGTGCTACATCAGTTACGATTAGGTCCCCTTGGAAGGAGGAAGTATTGACTTTTCTCCTTCAACTATTTCCAAAAATTCTATAATTCATTTAGATACACCAAATTTTGCCAGGCCATTTTAGTGTGACTTATTGTGCACCTCCTTGTTATTATATTATATTGCATCTTAGTAATCATAATTAGTGTCAATGGCCATAAAAACGGGACGTCTATTTAATTTTCACGCTAATAATTCCTATTAGTTTCACAGGTGAGGATATTTAGCATGCTACCCGTGGGTGCTGGAGGAGTGGAGCCGGTTGATATGTGGCATCTGGCAACAGTGGTCAACTGATGAGATTTTAATGGTGGTCAGTTGCTGGGTCGCCCAGTATTGGAATGTTTTGGTGAAAGTGACAGTTGCTTTTCCTATGGTCAGTAGTAGCAGTTGCAGAGTGTCACCTGTTAAACTGTCACTGCAGAAAAGCTGAGTGTCCGTATTGACCACTTCGCAGCTTCCTAATTTATTATTCCCAACTAAATATCACTAATCCTTATGCTACTGATGGCTAATTTTGCCAATACAAAAATGATGCAAAAAAACTTTTTAAAAAAATGACAGAAACCCTGGCACCTGGGTACTTATCTGAGAGTACTCAGCGAGAGCTATCCAATTAATACCAACATGACAGGGTTTTTGATGGTTTTCAAAAACTTTGCATCCTTGTCCTTTGGATGAAAGTAGCCTGAGCATTTGAAGGGTTAAGATCAAAGACAGTTATGTGGATATTTTAGAGTAAGCAATACTTAACTCTTAATTTAGTAGTGATATGAGAGATAGGGATAGGGATTATTGAAAAGAAATTGTCAATTTTCAGTTTCAGTTTTGCAATAGTTTTATATTAACAATATTAGGGATCAGTATTGACAAGTATCATTAGTATTGTTGATGTATTGCTATAAGACTGGTAATTGTGTATCTGACCGTAGCAAAAAGCGAGTAACTTTCATTAGAAGTATTTTGTCAGGACAAATAGTTTATTTACAAAAATGGATGTGTGGATACCTTGCAGTTTACATTACTCTATAAAACATGCTAGAAGTATAATAAGATTTAAGTCAAATTATATTGTGTACCACTTGGATTATCTTCTAGTATTAATGCCCTGTAATGTTAAGGTGGGTGAATTGCTATTATATTCTCTTTTTGTATGTTTGGCTATATAACTGTATCAATACGTTTGTAATTGCTGGTCAATTGTCATTGGGGTTTAAAAGTAGCTATATGATGTATCTGACTTACCTGTAGGTTTGTGATCTTACATTATGGAGGTTATTGAACAAGGAAAGTCACTAAAAATGTGCACACAGAAAAACTTATGCCAATGAGGAGTACAGCTCATATGTATAGCATTTGAAAACTACAATGAATCTGTACACACCAGATGTGTAATATATTTAATGGAACAGTGCAAAGATCACTATAAAATTGCAGAGTTATTGTCAAATATTGCGTTATGATGATAGTAAGGTCAACCGAGTTGAGGGCAACTCCTGAGGTCAGCTAAGTTCAAGGCCATGTCAAGTTGTATTTGTGACATTCTGATTATTTAGCATGTGAGTTGTCAGGGTGAGAGGATAGTTAGGTTGATGAGCACAGCACGCGCTGCGAGGTCACTCTCGGCCAGAGGTCGGAGGTCATTCCCATCAGCTCATTTCGCTGACCAGGTGACATAATCATATGCATGTTGTATGCAAATAGGCCAGCTGACAGGGTGGGGGTCAAGAGGTACTGAGATCACCAGCGCAACATGTGCCACTCAGCCCAGGATCTTGCATAAGGTGAGCAGGAACACTATCTCAGCTATGTCCAGGTGTTCTTCAATGACAATTTCTACACATGGCAGGGGGAGGGAGGCAGTTTGGCGTAATAGCTAGCTGGTTATATATAGGGACTGCACCCCCTGCCCTGGTCTTACATGGTTAGAGTTGCGGCTAGAGGGGGATGTACCTGGTTTTGTATATGGGATGTAACTCTGGAAAGAACTTTCTCACAGAACATGGAAGACATCGGGGGTTTCCTGATCTCACTCATTGCAAGGTAAGAAAGCCTCAACAATTCCACTCACCAAGCCCTCTCCTTGATCCTTTGTGCCTAGAATGCCATCCTCATCTGAGATATTTACAATTAATACTTGCCATACTGGAGTTATTGTGACAAAGTTATTTGTGTATAAAAGTTTGTTCAAACATGTTTCATATGACAATGAAACACAGTTCTTGAGGTACTTCTTGTATTTTCTTATGAGAACATAATTTGGTATATGTCATACCACCTTTGGCTCCAAATATTTTGTACATGATTTTTCAAGAGATATCACTAATATTGGAATTTTGGGGCTACTTCTAGGGTGCATGGTTTGATTAACTGTGATTTACATTTGAGGTAAATAATTGCATACTGTGCATGGAAAAAATATAAGGTACTTTCTGTATATGTTTTCAAAGCATATTTCAAGTAATAGGAAAATTATTGAAATGGAAATAAACAAATTTGCCATTGCAAGGATTGTAAAGCTGAAACAGGATTTTTTAACTCTTATCCTGCTGGTGGCTAATTTGGGCAACATGAAATGATGCAAAAAACCTGAAAAATGATGCAAACCCTGGCATATGGGTACTCATCTTAAAGTACTCAGCAAGAGCTATCCAATGAATACCAAGACGACAGGGTTCAGATGTTTTTCAAAAATGTGGCTTTCTTGTGCTTTGGAGTAGCCTCAGCATAGGAAGGGTTAACAGCAATTTCATCTGCTCTGCATTTTACAACATTAGTTGTCACGTTAGTGTTTAAGTGTGGTTTATTTTGTGGTTAGATGTACAATTAATCAAGAAGCCCTTATCTATTGTGCACTCTCCTGTCAGCCATACAAATATGCACTACTTGTGGTTTGTGGTTGCAAGGAGGCATCACATGGCACCACGGGTGGGGACGCCATCTTTGCTACTTAATATACAATGCTGGTGGCCTATCAGCCATATGTAGATCAATTATTTTGCATATTTTCATTTAACAGTGGTATACCATTACATAGTATTGGGAAAAGACTTTTGAAAATGACGAAATAGCAATTATTCTTGGTTTGTTTTAATGAGAAGAAAACATATACACTTTAACCCTTCCAATGCTGAGGCTACTTTCGTCCGTAGCACAAGGCTGCAAAGATTTTTGGAAAACATCTAAACCCTGTCATGTTGGTATTCATTAGATAGCTCTCGCTGAGAACTGTCATTTTTCAGGTTTTTGCATCATTTTGTATTGGCCAGTAGCAGCATAAGGTTAATACATTTGATAGTGGTACTGTGCAAATGGGTTATACTATTGTTTATAGGGAATTTAAGAAGAATTAAAATGAATATCTTCCTATCACTTAAGTTATGTGGAGATGTGAAAATGTTGAAAAATTGAATGAAAGCTATGGTGATTTGAGCTGATTTCGGTATGTTTGAACAATTGGACCACACACAAAGCAGGGGTAGTATTACAGGGTAGGTTGATTTGTGGTATTTAACCTGGTTATCAGCAGCAGCGAGATAGCCTGGTTCCGAGGCTGAATTGAATGGAAAACTAATAACACCGCAACTGGACTATAGATGGCAGCACAGTCATCGAGACCTGCCAAAAATAACTGAAGCTCTTGTGACTCCACCTAAGGGTAAAAACCCTAACTAAATAAAGGTTGAAGATGGAGATGAACACAGACTTGTAGCCAGGGACTTAGCCAGGATTCGTCCTGCCTGTCTCTACGACAGGCAGTTTCCAGAAAACCTTCTCTTTGGACAGGCAAAATTTTCTATGAAGAATTTTCAATTTTGACTTTTGGGGTAAAAACCAAGTATTTTCCTATCAAACCTTATTCTAGGACATGGCTGAAGTGTAATTTCCCTTTTTAACTCAATAGGCTTGGACAAGCATTTACAAAATCCTGGCTAAGACCCTGCTTGTAGCAAGTCTATTAGGAAAAGAGGGAGATGTTCCGTGTCCAAGTAGCACCCTCTGAACCAGGATGTGGCTGAGTCTTGATACCAGGATCTCTATAGTTAATCACCTCACTGAGCACCTCCACCGCTTAAACTTCACAGAGACAATTACCATAACTCACACTCATGCTCACGGAAACAATAAGTCTCACATGAAGGAGAGAGGTAGAATGTCGGAATGCTCTTACCTAGTATTATCATGCTGTTGACATTAATGGCTGCACTTGTATGTAGTGTGTAGGTTAATCAGCGTAACTACCTCTCAGCATTGGATGTTGCTCTCCGCATATTGCTGTTTAAGGTATAGTTGCATTTATGCTTATTCATTTTCTTAGTAGATCATTTATCCCAATCTGGCAGGTTTTATATCATTAATCATTAGGACCTTACAGTCATCTGATGCTTGATCAGGCCAGAGACTAGACTAGGCTCTGAGTTCATAAAAAGTTGACATTCCCTTAGACTATGTTGACCAAGCAGTGTGGTGTAGTTCCGGGTATGGTAGATATATGGCGCCATCTGATCCTCCTATCTCTAGAGTCATACCAGCGTGCAACATGACCACTTGCCCTGTTGCAAGTTGCAAGTGAATTCGGCAAAAAACGGCAATCGGGCAAGCAGAACAAGACTCTAACTTGCCCGGCTCAGCAAGTAATGTTTTGAGTCTTCGCAATGTAACTCACCATTGTTACTTACATTTATCAATAAAGTTATAAGTGTACAATCAGGGCAGAAGGAAACAGTTTCCAGACAAAAGAATTAAAGGCAAAGGAAATTTGGCATTCTTTGAAATGTAACAATTTATCAATATTTCAACAAAACATAGCTCCCTCTATACTGGTTATTAACAAAAATTAAGCCCTTATATATGATTTGTTAGCCTTTCAACAAAATATAGGACCTTTTATACTGCTTACTATTTAAGCATCCAATGTCTGTCTGTCTGTGTGTGTTTGTGTGCAAGTTTGTGAGAGGTATTAAAATGAGTGTCAATATTGGAAAATGTGAAAGAAACCCACTGGGAGTTCAGTTATGTGATATTTTGCTTCTAGCTGGTAATAATTTTAATTATCAAATGTATGAGGAAGTTCACACATCTAATTTTAAGCTGAAGGCACATGGTGAATCTATTAACAGTAGGAATGAAAACTACCAAGGCCAATTAGGAAAAAAGCTTTAACAGCAAAAAAGTCAATTGACACATATGTGCTTTAGTGGAAGAACAGGGGAAAAGACAGAAGACGACGGATTTTCTATGGTGTACAAGAAGAAAACCTGACCGCTAATGACATTGTTGTGTCATCAACTGGCGGGCGTTCCTACATATGTGCTTTAGTGTATCCTTCAGCTATAGCCCACATGAGTCTTGCTTTTCTTTCTACAATAGGTCTGACTTGTGTCCATTTTTGGCATTTGTTTTGCTATTTCTTGAGGTTCTGGATGATTTCTGGATATCTCCATAGAGTAGAGATGGTTATTACATTTTTAATGTTACCTCATCGTCATCGACCTTTTCAATGGCACCATTTTTGTGTGATATTCAGGATTGTCTCGACATATTCCTCTTCAATGTGTATATATATATATATATATATATATATATATATATATATATATATTATATATATATATATATATTTATATATATATATATATATATATATATATATATATATATATATATATATATATATATATATATATATATTATATTTGTATGTATATATATATATTTGATGTTTACCATACAGATGTTTTTCTTTTTCAATAACATGTGCTTCCCGACCCTTGCATATTGTGAAATTCAAGGGACCTCTGGATATTTCAAAATTTTCCGGATACTTTCTAGATGTTTCCCTGCCGTACATGAAGAAGGTTGTCTGCCCTTTCGGTGGCACGTGCCGCATCCATTGCTGCGTGTTATGTTTTTCCATGTGAATGACCCAGCCTTCACCGGGGACAAGAAAGCACTTAGCCGTCTGTACTCAAACCAACAAAAACCTGTGCAGCGAGGGACAGTGCTATGGTTAGAATTCAATTAAAATCCATTACATCTCTTCAGGGTTTAGTACCCTCCATCTCCCCACCAGAATGGTCAACCTCTCTGACTGCATGAAAGGGGGCTTATGATTGGAGCTGGGCAGAGAAAAACGCAGCGCCTATGATGCCAAGAATAGAACTGATATTCACAACAGTGTCTGTATAAGGTTAACCCATGTGCATGTCTTTTACGAAACACAGAAATATCTAAAACCTTTTTAAAGAAGAATTGATGAAGGCAACACGAACAAAAACTCTGTGTCAAATATTTCTCGAAATATTACTTTGTTCTCAAAATATTTGCATTTCTGTCAGGGCTATGGGTAGACATCAGATGTGAATAGGTGAAATTTGCACCTGACTTCAAAAATGACTTGGTGATTAAAGTCTAGAAAACACCCACTTCTCAGCTCAACGGTATTTTTACACATTATTGCTCGGGAGGGACCCAAAAGTGCATTTCACTATCTTTTGAAATATCATCCCACTAAAAAATAGGTTCTTGAAATTGTTTGAACTTTTTGTTCAAAGAAGAAAATATATGTAAAAAAAATTCAATGTATTAGAAGAATGAAGACTATGACTACAACTCTACCAATATGAAATAAAAACTTGATCACACATGTGTGCAGTTTGAAATTAAAAAGAACTTTTTGTGCCTCATATATTCTGTGGTGGGGAGAGACTCAGGTCAAGCCACATGTATCCTGTGGTGTACCTGCCCTGATGGCCGTGTGGTCTAAGCATTGTCACTGACAGCTAGTGGTCTTTCACCACTGGCTGGGTTCGAATCCCGGCTTGGGCATGTGAGAGAGATGCCAGTGACTTGGGGTTAGGCGGTGCTTTTCGCCGGGTACCCTGGTTTCCTCCACCAGTTACAACTGGCTGGTTAATTATGACTTCAATATGGCAGAAAAAGTGGTCATAATTCCAAATTCCTGTGGTGATCAGGTTAATGGATGGCATCAGTGTTTTACTCAGCGCATTATCTTATTTAATTATCAAGTGTACTTTATCATTGTGATTGGGTTTAGTTTTAAAAAAATGAATAAGTGAATCTCTTATTTTCGTCTTCGTCATAAAAATTGCATATACTTCTAGTATAATTACTTTTGAATTGATATTTGACTAGCTGATTTTTTTCACTAGGGTTGAAGAAATATATTGTGTAGCTTTTTAGCTGTAGAGGAACGTACTTCTATTTCTACTGGGTCTGAGTAGAAGTTTTCTCTCGCTTGATTTGTTTAGCCCATTCATGCCTGTAGAGTCTCAAAGACTCCAGACTATATTGGAGATATTTTTCCGAAAAATAAATCTGGAGATATATGAAAGAGAAAAGTCCTCTCTCTACCAAATGTACCTGGGGTTTCAAAGAAAGTCCTGGTATTTTCCTAGCATTATCTTAGGAATCCCTGGTCATCCCCAGCTTTGCTAGGTATTTTTCTTATAAGGGATATAACATGAATCAATGATTTATTCCATTTTAAAGCTATTTTCTTTAAGAAATTTTTATTGCTGCATTATCTATTGCACATAAATGTGTATTTTATATTTGTGCCATTAAGAATATACATAGTGACAGCACAATGTTAAGTGATCATATTTCTGGGAACAATCATTACTCAAATAAATCATGCAGTTGATCATATATGCTTTCCCATTTACTTAAGTTTATCATAGATCTAGATGAAGGGATATATGGTTGCCAGCCAGGATTTTAAAAATGCCTATCCAAAACAGCAATTCCAAAATTTCTACCTGTCCAGATTTAGCTTCTCATCTACTTCAAATCCTTTTACCAACTATATTTTAAAGCATGTTATAGCTACTCATGTACTTCAAATCCTTTTTGCCAACTATTTTTATAGCATTTTGTGTTAAAAAGAGAAATTTACGCTTCAGCCACTTTGTCCAAGAAAATGGTTCTTAAGGAGAATATTTGGGTTATATCCACTAAAAGTCAAAATTAAACGTTCTTCATAGAAAATTTTGCTAGTCCAAAAAGAGGGTTTTCAGGAAACTGCCCATCTAAAAGACAGGTAGGACAGGTCCTGGCTAAGACCCTGATGGTGAGTGACTGTAGGCATGAATGGGTTAGCAGTATGGGCAGTCATTTGTAGCGATTGACGTCAGAGCCGCGTGGGGCAGTGCGTAGTGAGCGGTGGTGGCGGCGGCAGAGTGTTTTCTAAAGCGGATGTTTTCCTGCTGTTGTTTGCGGGCGGCTCTCCTGTCTCTCATGCAGGCTGCTGAGAACAGTGGGAGGAATCGCACAATGCCAGCATCAACCTAGCACTGCACGTGTCAATCACCTCTCACCCACCGCTGTAAGGTCTTAACCTAACAGCCAAACTTAGAAATCATGTCAGCAAAATTTCAAATGGAAGTTTATATATATATATATATATATATATATATATATATATATATATATATATATATATATATATATATATATATATATATATATATATTCATAATATTATATATATGTATTTTCAAATTCATGCTTTATTCCTCAGTTATTTGTTAAGGTGCTGTAGATTCAGACAACATTGCACTTTAAATAGCCAACAGTTTGATTGCAAATAATGTTGTTTCATACAACAGAGATGGCCAGAAATCCCGATGAATGTTACAAACATTTATTAACTAACAGTACTTAAAGAAATGATTAGTGCTTTCATAGTGTGTGTTATTATTTACTAAATAGGAGTTGGACTTGGTTTGAAACAGAAATATTTGTGTAAAAATCCCATCCAAAATATTTGAATGTCTTTCGAGTATGTGTTTCTCAAGGGATTTGGTTGTACATGTAAATGATGTCCTGACGTTCTGCTAGATAAGGTTTTTTCTTCCTCTAACACATCTTATTTTTAGATGGACATTCCATTGTCTAATACCAGAGTGCTGTACAAACATGTAGCAATAGTTCTATGTGCTAAAGATACTTTGTTAGATACTTTGTTGATCTTGCCAGTATAAACATTGCACTGAATTGCTTTTAAAAAGATAAGGATAATGATGATGACTTGATCTAATGACCATGGTCATATTCATTATATGTTTATGATGATGGTAATGATGATGATGGTTATAATGCCGATGACTATGATTATGGAAGCAATGGTAACAATATTGATGATGATGGCAATGATGATTATGATGGTAATCATGACAATGACACAAAGACAACGAATCTCATCACTTTTGAAGTAAGGAGGAAAATATAGGAAAAATTGAAAAAAGGGTATGTCCACTCTCCTGACAGAGTCTGGAGGAGTGTAACTTTACTTATATTTACCTTTGATATGGTGTATTTGGGCCAGTTTTACGTACTAAATTGAAAGTCAAAAGCTTACTTGATTTTAAGGGGTTTATGTAGGTGTGATACCCAATAAACTCAGATCCATGATAATTTAGCAAAAAAATTAAATAGTATTGTTTGAGTCCTATAAACCTTTTTCAAATGTTTTTATTTTTAAAAGATGAGGTGATCAGAAAGATATCGTCCAAGCAATCATTCTATTTTTGTCAGCTGTAGGCATGAGTATGTGGGTTAAGCAAGAAGAGGTATTTTTAGGAGTGGGTGACCACAGTGCTAAGGTGATATATGGCAATAGACTATCCTAGGTGCAAATCCCTAAATTATGTGCTCAGTTTTTCATTACTCTGTCCTCGGGCAAATTAACGCAGCCATCATTTGGCATAAAAAATGTGCCCCAAGGCCAAGAGTTTTGTAATGCATGTTTTGGGGCCATCCAGTAATTAGTTGCTGGAGGAACATGTATACTGGCTGGTATGGGCATTTAATTAGCATGTGAAGCATGTGATGATTGCACAAGTATTTGTTGCTGTTTGAGGAGCTAAAGACTTGATTAGTTGAAGAGGATAGAGCTTGTCTGGAATGATAGTGATAGGATACCAACATTTCACACTATGAGGTTTGTCACCGAAGTCTTTACAGCAATTGTACTAAACAAAAACTATTCACCCTCTCATGCCTCAAGTTCTCTTTGTCAGGTGTTTTCTAGACTTGTGATTCTTTCAAAGATAACATAGGATAAATTCTATGAATAAGAACTACTCAGGGATCTTAACACCAATGCTGCTGGTTGCTAATTTGTCCAATACAAAATGATGTAAAAAACTGAAAAATGGCTGAAAACTTGGCTCATGGGTACTCATCTGAGAGTACTCTGTGAGAGCTATCCAGTGAATACCAACATGGTAGGGTTTAGATGGTTATCAAAAACCTTTGCATCCTTGTGCATCGGACAAAAGTAGCCTCAGTAATGTTAACAACAAATCATCGCCACCAAACTGACCATCACAGATACCTGCATCTTTGATAACATCATCATCAGCTAAAACTTTGCCTTATCCTTTTGCTGTTTATTGTAGGGGACAAGTTCCGTATGGTGGTAGCCACGACCCTCCGTGAAGACGGCTATCCAGACGATGGTGAATACGACCCCAGTGACACCACACCTAACCGGGCCGACAGCTTCGAGTATGTGATGCACGGCAAAGTCTACAGAATAGAGGGAGATGACAGTGGTCCTGAACCAGCAACTAGACTGTACGTATGATTACAACATTTCTCATTATCCTTCTAACTATCTATATGTATTTTAACCCTTACACCTTTTAAACATATTTCATTAATAAGAGTTGTGTCTGACAACAGTACTTGAAGAGTGATTGTTTATTCAAAAAGGAAAAGCCACTTTTAAATAATATTTCTCAGAATACTGCTGTCATCAATCATTTCCTAACTTTTCAACTTTTATATACATTCCAGTTGTGGATGAGTTTAAATTCATATACAAAATTCATTGGACAAAAATAATTATTTGTAAATTTCTTTAAAATGACTGAAACCTGGCATATTGGTACTCATCTGATAGACCTCAGAGAGAGCTTTCAAATAGACCTGAATGTTTTCGTTTTCGAGTAATTTTCTGTTGAAGGCATCTTTTGCAATATGTTTGAGAGAAAAGTTATGCAAAACAACTGCAAACTTGCCATCATATAAATGCATGTTTTGTTCATTCCGACGTTACCTTTGTGAGTACCATCAGGGATCTATACGGAAGAGGTTTGACTTGGTACCCAAGCATTTAATAGGATTTTATGAAAGAGAGGTCTAGGGATTAAAAAGGTTTAACTCATTCATGTCTGGTTACCTCCTTTGCACTTTTTGTCTGGACCTAGATGATGTTGAAAATAACATTGGAAATTTTCAAAAATCTCAACAAAAAAAAATTCAAAAGAAGAGTTTTTGGGAGGTTTCTTATCAACACACATATATATTTTATGGAAAGTGCAGTGATCATAGAGATACTACCAAAAAAGCCGGAGCTTCTTTGCAATGCTGCCACAGGGATGAATGGATTAATACTGTTGATAATATTGTAATGGTCAAAATGGCTGTGACCTGTTTTGTCAGGGACACGGTAGTCGTACTTTATTGATCTGTAGCGAAGTCTTTATTTGATGAGCGGAGGTCTTTGTCTCATCTGACTACATCTATCAGCCGATTACCACTCACCGAACAGACACGCCTGGCATTACCGCACTCAAAATATAATAAACATCTGCTCCAAACCAGCGCAACTCATGCAGAAGAAATGGTCAGAGGAGGTCCATCTCTCGAGCCTTATTTCTGCTTCAGGGTTTATTTAGTAAACTCGGGAGGTTTCTTCTTCCTGTCCGAATGCATAGGTTGAGAAAATGACTTATGGGGAATGATTTGTCTGCTGATGGTAGCCTAATGCAATGATTATAAGGTCGCTTATATCCTGTCTATGTCTAGGCTAAATGTTTATTTGATTGTCTCTGTTTTACCGCAGTATAGAGGTTTTTGTACTTGTACCATGGAACTTCACCGTTGGCCTGAGACGGACAAGTCGACCTGTTGTGTTGGCATTGGATATATAGATATATATATTTATATATATATATATATACATATATATATATATATATATATATATATATATATATATATATATATATATATATATATATATATATATATATATATTTATATGTGATCGACCAGTTAAAGAGGACAGTAAACATTGTCACACTTCACGTGTCCTGGCTTTATGACATTATAACCACGTAACGCCCTAGACATAGCTGCCCCTGGGGGCATTATACTGCTGCATTACTGCAGCAATTATAGAGCCAATGATTTGACGCACTTGGCTGTCGCACCCGGAAGTTAGGAACAGTTTTTATGCAGGTTTTTCTGACCTGTGTTAACCTATTCATGTTTAGAGTTCCTCTGAACGTTGCTTTCTGCAGGCTTTGATACTTAAAAGAAAATAGGCTATAAACTGAAAATAAAACAAGCCTTGATGCTTAAAGAAAATAGGCTATAAACTGAAAATTGGCAACATATTTGATATAGATTTATAGGCAGCGTTCTCAGCAACAGTTCTTGTTTAAATAATTTCCAAGATTTTTTTCATTCATTTATTTTTCTTAAGAATATCCAAGAGAATCTGTCCTTGAGTGGGCACTGCTGGCATGAATGGGTTAACGCATTCATGCCCAAATGTTCATCTACAAGTTGATGCCTGTATATATCATTTTGGGGACAATAACTTTGGAATTTAGAATGATTCTACAGAATGTTTTAGGGAGAGCTGTTGGTAGTATTGTGATTGAAGTTTCTACTTTAAATTCATTCCCAACTATGCCTTTGCCTGAAAGATTAAATCAAAATTAAACAACTGATTTTGGTGGTTGTGGGTATTATGAGTTCAGTGCATTAGCTTGAAAAATGCATCCAAAAGCTGGGATGACGATGACGACAAATGTGACAATTCCAGCGCAATTATAATGGGTGTTTTGAGGGAGAGGGTTGTAGAGCGGTCAGTGCAGAGATGTGGTCCACATTGAAGCAGCATGGTGAAGTCATCAAGTTGTGCCTAGATAGATCTGTCATGTACGTATGACTAGGACAATATGGGTGGTTTTAGGGAGAGAGTTGTAGAGCGGTCAGTGCAGGGATGGTCCACATTGAAGCAGCATGGTTAAGTCATCAAGTTGTGTCTAGATAGATCTGTCATGTAGGGCTTTGCAGGCAGTGAAAGAGGGATCGAGGACTATGACATCCTGATGCAGGTAGGATATAGTGGCTAGGCTCCCTTCAAGCCTGCCTTCATTCATATGCAAAAACAATATGCTAA
Organism: Maea johnstoni; assembly: GCA_963942565.1. Lineage (NCBI taxonomy): Eukaryota > Metazoa > Annelida > Polychaeta > Spionida > Magelonidae > Maea > Maea johnstoni. The sequence continues at coordinate 42,219,168 of OZ012689.1, read as the reverse complement.
AGATATGATATTCACAGCGCCAGCTCCAAGTCCTAGCTGCCAGGACTTCCTCCCCCCAGCAGCCAATTCTCATCTTACTAATATTCCACCTTGGGCATAACAAATCATCTACATTTCATCATTGCCTATTTTGACATATTAACCCTTATACTGCTGGTGGCTAATTCTGCCAAAACAAAATGACGCAAAAAAGCTGTAAAATGACAGAAACCCTGGCATATGGGTACTCATCTGAGAGTACTCAGCGAGAGCTTTTCAATGAATACCAACATGACAGGGTTTAGATAGTAATCAAAAATCTTTCTCTCCTTGATTTTTTGACAAAAGTAGCCTCGGCATTGGGAGGGTCAAATTCTGCTTAAGATTACTATCTGATATTGTTGCCTGTACCGACCATACCCTTAAAAGGTTATTTGGAATGAAATAGTATTTCACAAAGTATTCAAAGGAGAACTTATACTTTAGTTTGGCTGATTATTTCATCTTGAACATTTTTCAAAATGTGCTTTTGTAGAGGAGATTATCACTTAAGTAGAGAGCTACTGACTAAATTATAGCTAGGTCCACCCACAAATCATACATAGCTCCCAAAAAGGCGGCCTCATGGTATTAGTGATATCTTTCTAATAAAAGAATCTTTCAAAACCTTATTGAAGAAGAAATGTTAATCAGAAATCACCTAACAAATCTCCTTCCAACAGTTTTAGAAGTATAATGAGCCTATGGACATGTTGGTATTTGAAAACATGCAATCTAAGACATCAATACTATAGCAGAACACACAGGTAAACTAGCGATCTACACGATTCACTGGCCGGTTGATCCTGGACAGTCCTCCGGCACGATCAATCGGCCATGTGAAATAGGGGCTTAATGTGGAATTCAGTATTTTGTATAGCTTAAGAGGCGTAGTAAAAGGTGGAACTGATAGTATGTCTGAAAGTTGGCTTGGTTTCTCCTGTACTAAACTTTGAGTGGAATAAGGGGAGCAATGACTAATTCTCCAGGAGTCCATAGCTACAGCCTATATAGTTGTGACAAAAGAAAAATTAGCTGCATATTTTTTGTATACTGAACTTTGAGAGAAGTTCATTGGATAGGGATAGGCCTATACCAGTTGTTGTTTTGTAAGCTTATAGTGGAGACTGGGTGATCTGTAATTAAAGAACTCTTTTCCCAGGGCATATCCTCGCTAAAAACCACAGAGGAGAGATTTTTCTATGGCCATTCACGCAGAAAGGATTTATTTACCTCACTAAAATTACAAGGTGGAGTCAGCAGCCAATGAAAAAAGTGGGCGTAATCCAAGATGGAGCACGCTGACCCTCTTCTTCGAAAGAGTGGGTTTCAACCGAGTGATGGTTAGAGATTGATTTCAATAACCTTATTTCTGTAACTAGGGCCCCACACTCAACCCTTATGCTGCTAGCGGTAAATTTTGCCAATACAAAATGATGCAAAAAAGCTGAAAAATGACTGAAACCCTGGCAAATGGGTACTCATCTTAGAGTACTCATTAAAAGCTATCTAATGAATACCTACATGACAGGGTTTGGATGATTAACAAAAATCTTAACATCATTGTGCATGGACATAAGTAGCCTCAGCACTGGGAGGGTTAGAGCCTACCATCGTCAGGTAAGATCACTAGCATTGCAGGGCAAAGGAAGGAAGGGATCAGTATTTACATAGCTTTCAACAGCTTGGGTCATATCGAAACGAGGTAGAAACCGGCAAGAAATTCCCTTCTCTTGAAAAATAGTTCCAAGGGATCTTTTCATTGCAGAAGGATCGTAGACAGCGTAACAATGTCACACATTTATATAGCAACCAGGCCATGCAACCAGCCTATCAGGATCCGGTGGAAACTTGAAAATGCAAACTCAGGCTTACGAGCCAGGCCAGGTAAACCACTATTTCACTATTTCAGGGCAGGGCATGCAAGGCTGCCCTTGACTACTGGCTCGTGACATTGAGCAAAATTCCAATTCTATCATTATTCAGGCATTTTTGTAGGGAATAGGTTGTGGCTAAGATTGGGGGCAGGGTCTGGGCCTTAGCCATGATTTTGAAAAACTTTGTCTAAACAGCAATCATAAAAATTTCTGCCCGTGCTGATTTAGCTACAGCCAATTTATTTAAATTCTTATACCAACTACATTCAGTATTCTATTCTATTTCAAAGGGTTATTTACACTTCTGAGCCATGTCATAAAAGTTGGTCTGTTAGGAAAAGATATGGTTAAAAATCCAAAAGAGTAAAAATTGATAATTCTTCATAGTAATTTTTCCATGTCTAAAAATGAGTTTTTTCGGGAAACTGGCTTTGCAAAAGACATGCTTGAGGGGTCCTGGCTGTCCCTGGGCGGGGTAAGCTGCAGGGGTTAGGTAAGTGCTGGCCGTCCAGCCATCAATTAGTTTCCACACTGACCACCTGTGGCTTACACAGGTATCTCAGCTATGGCATGCTCGACACCAGCAGCTGAAGATGCGGCTGCTGCGGCAGGAGGCTGGAAACTGTCGCATTCTGTCACCATGGAGATATGGGAATTTGGAACACATGCTCAGTCAGACTTCAATCAATTCAAATGAAATCCTTTAGAAATTGATTATTTCTATTGAAGCCTATATAGTTTGGTTGTTTAAAGTCTGTCTTTTGTAAAATCATGACTGAATTTATGTTTTGTTGATTTTGCCTCTAATTAAGCTAGTTATATTGTTCCTTTATTGAATTTTAGAATATTATTATTATGTGACATGTCAAAAGAAATGGTTAATCTTCAATTTTTCTATTCTATTAAAGTGTCATTAAAGAAGATCAGCTCTAAATACTTGGCTGGCAGAGTGGGACGGAATAACACTCCATATACTTATAACCTCGGCGCTACATTCACTTGAGAATCAGCTTCCTTATATGGGCAAGTAGCATCCATACTTGTATATCATAGGGTGAACATGATCAGTAATGATAATTGTGAAAAATCTTCTTCGCGGGAATGTGCTGCTTATTCATATTGCTTATGTGACCATCATGGTGACTGTCTGTATGGATTTTCATAGTGACAGGCATTGACATCTATGTCCCTGTGGGCAAATTTATACCGATGGTCCGATAAGAAGCAAGTGGTGAGGGGGGGGGGGGGGGGGTTGCTTATTTATTCCCTTGTCCTATTGGACAAAAATCAAAGGTCTGTGAAAAGGGATATTAAGTGCATGTATGTATATTTGGGGACAAAGTAGCTCAGTTGGCTATGTGTTGAACTAGTAATCAGTAGGTTGCTGGTTCAATTCCTGGCCGGGGCACTTTGGTCTATCCTTGGGCAAGACAGTTTATCCCATATTGCTTCAGTCTACCCAGCTGCAAAATGGGTACTTAGCATAAATAAGGCAGTGCTTAGAGCTTGTGCGCTATATGCTGCCTGTTGCTCTGGAATATCCCCCGGGGGATTAAAATGGTTTCCGTGTGTACAGGCCTGCTAGGGGAAGAAGGTCCAGTGAGCACTTCGGTGGATACAAGATCGACTATAAACCGAATACCTTTAGCTTTACCTTTATTTATCAAGGATAAGGTGTGTCAGCTGTCTATAAGTTGTGATTTTATTTGGGAAGGTTTCCTTTGTTAAGCTGGAGGGGATGTCAGGAATACGCGTTATATTTGGGATCATCTTGCCATGTAGGGAATGTTCAAAGAAGTTTAATTTTCCTGGCTAAAAGTTTTATTGTCAATGGACAAAAACTTGCCCTGTATTTCCATTCCCGCGTGTCAACAGAGCATGTAGAACTTTCTGTTTTCCATTTGAAGTAATATAAGGTGTTTACTCAACAGGACAGCTTACAACTGGATAGTCATAACTTTATTTAAATATGAGAGAAAAAATGTAGATAATTGAAATTGTAAATTCCAAGTTCAATATGACGACAAGTAATTAATTTTAGAAAATATTCTATATTGGGAATGCACCTATCCTGTGATGAAAGCTTCAGGTTCTATTAGATTCAAAGACACTTTGAATACCTTTAGCTTTACCTTCATTTATCAAGGATAAGGTGTGTCAGCTGTCTATAAGTTGTGATTTTATTTGGGAAGGTTTCCTTTGTTAAGCTGGAGGGGATGTCAGGAATACGCGTTATATTTGGGATCATCTTGCCATGTAGGGAATGTTCAAAGAAGTTTAATTTTCCTGGCTAAAAGTTTTATTGTCAATGGACAAAAACTTGCCCTGTATTTCCATTCCCGCGTGTCAACAGAGCATGTAGAACTTTCTGTTTTCCATTTGAAGTAATATAAGGTGTTTACTCAACAGGACAGCTTACAACTGGATAGTCATAACTTTATTTAAATATGAGAGAAAAAATGTAGATAATTGAAATTGTAAATTCCAAGTTCAATATGACGACAAGTAATTAATTTTAGAAAATATTCTATATTGGGAATGCACCTATCCTGTGATGAAAGCTTCAGGTTCTATTAGATTCAAAGACACTTTGACAATAAATTGGAAATAAAGCATATATTCACAAAAAGAAAATCAAGTTTAGTTTTTGTAAAGATTTTACATACCTTTTCCATCAAAATATTTTTTCAGAGGTTGCTTTTTTCAGAAAAATATTAAAAATGTTGGGTCAGTTTGAGGCCGCTGCATTGCAGTTATAGATGGGTTCAGTCGATCCTGTGTCTGTAAATATAAATAAATGGCATTTACTCAATTTAAATAATTCAATTATTTAGTCATAGATGAAAGTTAGTCATCTCACCATCTTGGGTAAGTAGGGGATGATGTCCTCTTGCCCGACTCTCATTTTTACTTGCCCTGGGCCAGCGGGCACGCACTTATGTTGTACGTGTCTGTGAGTTGTCGTGCTTGGTCGGATGTGACCCTTCTCTGTGAGGACACTATGGAGCTGAGCCGATCTTGGCAGCAAGTCTGGGAATAGGGATATTACTTTTGGCTGACAGGGGATTTACTAAGTGTTTAGTCAGTCTGGATTTTTAATGGACCTGTTTAGAAACCATTAGCAATACATTGGTGCATTTAAAATTCTGCCCTCGGTGAAGTAAAGTGAGCAGACAAGATAACAGTGATGAGCAGAAAATAGAACAGCATACTCATTGTTCGGTTATTATTTCAAAACATATTTAGCTACATTATTTTGCTTGTAATTAAATACTATTGCAATATAAATATTCTTGCAAGGGGCTTTTGTTTAGTTATTGTATAATAAAAGGATGGTATTGCTTTTATCTATTTATCTCTGCTGCAGCCTGAAAACAGCAAGCCAAACATTTTAAATGATATTTTTCTGAAGAAAGCAACCTCGGAATCTTGAGTGGAAATTCACGTAGAATCATTACTTAAACTAAAATTGATTTTCTTTTTGTGAATGTATGCTTTATTTCCAAGTTAGGGTCAAATGTGTCTTTGAATCTATTCGCCAAATACAGTCGTTTACCCTATTGTTAGCATTTATGACACATGTAAGATGACAAATGTTGGTTGCACATAGAGTAGATGTGATTACTTTTATTTTTTAAACAAAACATATTCAACTTAGAGTCTAATTTGATTTGTAGGCACTGGAATGTAGGAGTGGCAAAAGTACAGATGGTAGCAGATACAACTTAAATGCCTCAGTACCAATATGTGTGCAAGTTTTACTTTTAATACTTAATTGCACTGTTGCTGCCAATCCATGCTTAGATAACAACTCCACAGAAAAGTTATTAAAAACTATTTTTGATGCCAAAACATAATTTCAGATATGATTTTTTTATATAGATATGGTTAAAGATTTTAGGATGTTATCTCTATATTAGAAAACAGTAGAAGGAATATTTGAATACTGTTCGCAATGAAGAAATCTGTGATGCACTCACATACTACATGAGTATATCCGTGTGGCACAGCAACGTAGTGGAAGGTATGGGTACTTAGTGTTTCATGTTCGAATGCTGATGGAGGGTTGTATTACAGCAGCCCATCCTGGGGGAGAAGTGAGAGAAGTGAGAGCAGGGAACCGGAGGGGTTTTATCTGCAGAGCGAGGTGTCGGGGAACCACAGGGGAGGCTGGGAAGGGAAAACCATGTTCCTCATTAGCCATTATCTAATAACTTGTGTCTGAAAGACTTCCTCGTCAAAAACACGCCGTATTGGAAAGTGAAGTAATTGAATCCCAAAGTTTGATATGGAAGCTCAACATGTGGGCGTCTAGTGCTATCGTAGACTTCTTAAATCATTCATGCCTGCAGCGGCCCGGAATGGCCTGTTTTCTTCAAACAGAAGCGTCTTTTGGAAAAAATAACCTATCCATGCCTATTGTGCTGAACCATTTAATAAAGGGATGAATTAATCCTATCACTGGACAGTCACAAAGATCCAAAAATGAAATTTGCAATGCAGAAATGATTACTATACGTTAAACTGATACTTATCTAAAATAGAGTTGGGTTTAGTAGCTTATATATTCCATGGCTCCACTTCAGCTTTTTACAGCACTTTTTACCCAACTTTCAATCTCCAGACGGGGACAGATTAACCCTTAATTATGCTGCTGGTTGCTAATTTGGCCAATGCAATATGATGCAAAAAAAACTTTAAAAAGATGACTGAAACCCTGGCACATGGTACTCATCTGAGAGTACTCAGCGAGAGATATCCAATGAATACCAACATGACAGAGTTTAGATGGTTTTCATTTCTCAGCTTTTTGTCATCTTGTCATGTTGACTAAATTAACAACCAGCAGCGTAAGGGTTAAAAGGGTGTCTAATACTCGTGCTGAGGAGATTAATGGGATGACCCTAAGTGACCTTAGGTGCACCTCGCGTAAAGAAACCACTGAGGTCCCTGTATTCAGCGCTAGCCTCTTTCTAACCCTCCATGCACCCTGCCAATGAGAGTATTGACTATATATGGGCAGATTTTTGTTCAATGGTTGGGTCCGCCGCCATCGTAGGACGTTGAAAAGCCGAAGAAGAGCAAGAGACAGGAGGCAGATGTTTTTTTCAATTAGAGGCCGGTCGAGCAATCAAGAAGCAGACAAGAGAGCTAGGAAGTCTTCTCATTGGATCTTGTCAAATCGTTCAGCAGCCATGCCAATATCTCCATGGCAGTGTAAGAATTGATCCGTAGGGGTGGCGGTGGCTGATGTATCGGGGACGTGGTGCGGGAGATTGGGGCGCCCGGGATACACGGCGCGTCCGGGACGCCTATGTTATCTCCCTCATGCAGGGGATCTGCCGGCCCCTAGCCGCGATGCCAGACTAGCTGCAGGTGCCAACACCAATCACCCAGAAGAAAAAGTTAATAGAACTCCTCCATACAACGTCTAATCGGCAAAACTTCTCCTTTCAGACAAGCTAGAAACTTATCTCTCTCCCTGCCTCCCTCGCGAGTCAGTTAGAATCCCTCCGCCGCTAAAACCTTTATGTCCCGTAATTCTTCCATTCAACTGTTGATTCAATGAAACTTTGTGTTCCAAGATGCGGGACCATGATAACATCTCTCCATGGATTGTCGGAGAGAGCTGCTTCTTTGTACAGGAAATTCCCTGCAAATCTAGAGAAGGGGATTTCAATCCTGTTCAGGGATTATCTTAGTTTTCCTTTCTATAAATTTGTTACTCAATTTTAAATGAGCAAAACTAGCAATCAGATCAACATTAATTCTGAGTATGATTTAGGGTATATGTAAAAATAATATCATGGAAATACACACTATATATGCATTTGTAAATGGTGTATCTGGTGTCTTTTTTCAATGTTTTAAAGATATGACTTCACTAATAATTGTTTGAGGACATCTTCACTGATCCGGCGTAAGAGCTTAATTCTGAGGATATTTTTCTAAGGCTGTGATCTCCAAGCAGCAGGTTTGAGAGATTGCAATGTTTTCTTGGAATTCCTGTATAAGCGTGATTGTTATAGTTGATTGACCTGTCACCAACTGATAGTCTGGAAGCGATTAATAAGCAAGCGGGAGTGCTCTCTGAGTCACAATGGCTGCTGCTGCTGCTGCACTGGGATAGCTCGCTGAATGGCTGTCAGTGGGATTGTGAAATAGCTGAGCCACTAGGTGTAATGAATGAGCTGATTACTCTGGCCACTCCTCATTCCTTACAGCCTAGTAGGTTTATTCTAAACATTTTTTATGAATCCTGTGTATTTGTTGAGTCTCTGTAGTGCTACTGTGATGAGCAGTTCTGTGTGATTGTTGGTGTGTGTTTAGTAGCAGTAGTAGTAGTAGTAGTAGTAGTAGTAGTAGTAGTAGTAGTAGTAGTAGTAGTAGTAGTAGTAGTAGTAGTTAATTATGACATTATTGAGCTGATAACAAATATCTTCCTTTTAAACCATATTCTAAGACATTGCTGAAATATTGATTACCCTTTTGACACTTAAGGCTGTTAATCATAGTTGGTATAAGCATTTGAAAAAGCTGAGATCAGCTGTGATTGCTGTTTCAGACAGGCATTTTAAAAGGTCGTGGCTAAGACTGATCAAAATCCACAACTCTCGTGCTTAATTTCCCAACTTATCTTTCTTCAATTCACTTTTGACTGCGAGGAAGCGCTTGCAATTGTTGTCACTACTGCAGGGGCTTAATAGCCGCCTATGCATCCAGCATTTCATTTGGACACCCAGAACACTGTTTTTTGACAGTTTGGACACCCAAAAATTTATGTCAGAATTTGCTGATGATGACTTTTCTTAGAAGATAGAAGATGTAGAAGCTGTAGTGTCACTTTTATAAGACACACAAAGCAGTTACTGGCCTAAAAAGCAAAATCTGTAAATATATAGGGTTTATTTTATTAGTAGTATGTACTTTGTACCACACTTTGGACACGCAAAAGTCTATGAAACCTCTATTTGGACACCCTGTTTCCAAATATTGGCTAAGACCATGCACTATACTGTAGATCTTATTAATGTCCTGTGTCCTGTGGGGATCTACCCTTTTTCAGAATTTGCCGAACGTGATCACATCTGATCGGTAAATTAAAAAAGAGCAGTTCGCCGTTCTCACATTGACACTATTACGGTAGCCTCAGGAGGACAGAGCCACACATCTACTTGCATTTTAACTATATTATAATCAAGAGATGAAAGGGGTTAGAGAGGGTGGATTGAAATCAATAATGCTAAGCTGAGAGAATCGAGTTGGCACAAGTTTGCATTTCCTCTCATCTCAACTTTTGACTTAAGCGAAGTCAACAAATTGGCACTTAAGTCCGTATCATTTACAATTTAGTCTTGCACACCCTTAATCAGAGCATAATAAATGTGTCCCGTGCATAAGTACTAGACTACCTCCTCTCAGCTTAACAAATAGTTTGCCCACTAATGTTGTAAACTTGCCGATGTGAATGACTTAATATAATTTTCCAAATATTATTTAGGCAATTAAGCCTGATTGGGGAATACAAGTCAATTTTAAAAATCAGTAAATTCAAAAGCTTTACAGTATACCAGTTAATTGTAATCTTATATCAGTTGTATGGTGGAAATAGTAAATGAGCCTATTAACCTTCATCTATTTAAAGAGAGTAACAAAGAGGGTGCACAAAATGGTTAAATTTTTGTTTTACCCATTCATCCTCTAGTGACTTCTGATTAGATAAAATAACTTGAAAAATAAGTTTAAATTGGAGCGTCATGGTAGGTGCTGAAGACTCTTGTTAAGGAGATTTTCTGAGGCAGGAATGAGTTTCGAGCTTTGATTTATAGATACTCCTAAATCTGTGCGATGAGAGCACATTGTTTTATTGTTTGACCGTGATGAGCAGCTTGAAGGTAGAGGAATGTGCACGGTACATAGCAAGCTGTGTCCAGGGTCGGAGGTCGTCGAGAAATGCAGCGTCAGCTGACAGCTGTCTGTCTGTCAGCTGCGAACATCAAACCACCGACTGCATAACACACAACACATGCAATGGATGCATTCGTGGAAAAAAATGGCATTCCTTAGGTATTTTGTGTGACTTTGGGCAGTGCAAATAGCAATGCATTCAGCGCCTCATTGGACAGGCTATTGTAATTAAAGACTGCGATCTATGCAAGAGGAAGATCGCTTTTCAACTCTTTCAAGATGGCCTATGTCAATAGCGGTGGCTATTTAGCATGGAATTGATGGTGGTTATTAGACTCTCCTCCCCGAGGGTGGCTTATTGATGTGTCTTTGTGTGACTTGGAGGAGATAGGACTTTCCTCGTCACAGGGTCAGACTTGCCTGGGGGGAGAAATGGCACCCGTGCCGCGTAAAACCTCTACCATTCTCATCCTGTTAACATGACAGGAATAGATGAGCCAAGAAATATCTGGGATCAATAACCTCTCCCTCCCCTCCCTAAAAAATGAAGAAGCCATCCTGATTTCTTTATCCTGAAGTTATTTGTCTTGATGGAATGGTCAATGCTATTTTTTCTTTGAAAAACTAAAGATATAGGAAATATGTAGTTCTTTTCTTTTGTGAAATAACATCCTTTCAGTAGTCTCTTGATGGAATGGTTGATGCTATTTTTCTGTGAAAAAACTAAAGGTATAGGAAGTATGCATTTTTTTTTTCTTTTGTAAAATAAAATCCTTTTAGTAGTGTCTTGATGGAATGGTTGATGCTATTTTTCTGCGAAAAATTTAAGATATAGGGAATATGTAATTGTTTCTTTTGGAAAATAAAAAAACCTTATAATACTCTTTATGGAATTTTTCAACAGTTTCATGCACCAACTGTTTGTTTGTCTCTCACCACTTCCAATGATTGTCTCAGGCTCTAAGTCAGCAATAGGCAGAAAGGTAAAAAAGTTACCAGTGACTTGGGCATAGTGTGCTATTCCAGTTTCCTTCACTTTTAATGACTGGCTAGTCATGACTTTGCCTTAAGACTGTGATACTGGTGACATACTCAAGATAAAACAACTCCTAGTTTAGCACTCATGTCCCCTTTCTAACAATAATTATCTAGTCCCTGAGGTCTTGGTGTTTCAAAAATAAGTTTTCTTTATCTTAGCTGCTTGAGCTGACCTGGATATAAACACAGTCTCTGTACTTGTTTTACCTCAAATGAGGTTTTCTTGATCAAGAAAGGCACATTTGATTTATAAATACCATACATGACTGCTAAATATATTAGGCTAAGGGAACTCTATGGAAAATTTGGAGTTCCTGCAAGATAGTGCCCTACAGCACAAAAACGAAATTCCAAATTCTCACCACTGTTGTTAAGGTTTTATGTGCTTAAGAAAATATCAATATCATATTGTATCATGAAAAATTTGATGGTGCCCATCCCTATTCCTTTTTCAGTAGCAACCCAGTCAACAACATGCACCTACCTTCAAACACACATTGTTTTGGCTGTTTTTGTGTGGAATTTGAATGATGTCCTTCTATTGGTCCCAGAGGGAGATGACTGATCGGAGCGAGTCAGCAAAAGTGAATCAGTGAATTTGGATTGCTATTCAAGAAATCTGCAAGAAGTGATAATGAAAAGTATGTGTTGGCTAACCAGTCTCCACCAGAAATTCAAATTTGAAAATATCCTAAACCGGAAAAAATGAAACTTCTGACCTCTATATGTATATAATATATATATATATATATATATATATATATATATATATATATATATATATATATATATATATATATATATATATATATATATATACATATATATATATATATATATATATATATATATATATATATATATATATATATATATATATATATATATATATATATATATATATATATATATATATATATATGTATATATATATATATATTATATATATTATATATATATTAATTACACCATCTATTTATGTTTCAACATGCTATACCTTGTGATGAATGGGAAGTCATAGGCATAGATGTGTTCACTACAGTATCTTGTACCAACATATAGTATAAAGTAAGATACTTTGTGGTCATAGAAACATTTGGACAGATTGCAACAGTGATACAGTGGAAGAAGTAATAAACCCAAGTTTGGGTTCTAGTACTAGGTCTATATCTTAACTACTCTGTTTCCTATTTAAGGTCTATCTGAGCCTTTCCCCACCATTCTTTTCTAATACTTCTATTCAACTTTGGCTGATCATGATATAACCCACACCATTTGGTTGACTGGATTGAAATCTTGTATTGGGGATATCATTGTTTTGACTCTTATTTATAAGTGTGCAGGTTAAGTGGCATATAACTAATAATCCACTAGTTAATCTTACTATAAACTGTTTGGGATCTGTATCAGGCCGAAACAGATATCTGAGTTTTCAATATGCCAACCTTAAAGTAAGTTCTCGGTGTCATGAAACCATAAAAGGGTCCCATCCCTATTTGTCAACACAAGGTTGAGAATGACCACACCTAGGAATACACCCAAATTATGGGAAGGGTCAGTATTGTGGTTATGAAGTTTGGGTTCAGTAGGGTGTTTTTGGGGTGGGGTAGGGTTGGGCTCTTAGTAAACATAGAGTACAACTCAAACAATCCAGACAAATAGCTGAGTTGTGAGTAGACTTATTTTTGTGAAAATATTTGAAGGAGAAAATTGGCAAGAACCCAACCAACAACCTTTCCTTCAAATTACTTTTGTGAACTATTTAATTTCAAAGTTTTATCTCCAGGTATGAATGGAATAATGTATAATTTGACATAGAATTTGATATGAAGTATTGATGAAGTATTGATTGCTTCCTTTTTCTCGAGTTTAAACATCCAAAACATATTTGCTGTACAGAAATGGAAAAGTTTTCATTAGAAATTGGGAAGTTTTATTCCTAAGCAGCAATTTTGACAAAGATGAAAATAGGGATTCAATTCCTTAGCAAAATGTGATTTAGTGCATATATTTAGTTTTGGTTGAAGATTTGTAACAGTCTGAATACGATGGCTGTATGATGGCTGTGCTTGCTATAGAACTCCATGGAAGCTTCCATTTTGTGGCGGCAGCGCAGATTCTTCGTGGCTAGTGCATCTTCAGGCTGCAAGGGTTACTCCGGCTTAGCTGACCGGAGAATGCCCTGACCCTCGGGTCCTCTGCAAGAGACCTGAGAAAGTTCACCGAGTACATCTGCAATGCAGTATTTATGTACTAGTATCAGGACGAGAAAAAAAAACAGTTGTCAATATGGAAAAATGAGACGAGTCGTCACTATATATTATATCACTTCCAACCAGAGGCTGGCTTCAGGATCGAACGAAAACCGTTTCACGCCCAGCTCTTCATCCCCTGGCAAAAACGCATCCTCACCTACCCTTGCTAAGGTTTCCCACATTCACACTAATCCCTTCATGAAGAAACATGCCCAAGTCAATAATGTTCTGTACTTTTCTAATGATAGGTATACAGCCTCAATTATGGATATTGTGATTTTGAGTTGGGGAATGTAGGAAGGAACTGTGTGGGTTTGCTGTATATGGTCCCGTGATGGTTAAAAGAGTAGGCTCGTGCTGGCCGGGGCTTCAGTTGGACTGGGATTGAGGGAGAGAGAGGAGGCAGGCAAGAGCAGGGATGGGGCTCCCCACCATCCATCCACCTCAGATTGTGCAACTGGCTGGCTGGTGTCTGGGTGCTGGTGGTGGGGAGGGAGGTAGTGGGAGGTGAATCAGTGAAAGGGTGAATCATTTAGTGAATCATGTTGACCATGTTGCTGTAACATTGGTACGTAGAGGGACACAGAACAGCAGTGAGCAGCAGCAGCAGCAGCAGGAGCAGCACATTCAGTAGATAGAGAGATAGAGAGATAGGGAGACACTTGGAGGGAGCAGCAGGATGGACCACCATAGGAAGAGAAGCAGGGAGGCACAGGGAACATGCTGGATTCAGGAAAGTGGTGAGTTAACACACTTATACAAGTGACAGGACATTCATCATGATTTCCTATGGGATTTGGTGCAGCAAAACAAATTAAACTTTAATTAAAAGAAAGTGTGATTGCAGTGCGTAGCATATCACCATTCTGAAAAAATTATCCATTTTCCTTTCTTGCAAGCAACTGGTGGTTGAGTATTCAAATGTGGGAGTTCTTATAAGTTCATCATCACTAATTCTTCTAAAGAAGTGCTTTAATGGAGAGCTTTAACAAACTTTCGGTTAGAAGTGACAGAAAAACCAAAATATTCACTTTTGTATGTAAAAGATTGATTGGCATAGGTTAGGCAAGGGCATAGACAGACTAATTAGTATGCATGGCTAGTTTACTTTTTCTTTTGTTTTACTGGAAAGAGTTGTTCAGTACTGTTTTATGCATATGATCAAGATAGAAGTTATTCAGAGCTTCTTGCTGATGTGAAAAAGTTGGTAAAAAGCTGTTTTCCATCAGTATGGGAATTGGGCAGTTTAGTATAATGTATATGGTGACGGCATGTTGTTGTGACATTCACCATAAGTAGTCTATGAGTAATGTCTCGGGTGATCAAAGCATTATCATTTCTTCATAATCAGCTTGGGTGAGCTACCAGACACCGCCTGCTGGCCAGGTCTAGAACTAAAATATGTGCTGCCATCTGGAGCTCTCCTAGTGACATCTGCTGGAATGGATGGGTACTAATTTATCATCAGTAAGAGGATGGGCTTTATCCAGTGCTTCAGTATACTACTCCATGTGTATCCTGTAAACGGATATGATACTATTATATCAGTATATATATATATTTATATATATATATAAATATATATATATATATATATATATATATATATATATATATATATATATATATATATATATATATATATATATATATATATATATATATATATATATTCATACATACATACATACCATTACATATATTACATATATTATGAAGATAAGTGTTATACTTGAGTGGGTGTCTATCTGAGCCGGTATTGAACAAGGGTCATTGAACTTGGCAAAGGACCAGGAGTATACATGAATGTACACAGCTTGTCGGTATTGTGGTCATAAATGTGGGTGGTGTTTCCTAATGACTTGCAACTATTTCCCTGCATTGCAACACACTGCTACTACAGCAGTTTTTTATTACATTAGAGTGGCAAATGCAATTTATGCGTACACCAACATATTGGTTATTTGATTTTTAAGGAAATACCAAAAAAGGATTTTGGTTATCAAGGGCTTAATACTGATAGAGATTTCAACTTATTTTATGGAGTTGCATGTAACATTTAAGTCAACATTTGCTATATGTTTACATGATGAAATATTACAACATTGTTTTTGCTGTACCCAGTATAGAGCCTGTTATAAGGGTCTTCTTTGTAAGGTAATAATGATTAGATATTTGATGTTTTATATATTTTCAAGGTTGCAAGTTGACCTTTGACCTAATTCATGTAACTGCTAATTATCTCTAGATACACTAAACTTGCTACAAGTCTGTGTTGTCTTACTGAGTTGATTTCACTCCAGGTTTAGTTCTGAATAAATCCTCAAGGGGGACACACTTGGGCTGTAGTCTGTAACTTCAAATTGCAACTTCAAAAAACTGTGCTGCCATCTAAAGGTTGAGAGCGACATCACATCCATCCTTTAGTGGTGGACTGGCATGGCATTAAACCTAAGTCATCTGGAGAACCAGGATAGATTAACACCAGATTAACCCAGCAATATTTTGAGCTCAGTATCCTACCATAAAGACCCTGACAAATCTATTCTCACAACTTTGATGTGATTCAAAATGAATACTCGACTGAACATAACATAAATCGCATATCATGTATTCATTGTATTTTCTCTAGTACGTACATAGCTTGTGAAAGCACAGGGGTTTCTGAGCGTTAACGGTCCAACACCTGTAATCTTTTTTGTTACCCTTCCAGTTTTTGTACCAACATACTGGAGATAAGTTGGTTCGATTATCGTTTCTCCATCACATATTTTCCAAAAGATTTTACCAAAGCAGTTTTGGCTTTGTTGTGCAGCTCTAGTCAATTCCTTTCATCAGAGCCATTCCTGTTATGTGAATCATCAGTTAGAGGTGCCAAAAATCTTAAGTATGCACCCACTTTCAAAATTGGGGGACATCCTCCCTCTCGTTTATTTATTTTGCTTACGGTGGAATTTATATGTACCTACTATTCGATAAAGATCTAACTTTAGCATGTGCATATATCATTTATTGACTACTTGATGCATCCGGCATCCTAAAAAGGTCTGACTATTTTGAACATATCTTTCTCATATACGAATCTGTAATCAGAGCTCAATGAAATAAAAACTATCAAAAGGTTTTCAATTCCCTCTTGATTCTCAAGTTATTACCATTTATTATCCAACATGCAGATGATGATTACAAGGGTAGATGTGGGTCTGAAAGGGTTAACCCTTATGCTGCTGTTGGCTAATTTGGCCAATACAAAAACAGGCAAAAAACCTGGAAAAGTAACTGAAACCCTGGCGCATGGGTAATCATCAGAGAGGGCTTGGAGCTAGTACTCATCAAAAGCTATCTAATGAATATCAACATGGCAGGGTTTAGATGTTGTTCCAAAACCTTTGCACCCATGTTCTTTGGAGAGAAGTATAGCCTCAGCATTGGAATGGTGAAATCTTCAGGTATGAGGAATGTTGCCCTCCCAGAGGGTGGAGTGGGTGGGTGGCTGTGGTAATAAGGCATGCAGCTCAATGCTAGAGAGAGAAAATTACAACCACAACTATGTTTGTACGTATAGCCATTGGAATGTGGGAACTTAATTTAGGCTGCTTTGGCATTGTTTGCATTTATTTCCCACTTAAATGAAAATGAAAAGTGAAGTTCGAGTTACATTGCAGCTTCATAATTCCTTAACAATATTGATTTAAAAATATTGTTTGAATCAAAGATACTGATGACGATAACTTGAAATCGTGAAAAAAATAACCGTCCCTCTTTTGTGAAACACTTTCCTTAAATATATTTCTGATATTATGGGTTCTCTTTAAAAGTTTTCAATGTTGACCCTTCCAATACTGAGGTTGCTCCCAGCCAAAGCACAAGGATGCGAAGATTTTCTGAAAACCATCTAAACCTTGTCATTTTGGTATTCATTTCATAGCTCTTGATGAGTACTCTCAGTTGAGTACCTATTCGACAGGGCTTCAGTCAATTTTAAGTCTTTTTTCCATCATTTAGTATTGGCCAAATTATCCCCCAGCAGCATAAGGGTTAAAATATACAAGCTGGCTGGCTGTTCACACATGAAAAGCATTCTCACCATAATGGGATCAAGATGAGAGGTTGACATAGGAGATACTGGGGATGGTCGACAATGTCAACATCATAGCCATGATTCACCTAGAACCCCTCCCCTACATTCCCCTAAATTAGTCTAAATAGAGTTGAATACAGAACTGGAGAACATAACATCATGTCCATGCATGTATGTTTCACATTATATATCCTCACAGTCACAGAGAATGACTAATTTAAAAGTATTTAAAAGAAAACCTGTGACAAAGATAAATGTATTTTTAAGTGTTAGTGAAAAAGGCTGCTTTTTAAAAGTGCTAGGATTTTGAGGAATTTGGGAGTGTATTGTGAGGTAGGAGTGTTTTTTGTATGACATCATGGCTGTCTGTGTGGTGGCTGACCACAAGAAATTAACTCACTGGTCCCCGTAGCACACACGTCCCGACTATCTTTGGTAGAGCTGCACTCACGGAGGGAGATCAACTCATGAGCTCACCACCCGTTTCACTCGGGAGCTCATGAGCTCACGGACGTTCAGATTTTCCAAAAAATACTTATTTTTCACCCAAGCTATTAAGAAATAAATATTTATTGGCGGAGATTTATTAATATTGCCATGTTTATTTAATTGTAAAAACGTGCCGACGAGGTACAAAGGTCAGAATAACACTTAACACCGCTTGAATGTATACATTGAAGATTGTAAAGAAGACATGACAGCGATAAGCAGTTATGTATGCTTATAATGTGTGTTAGGTGCTCTGTGTTACGTTTGTGTTCCTAACATAGACGAGCTCACAATTTGAACATTTTAGCTCGAGCTCGGCGAGTTATCCCCAGGGCTCGAGCCACTCGAGTTCGTGAGTGGTGAGTGCAGCTCTAATCTTTGGTGATAATTTTCTTATAAAAACAAGTCCTGACTATTTTTGGTGATAATTTTCCTATATAAACATTCCAAATTTGGTAGAGGAGAAATGTTCATGAGAAATCAACTTAGAAATATTCTTCAAATTTATTGTGGATTTATACTTTATTTCTAAGTTATTTTCAATTTAGTAGCTAATAAATCAAATAGATTGATAAAAATCATGCTACTGATACAGCATTAATAATGTTATGCAGATAAAACCACAATATATCTTCACTCATGCATCTCATATGGCTATTTGCATAATATCTGTTTGTTGGTATTTCATAATGCACTGAATGTTTTGGATAGAAAGTGCTAATGTCAGATATCATTTATCAAAAAAAAAGCTATTGTATGTTTTTGTAGAACACCCCTCAACCTACTAATTAGCCTGATTCTCAGGCTGAGTTAGGTTTGATGCCTTGCCGCCACCACTACTGGATAGGTGTGATGTCTCATTCAACCTATAGGTGGCAGCACAGTTTTCAGAAGTTGCAGTTTGAAACTCTGAGACTATACAGCTCAAGTGTGTCCCCCTTGAGGGTTTATTCAGAACTAAAACTGGAGTGGAATCAACTCTTAGACTCCAAGCTCAAGTGTGTCCCCCTTGAGGGTTAATTCAGAACTTAACCTGGAGTGAAGTCAACTTAGGTTAGATCAGTGAGACTAAGGATAGAGCCAAATAACACAGACTTGTATCAAGTCTACCTACTACCATGTTATACTAATTCTGAAACATATACTCTCCACTGAAATCCTAATTGATATGTTAGTAGATGTGTGTAATCCGCCATGGTTGACAGGGCAGCCCAGTGACTGATCCTCACGTGGATGATGCTGCTGGTTAATGATGGAAGTATTGCAAGTATGTGTGTCATTCAGGGCAATAGCTGAGCGTGCCAGTATACAGTACTATGTGTAGGTTGCACAAGGCCAATAATCTACCGCTTGAAATATACAGTTGGTTTGAGTGGCTCTTCAACAAGTTTGGTGAGTCTTTCTGTGATGGTTGAATGTAATTTAATTGCATCTTTATCGTAATACAGTGTATTTTGTAATTATTCAGGGTTTCTGATTGGCAATGGCAATGGATTGAGTGCCATTTTATGTTTTGTTGAAAACATTCAGTTAAAAACATCTGGAAGGCTGAAACAAAAATAGTGAAATACCAGCAGATAAGCTTTTTGTAGCTTCATAAGTTCAACAAATGGATTAATTTAGCTACATTATAAGGTTTTCTATATTTTAACAAATCCACATTTTCTGGATGTTTATGTTCAAGCATTTCTCTAGAGTCTATTATAGACTGCACTCTGAGTTCTGGCAGGCAAAATTGCCTCATGAGTAGGTTATCAGTAATATCCTTGTACGACGGCTTTTCAAACGACCTATATAAGTGGCTTAGAGAGCACGTGGGCAGGAGTGTTGCCTCTATGCAGCGAGAGCGAGAAGAGGGAAGCCAGTGGAGCACATGGCCAACAGTGGGGGTGTGTGGGGTGTTTAACAATAGGGGATAGGGGTAGCGAATGATACATACTCATACCTTAGCTAGCTACTCATCGTAACCAACCCCACACTGCTATCCTCTTGTTAGAAATGAACGATACATCAAGGAGTTAGGACATGGATAACATACTCAGGTGCATACACTCTACAGGTATAGTGATATTTTGTTTGTATCGGATTGGGAATTTTGGAGATACCTAAAAGACTTGAGTCCTATTTTCATCATGTTTATTGCAAACCAGGGCCATAGTCAGGATTCAAAGCAGGAGTTGCAAAATCAATTGTTTAAGTTTTGGATGCCCTGTATAGACTCGGGTATCAGCAATTAACATGTTTATTTATTGAGAAAATGTGTATTATCTCAAAAGTATGGTCCCAGCATACACCCTAGTGACAGTTTCCATTTTTGTTTGAAATTGGCAGCATTTACAAAATTACTGCGCAAACATTTTGGTGTCCGCCCCTGATGGGTGAGTGGTTTTCAAGGGGTCGGCTATCCAGTGACACCCCGATCCTTAAGTCATTGGCTCCCACTCAGTTGTGGACTGGGATTGAAGAACCTCAAAGATTATTATAAAAAAATTGTTGGGGGGTATACTGGAGCACATTTGCTTTGAGCAGTATGGTATGTAAATGTGATGTGTGTGTGGGGTAGTGATTGATAATTATATACAGCAACAATACAGGTCTTGGAATGATCTATTGTTTATTTGTGGTGATAATTTTGGCATCTAGATATAAAACTTGTGGAGAGAAGGTACATGTTGGATAAGTAGAATTCAATCAATACCTGTATTTTTCTTGAGGTGTACTTTATATTGAGGTTTCTAGTGAGGATACTAGAACACCTGCCATGAAATTGTATACAAGTAGAGCTGAAGTAAATTGAGCATATTTTAAGTATGTACCTTGTGTATGAAACAGTTGGCATTATTCCAGGGATGTGTGCTATATTTAGCCAAGCTATAATTGAATTGTTTTGACAATGAAATTATTATTATCATATGGCTTAAATGTTTTGTATAGTTTTGACGTCATATTTGATGAAAATAAGTGCTATGTCATTGTGAGTGATGTGTTTTGTGCTATATTTATTGGTGATCCCTGTTGATTTGGCAGGGTGCCAAGAGGAGTGAAATGCAATCTTTTCATAGATGAGGCCTGTAGTTGTAGGGTGCTTGGTTTGTGTTAACCTTTACGCTGCTGGTGGCTAATTTGGCCAATACAAAATTATGCAAAAATCCTGAAAAATGACTGAAACCCTGGCAAATGGGTACTCATCTGAAAGTACTCGGCAAAACCTTTCCAATGAGTACCAACATGACAGGATTTAGATGGCTTTCAAAAAGACTGTGCTTTGGACGAAAGCAGCCTCAGCATTGGAAGGGTTAATATGAGAAACAGTAGAAGGGTGTTCCGGGTTCACATCACAGTGCAGCCTGAATACCACCCTACTTCTATTTTTAAAACCATTGCTTTGATTTTTCAAACCAAACAATACTAGCCCTGCACCACCCTTATGATTGTGTAGAATCGGAAAGATGGCCTCCCTCTCTTAAGTTTAACCCATTCATACCTATTGCAGCCTATAAGGCGTCATCTTTGATGGAGTTGTTGTTTTAATAAAAAAAAAAATGAGTATGTAAAGTCCAGGCATGGACATATCCAGGCATGAATGTCTTTAAAGGGGTTCATACCATATTTAGGAGGAAAAGTTCAATGCCACATGGATTAAAATAGATATTGTTGCCATAATACTGTCTAGTACATGAAACAATATTGGGGTTTTTTTGTAGGATGTATTGTGTTATTGCTGAAGCTTACTAGGTATTTTCTGTCTGTGGCTGTAGCATAATCTTGTTATTGAGCTTCTTCATTTAAAGGGTTCCTTCAAAAATAAATATTATGATTTTTCTTTCAAATACTTCTCTAACAAGACATCCAGAGTGATCAATATCTAAGGTGATCTAGACAACTCAGAACTTATCTTGATAAGGAAGGGGATACTTTTTATGTAGATTTTCATATTAAGACTAACTTGTCAGGGTAACCAAATCATCCAGTGAAGCATTATTTTCAAGATACAATAACAGTGGAAGGGTTAATGCCCTAAGCATTGCTTTTACGACTGATCACTCAATTTGAGTCATGGTAAACCCTATGTGTTCATCTGAAATATGTTTTCAAAATATACATTCATATTGTAATGAATGGAATCCTTCATAAAGGGATCCTCTGAAATGTTATACACAATTTGTGTGTGTTATATAAAAGTGGGCCTAGTTATCCTATTAGCTTAGGGGTGTAGAAGATAAATAGAATTGGCTCTATCTATGACAGTAGGGATCAGGTTTATCTCTCAACCGGCATTTATCTAGTGGGCAAGTCTGAATGAACCCCATACCTGTGGTGAAATACTACACCCTGGAATTTACTATGGGCTTGATTCATCCCATATGTTTAGATAGGAGGTGTAACTAAAAGATCCTTTATTCCACATTTCAATCACCCCCTCCTAGATAACAACACCATGAGTGTACAGGTATGTTTCTTAAACAGGGATCAACATAACTTATCAAATCTTCTTGCCCTCTAGGGGATGTTGACTCCAGTTTTTTCCAGTAATTTTCCCAACAGATTTATCACAGATATTGGCACCTGTAGATGGGTATCCATGTTTAACATGAGATCAGAGTACCAGTTAAGGAAAGGGTAAAGCATAAGTGCCTTCAGAAATACTTCAGATTTCTACTTGAGGTAGAGCACCTGTTCAGAAAAAGGTAATCAGTGTATGTTTGAATTTAGACAAGGAATTATTAACCCATTCATACTCACGGCTGTCCAAAGTAGCCTGAAAATTAATTATGGGTGAATATTGAAGTTGGGGTTCCGGAAATATTTCAAGGAGAATTGTTAGTCATGCAGAACACTACCGGCAACTCTCTTTCGAATATTTGCTGACCACTCCAGTTTTCTCTACCACCTACAGCTGGCTAGTCACAACCTAGCCCCAATATGGCAGAAAAAGTGGCAAAAATCAAGATTCCAATATGAGACAAGGAGCCAGACTTAAAATTGCTGTATGAGACAGCGTACCAAGGAAGGACAGGGTGTCACTGTGCGTTGGCATAAAAAAATAAACGAACTAAGAGTAGCTGCTTGAAACGGAACACGAGTTTGGGAAAGGCTCACTGTGTGCTGGTATTAGACAAGGAACCAGACTTAAGATTGCTGTTTGAGACAGAGAACCGGTTGAGGAAAGGAAATCAATGTGTGTTCGGATATGGCAACGAACCAGACTTAAGATTGCTGCTTGGGAAAGGGAACCAGTTCAGAAAAGTATCAATGTGTGTTGGTATTAGATGAGGAACCAGACTAGAGATTGCTGCTTGAGACAGAGAGCCAGTTCAGAAAATGATATCACTGTGTGTATGGATAAGACAAGGAACCAGACTTCAGATTACTGCTTAAGACAGATAACTAGTTCAGGAAAGGGTATCACTGTGTGTTCACATTAGACAAGGAACCAGACTTAAGGAACCAGAATTGTGATTACTGTTTGAGACAGAGAACCAGTTCAGAAAATGGTATCACTGTGTGTTTGTATCAGGTATTAGACAAGGAACCAGACTTAAGATTGCTGCGGGAGACACTGAGAACCTCAGGGAAGGGTATTACCATGTTTTGCATTAGACAAGGAACCAGAATTATGATTACTGTTTGAGACAGAGAACCAGTTCAGAAAATGGTATCACTGTGTGTTTTTATTAGATATTAGACAAGGAACCAGACTTAAGATTGCTGCTGGAGACAGAGAACCAGTTCAGGAAAGGGTATCACTGTGTGTTCGCATTAGACAAGGAAGCTGTGAACACAGCTGGTGGTATCTATTTCTGGTCTGGGAGAGACAGCCTCCAGTGACCAGCAATCTACAGGTAAACAAGACATCTGAAACAAACAATTACTTTAGAACCATCACTCGCAGTACTGGAAGTGTTGTCGAAAACTTGTGTACGTAGTTTAAGGAACATATAATTCATTTGAGTGAAACAAATAAAAGTTATGATTCTGCACCTTAAGGAAAGACCTTTAATTCTTGGAACGTTATAAAAATTTGCCTTCTTTTTTTAACTGATTAGATGTTGCTGAATTTATTGTTGGTTTAACCCATCCATCATTGCCGTAGTCCGTTAATGCCTATTTTGTGATTTTTACGCAGGAAATATTACAAATAAAAATGATAAGGACAGCACAAACAAGTACTCTCTTCCAAATACGTATTTCCTATTTAAATCCTTATTTCCAAATTTTAATCATAAGTATCACACCGTCTAGGAAGGATTCAAAAGTGTGAAAAACTTTCATCAATAGTTTAGACTTTAAGGATTACTTGTGTTTGTAAATTAAGTGCTCCCTATCTGAGAATTGTCGAATCTTTAGTTTTGTACTTTTTCCATCCAACACAATCACTCGCAACCTCTTTGGCTTGAAAAAACAACAACACTCTGATTATACTATTTCTTCCTTTCATTTCAGTTTGTATAGATAGCTTACATATATTAGCCTTTGTATTTTACTGCTATTCTGATCTTTATATATGTATATGTATATATATACATATATATATATATATATATATATATATATATATATATATATATATATATATATATATATATATATATATATATATATTTATATAGTGTAGTGCACTAGCATAGATGTAGATAACCTTTTTCTTTACATTTCACAACTTTTCACATACTTTCTTTAATTTGTTTTTCACTTTGACTCCACAAGTCTTGTTTCTTTCTTGCCCTCTAGTATGAGTTTAGTTTCCTCTGTCTGTGTTGTGTAACACATCTAGTAGTGCTTCTGTCTAGTCGTAGTTAAGTTGGACTCTCGATCCAGCGCCTGTGTTTCCGTACCTGATCTGCATTTTACATGTGAAACAAAGGCATCTGTAAATGCATGATCTGGTATATAAAACATGGGCGTACACGCACGCATGTCGTCGTAGCATGAGACTTCCTCACGGCGTCCTACTACTATCGTTTTCAGTTTGCATGGAAGCACACAGGCAGAGCATTAATACAGCATTATTTCAGCAGTCAAGGACCTCTCTTTTGTCTTGTAATAATACAGGTAATTCACCTAATATAATTTACCTTTTAATTTGAAATTGTAGATAGCGACAAGGGGAGATGTAATCACCATAACTCTGGTTTATGGACATTTGACAGGCACATTAATACAGCTAAATCTCCAGAAGATGTATAAAAAATATATAAAGTATAAATCTTAATTAGAAGTTATCACTTTTTCACCTGGTTCAGTAAGGTGTAAAATTGATATGACTTAGTTCTGAAATCTGCCACCAGGGCCTCTCAGCTCCTGCTAATATCAGTTTTCCCATAAATCATTCAGTACATGAACATTTTAATGAAATTTGAAAAGAAAATCACAATAGGCTGAACAATTTTTGTCAAAATTAATATTTTCACTTGAGTTAGAATTGTACTGATCATCACAGGATGTTAAGGAATTGTATTCTGCCTAAAGTGATTTGGTTTATCAAAATCTATGCCACAAATTCTTATTCTAAGGAAATGTCCAAATTAGTAATTTTTTGACTGTTAGTCGATTATGAGTAAATAGCAGAAATTATTTTATCAGTAGAATTCTTCATTAAAGTACCTCAGAAATTCAGAGATCTTCTATGATGCATTTGATAGTTAATATGTGCAATTCCAATGGCTTGCAAACAATCATCTGGTCGAAAACTTAAATTCATTTCACCAATGTTCCTGCTAAATAAGAAGTAATTTACAGTGTGTTTTTTTGTATTTAGTACACCCTTTTGTTATTGCCGTGAAACTAAAAGCTTATATACTTTATGCCTGTCTCTCTCCTTTCTATCGTAGCTGCACTTACTGACACCGGAGTAGTGTTCAGAATAACATAACACTAAGCTCAAGTAGTTGGGCAAACAGTAGTTTGTCAATTTGTGGATGTTATCATCAGAGTGTGTTGACAAATGTGTTCTAGTAGTTTTTTCCTGGTGTCTTAGGAGACTGTATGGAAGATGAGTTTTCTCTGCTGATATGTGAACACAGCACATTGGTGCTTAGTAGTAAAATGTGTGGCTCAGTGTGTGTATGGACTATGAAGCCTGTTTGAGAGAAAACGAAAGCTGATGAACTACATCAGTGGAAGTGTGGTTAAACCTAGATTCCCTCTGGTGGCAAATAGAGACACTACAAGGTAAAGCTAGATTGTGGGGGGAGAGAACTGGTGGAAGTGTGGTTAAACCTAGATTCCCTCTGGTGGCAAGTAGAGACACTACAAGGTAAAGCCAGATTGTGGAGGGAATTTAAAAAAACTTGGAAGTGTGGTTAAACCTAGATTCCCTGGTGGTAAGTAGAGACACTACAAGGTCCAGGGAGATCATGAAGGGAGAGGAAAGCTGTGGTGGGCTGGCAGTGTGGTTAAACATAGATTCCCTCTGGTGGCAAGTAGAGACACTACAATGTCCAGCCAGATTGTGGAAGGAATTTTTAAAAAGCTGTGGTGGAAGTGTGGTTAAACCTAGATTCCCTCTGGTGGCAAGTAGAGACACTACAAGGTCCAGGGAGATCATTGAAATAGAGAAAAGCTGTGGTGAGCTGGCAGTGTGGTTAAACATAGATTCCCTCTGGTGGCAAGTAGAGACACTACAATGTCCTGCGATATTGTGGAGGGAGAAGAAAGCTGTGGTGGAAGTGTGGTTAAACCTAGATTCCCTCTGGTGGCAAGTAGAGACACTACAAGGTCCAGGTAGATCATGAAGGGAGAGAAAAGCTGTGGTGGGCTGGCAGTGTGGTTAAACCTAGATTCCCTCTGGTGGCAAGTAGAGACACTACAAGGTCCAGGTAGATCATGAAGGGAGAGAAAAGCTGTGGTGGGCTGGCAGTGTGGTTAGCTGGTTGTTGCGCTCAACTACAACCTCTGACTACACTACCATGTCAACACAGTAGCATGCAACAGCACCTCCCACAGGACAAGTGCAACAAGGAAGCTGTCTTTCCAGCGGAGCCCGCCGGCAGCCGTGATGGACGCCCTGAGATATCCAGCCTGGCAGGCAACAATTGATGACTTTCTACACCATCACATCCCCTCTCCTGACCCTCAGTGTGGTAATTGAAAAAGCTTCTGCTGGTAGGCAAAGTGATTTGGGAAAATGCCCTGCTAATTGGTTCTGGTGATTATATGTATTCCTTCTACACAGGAGAAACGCAGAGTGTGCAGCCTGGTTGAGTCAGAGGCAAAAGTGTGTGTGCATAGAGGTGGTGACTGCAAGGAAAGCTGTAAAAACGCACTCAGGCCTGTAGCATACCAAAATGGCCTGTCTACTTAGGTATTGTCTTTCTTGCAGAGCATCTTATGCAAACATATTTGAAAGGGAAATGTTAATCATACCTAAACCAACAACTCTCTTTTGGTAAAAACCCTTTTATGCTTTATTACAAAGTTATTTTCAAAACTCGTGAAGATGTCATGGGTATCAACCAAATCTCCAAAAATAATTGCACTCACAAACCTTACCTGTTATACAGTATATATATATATATGTATATATTTATACCATCTTGTCTTTTCAGAGCGGCGTATGTATCCTACGGAGGTCTCCTGATGAGGTTACAAGGCGACGCCAACAACTTGCACGGTTTTGAATGTGACGCCTACGTCTACCTCCTGATGAAGAAATTGGCGTTCTAAGCAGAGGCGGGCAGCATGGACCCAAGCAGCTGCTGCATGGGCTCAGGGGAAACCTTTTTGCCATTTAGGGTTGAAATGGAAATGTGGTCAGCAATTATCAGGTCCTCCACTGCCAACACATGTATCGCCCTGCCTTGTGGCATAGGGTAGGGTAGGGTAGGGTAGAGTTGGGTTGGGTTGGCATATCCTCAGGGAAGACAGTGATTTGTCAGTCGGTTAAGACCCACCACTCAGTAAGAGTCCTTTCTTATCATTCCCTCAGCGTGGGTGGCTGTGTATTTTATAGCATTTAGGAGGAAATTAAATTTATTTGCAATTATTAGCATATTTTGCCATGATACTTGTAAGTAGGGTGCCGTATGATGAATGTGAATGAAAGTGGAGACTTTGATGTTCATGACACTTCAGTGAACTAATTCAAACATGTGCTATATGTATATCAAAATAATTAGGAGTATATGTAGGTGTTTCCTTAACTTGTCTGGTCTTCTTTAGAGTAAGGAAATGAGGAGTATATCACATGCCGTATTCCTCTGTTCAACCGCACTGATCCCAAATAAGCGCACCCCCTCCCTGAAGCGTCCAATCAGGGACGTGTAACAAAAGACAAAAAATCACATTCCGCTTGTAGCGGCTATGAGGTTAGGCTATATATGTAAGATTGCCAATACCCCTTCTTGCAATTTCTTTCCTAACCTGTTTCCCACCTGTGCGCTTAAATGGAGGAATACTAAGATGCTAACCCTAAGATACATTGCCTCTAGTCCTATGGTCAATCACCCAGAGGAAATACCTCATTAGCATCTCTTAGTGGATATTATTGTTTAAAGGAGATATATGTATTTTTTCCAGTGCATCTTCTCTTAATTCCAGTAGTAAGTGCTTGTTGTCATTCATATAAATCTAAATGTCTGTGTGCGTCTGTACTTATAGTGTCAGTTTGACCATTCATGTCTGTAGCTGCCAAAAAAATGCTTGCATGTTATGGAGATTTATTTTTTAACAGAAAGATGTCTAGTGGAACTTGACCTACAACTCTTCTTCAAATATGTTCATGCTTCACTTGAATGTTATATTCATAAGTATAAAGGCATCCATGGCCACTTTCAGGGGGTGTTCTAAGCATGAATTGGTTGCATACCCTGATCAGCTGGAGATAAATTAGGGGTGTGTTCAATGGCATGTATAAATCAGCATGTTTAAAGGTTGTGAAATGGAATACATTTGAAGTTAAAAGATTAATCAGCATTTTATAAAAGTTGCTAATGCATTCTGTCTATCATAGAATACCATGCTTTATCATGGGTAGTCAATGATTTATCATCCCAGCCAACTGAGGAGTTTTTCAGCATTTGCAACCTATACTAGTATGCAGTATTTAATCATGTAGACATGCACATCAAGCAATGTGGGTAAGTATTTGTGAGAGTATGTCAGAAAGATATTCTATTCCTCATCATCTGTTGAGTGAAAATGGTCGCAATTGACAAATGAGGAGTTTTTTTATTTCTCTTTTACCGTATCTCATAATGAATCACAAATGACATGATGACCTGGAAAGATTTAAGTGAAGGAGTCTTCGGTGCTACACTTTTTTTTTTTTCAAATAAGCTCAAGACAACCTCAGGTCTACTGAGATACCTTAATACCTAATACTCAATTGAACAAAATTGTAATTGACTACTTAAAGCATTTAGAAGTGTTGATTGAGTTTGTAATATGCTTACGGTCATTAAAGGGTAGGTGGAAAGGCAAGTGTCATTGGAAAGCAGGTTTTCGAGTTAAAATGCTTCAACAGTTTATCATCTTATCTTTTATTACTGTATCTCAATTGTCCAAAATGATTTCAGTTCACATTGTGCTGTTTGGTGACTTTCTATCTAATATCAGCATCATAGTTTTAGCCAGCAGGGCATTTTGGTTGTCATTTTGACACCGAAATCCTCAAAAACCACCCTTCAGGACACCCAAATATTTAAGTGAGGAATTTCTTGAAATGTCAATTTCGAGCATGTAATTGAATTTCCTTCACCTCAATATAATTCCCATGGCATCGTTTAAGGAAATTATAACTTATTTGAATAACTAAGTACATGTTTATGCTTGTGATCATATTGTGCTTTCCTTTGAAAAATTGGACCCCCAAAAATTTAACAATTGACAATTTTGGTCACCTAGTTTCAAAATTCTGGCTAAGACCGTGATCAGCATTGTAAGAGGCAGCGGCTAATGGTGTTTCAGTACAGTCTGACCGGTGAGCGAGTGCAGCAGCTACTGTGCGGCAGCAGGTTCCGGGTTCAGAGCTCCCCCTGGTGTCATTAAGAGGTGATTGTGGTTTATGGGGACGCTGGCAGCTCCAGGATGCTGGCAAGTGGCCATAAAACAATGATTTCCCCTCTGCTGTTATATATCTAACGTTGAAATAAACATGCTGACTCAGAATAAGAAATCCTTAACTAAAAATCCTACCGGATCTCTTAAAGCTGAGCATAGACATCCCCCAGCTATCCTGAAGGGAAACTACCAATGTGAGAATGTGTATTTCCTATAACCAACTCCCTCCTCATTCCCCTCTCAACCGCTAATCTCAATGGATCTCTTAAAGCCTAACAAAGACATCCTTAGCTATTCTGGAGATAAATTAACAGTGTGATAATGTGTATTTCCTTTAACCAACCCCCTCACCATCCCCCTCTCAAATGCAAATCCCACTTGATCCCTTATAGCCTAACATGAACGCCCACAACCTTACTGGAGAAAAATACATTTGTGAGAATATGGTTGTCCCTAAACCACCCCCCATACCCTTGTTACCCTTCCCCTAATCTGTCTTGTTATGTTCTGTGGTAAGAAATCTCTTGTATTACCTTGGCTTATTGGTCTACAGCTATGGTTTACAGACCTATAGGCATCATTGAATCATTAAATGTATCAACACGGCAGACCAAATATGATATGGCTAGCTTATGTGTAAAACAATGATCCACTCTAGTTGAACACAGAATGCCTCTATTTTTTTATATACTTGTGTGAATGAAAAGTAATTTGTTAGTTACTAGATGTCAGATGGTAAGGCTGTATGCCATACTCAGAGAAAGCGATGTTTAGTTTGATGGTCAACCAGTAGATGTCTCACAATTTCCAGAAATTTTTAAGTACACAAGCAAGCAGGTTGGTGCGTAGATTAGTTTACGAGACTACCAATAGGTGTCACTGTGGTGCAGAAAATCTCAGTAGGTTTTCAAGCTGACAGTATTTTGTTTTTGAAACCTTTGTACAGAAAACCCTTACTTTTGACACAAGAGTTTAAATGAACCATGCTAGTATTGATTGTATGCTTTTTGGGGGTTTTTTCTAATAAAAAATAAAATATTTGATAAGTTAAAATGTGTTGACTTATTTTTCAGCATAACACCCTCACTCCTCCCAATCATGCCTTGAGCACTTTTTACATTCAGATCATATCTCTGACAAAAGCATCAAATAAACAGCTGCTCCAAAACTCCACACATTGTTGATCAGTGAGTGGTAATCCAAGCTTAGCTGAACAAAAACAAGTGGATATGAAACCAGCTGGTCAATCTAAACATTCAGGCTGCAGCAAATAGCCGAAAAGTTACATTCTGTGCATGTTGGTGTGCAGCCTTTCCTCTAATGTAATTGATAATAGAGCCCTCATTGGTCTTTGTCTCATAGTAACATCACACGGAGGCCAGATTTGAGACCCCTGGGATAGCCAGGTCTTCACTTAGGTGCATATAGTAATTGGTCTCTTGCTACATATCCATTCTTTTATTCATCTAAGATCTAAATTAGGTTGCTACACTATAATTTTGATGTTTTAAACATAGGTTTCTTTTTAAAAGGAAAGTCACTCATTTTGTTGAATTAAATATATGTGTTTGAATAGAACATGGAGCAATATAGGCCTAGTATCATCACTATGTAGAAATGAAATTTTCTGATTATTACATCTCTGTGGTGTCCATGAACTATAACGAGTGGTGAACCTCATTACAAATCATTGAAACAATACATTGAATTAAAATGATTAGTACGTAAGGTCTAAATTAAAATGATTACTAAAGGTCTGAACTAAGATGATTAGTGCACAAGGTCTGAATTAAGATGATTAGTGCACGTCTGAATTAAAATGATTAGTACACAAGGTCCGAATTAAGATGATTAGTACACAAGGTCTGAATTAAGATGATTAATGCCCAAGGTATGAATTAAGATGATTAGTGCACAAGGTATGAATTAGGATGATTAGTACACAAGGTCTGAATTAAGATGATTAGTGCCCAAGGTCTGAATTAAGATGGTTAGTATGCAAGGTCTGAATTAAGATGATTAGTGCACAATGTCTGAAATAAGATGATTAGTGCACAAGGTCTGAATTACGATGATTAGTACACAAGGTATGAATTAAGATAATTAGTACACAAGGTATGAATTAAGATGATTAGAGCACAAGGTATGAATTAAGTTGATTAGTGCACAAGGTATGAATTAAGATGATTAGTACACAAGGTCTGAATTAAGATGATTAGTACACAAGGTCTGAATTAAGATGATTAGTACACAAGGTCTGAATTAAGATGATTAGTACACAATGTCTGAATTAAGATGATTAGTACACAAGGTCTTAACTGAGATGATTAGTACACAAACACAGGCCTTTGTCAAATATCAAATCAAATGAGAGAACTTCAAATTCAATAGATAATTCATGAACTCTTATTTCCACGGTAACACCAACGCGGCTGCTAGAGAGAGAGAGAGTTCCTTTGGTTTTGGCCTTGTTTGCAGGAGTGTCTATTTAGATGAATACAAGAATGGATTTGTAGCGAGAGACCAATCACCACATGTGCTATAGTGAAGGTGTGGCTATCCCAGGGGTTTCGCATCTGGCCCAAGTGTGACGTCACCAGGAGACGAAGACTAATGAGGGCTTTCGTTTCGTTTACATTACAAAGAAGCCTGCGCACCAACTAGTGCAGACCACACCTTTTGGGCTTTTGCCACAGCCAGCCTGATCAGGTTTAGTTCAATAATCACACAGAAAATCCACAATAAGATATCGTTGCATATAGTAAGATTCAATATTATTGAACTACAGATCCCTCTGATCATCATGGCATTCGCATATCCATCTAAATAATTGTCCAGTCCGAGAGTCACGATGATAATTACCGTATATTGGTTTTGTAAATTGACGATAGATGGAGTCACTTCATAGCCTTCCAACGTTGTACCAGTCGACTGGGTTAGCCCTGTGCATCATCATGATGTCATGACATCCTCCAAAGTCAACTCGTCGAGCAACTTTACATTTTATCTTCTCTGCAAAGCAATGATCTTCTTAACATTGGCACATATATCCTAGTAATATACAGTGAGCGACGTTAATTCATTGACATGTTTAACCTGGCGCAAAGAGCATTTTATTAGCACTCAGGCGCGGATCCACACCGGTTTGCATAGATGCATGTGCATCAATCAATCACGGAGGTGCATCGATTCATATCAAAGTGCATCGGTCAACGTTTTAAGTCAAAACTCACCATTTTGTTTGTATTTGTTTCGGAAGCCGTGGCGATCTAACCTTGGGAGGTTAGATTTTTATGCAACGCCGTTTCTGCCTCTGTCGTGCAAGAAGTAAATGTGTATATGTAATCTAAGGCTCCAGGCCTACTCATATTCTCAGTGGAATCGGGCTTAAGGGTATTCAATCGCCTTCGCCTGCCAGGTGCAACGGGATGGGGGAGGGAGGCAGCTTCCTCTCACATTATCAATTGCACTTCCAACTGAGTGATGCGTCGATGGTCCATCGTAGACTGTCCTAATCTTAGCTAATTGGGAATATTGATCACTGAATAATCGTCATTTAATAATCCTTATTATGCCAACTTTGAATAATTAAAAGGGGTTGGATGATTGTATTTTCTACGAAATCTTGGCACTTAATTAATTATTCCGAAACCTTTTGTTTAGACCCAAAACCTTTTCACCATAGTCAAGCCGATGCAAGACAACGAGCATAAGTTCCTGGCTGTATTTCCAACTACCCTGCTAGTATACCGCAGTGCCATCTATCCACAAGGGATGACATTTAAATGTGGTCTGGGATGCGAGCTAATAATGGTTGTGTCCATTCCCAAACTTGGCTCTTGGCCATCTTTTCGTAGAATCACATACTCCATGGGGGAAATGCCCCTAAACGACCATTAAGGTCAATCCTAGCCTAGATTCCTAGGCTGTCATATGTATTTTTCTGTTATGTTTTTTCTGTTACCAAGCACCAAATAGGATCAGGTGGTGCCATCTATCTACCATACCTGGTACTACACTACACTGCTTGGTCAACACAGAAGGGGATGTCAACTTTTTATGGACAAGAAACCTAGTTTAGGTCCATCCCTGCTGCCTAACCACATATCACAACACGGAACGAACGGGGCCAGGCTCGGTTGAAAACAACTCACTCGGTTACGTAGCGGATTATCTTTAAAAGTATGCAAATGACCTTTTCCTATCCATGTACGGATTAATTATGCATAGTGCCTTACAATTCAATAACATCGAACCTTACTATATGCAACAATATGTTATTGCGGATGTTGCACTTGTAGCCCCAGTAGGCAATATCAGAAATCAATAGAAAGGGTGCTAGGTACTGAACTAAGTGTCTTTACAGGCAAGGAGTACAAATAAACGGATTTATTTGAGAGGGAGAGCGAGAGAAATGATGTCCAACTCCCCATTTTGTTTTTCCACTCATGCGCAGAAGAGGTGGCCCTGTCACTTGTTTTTGATGGCATTCCGAATCATCTCCATGACACAACTGTCTTCCTATCATTTTACAAAGTTCCATCATATTTTATTTACTCCTTGATGATGTGATGATGTAGATCCAGACTATATTTTATAAGTATCAATGGGTTAATGAAGGCATCAACAGTATAATATCAGTTTGGTGAATATGTATTACATATTCCAAACACAGTGTTTACGCTATAATACGAGCATGCAAAAATCATTAAAGTTAGTGGGAAACGAGATTATATTTTATTGATGGCTGCATCCCCGCTCACGTCACACATGCATGCAATTCTACAATAGGTGCTATTTATGAAACAGAATATTCAACAATATGTGACATCAAAACGTTGCCTCATTACCCTTGTACAAAAGGTAATGAGGCAACGTTTTGATATCAAACATTGTTGAATATTCTGATTGATAAATAGGCGGATGGCCAAATGTCAGCATTATACTTTTGATGGCGTTTTTGTTACAAGTCGTCATTCATGCTTATTCATCTCTACATAGGGTGGGTTTTAGAGTACGGGTGGATGACCTGTCTGATTTTGCTGCATAAGGGAATTTTGGGGCATTTTATGCAGAAAAACACTAAAAAGCATGATTTTTGGGATTTAATGCTTTTGATCTTAGAACATGTTGCATAAGGGTGACTTCAAAGTACCCCCTGCTATGAGTAATTTTGGGGCAAAAATCATCAAATGAGTGATTTTTGTAATATTCCACAATTTGAATGTTATACTGTAGACGATTCCAACCTCAATTTTTTGTAATAGGGTAGGTTTTGGGGCATTTTACCGAAAAAATGGCTCAAAACAGGGGATTTTAGGTATTTGCCTGTGGAAAGTGTAATATTCATAATAGGAACTCACAACTTGCCACAAATAAGCTCCCGAGGATTACCAAGGTTTGACATCGTGTTATATTATTGTGAGATGTGTCTGTGTCCTGCTAGGAGTATTTTTGTGGGTAAAAACATAAACCTGAGTGATTTTTGTAATTTCCCGCAATTTGATTGCAATACTGTGGACAATTCCAATCTCTCATCTACATACTTTTATTTAGCTAGATTACTCAAGAGGCTAAGGATATGGGGACACAGTCATCCCCCCCCTCCCTTGGGTATTTAGATGAAGAAAATATATGGTGATCTTTCAATAATCTGATGGTGCATCGGTCAAACTCGGAAGCTGGATCCGCCCCTGGCAATCTATCAAGAAATATCTACATGATCCAACGCTAATTTCACCGTACATATGTACATCTATCTAACCTCCTGACAGGTGTGCAGGTTTCCCTTGTTCATCTCAATACTTCATGCCCTGCATAAAGGTTAGGGTCGGTAATTTTGAAAATACATGCTTGGCTTCCATAACATTACGGACGTATAGCTCTCAGAGTACATACATGTACATACTGAAGTGATGCCACTTTTCCTATACGTCAATGTCAAAAGAGACTTCTTGAATTCCACTTTCAGTAGAATACTAGTGGTAGGTTTGAACCTGCCATCAGTTCGTTTTAGTTCTGTTTTGCTAGCGCTGCAGTGACTACCTACAGGGACATGTAGTAATCCATTTGCATCTGGCGCGCACACATGCCCCCCGGGACATGCCCTGACGCATCTGAACAGACATCTTCAACTGGGTGCAATATTTCTACATCATCATCATCATCATCCGATCATCATCATCATCATCATCCGATCAGTGCAGCCTCACTCAGGTTTAAGTATTATGGCCTGCGCATGCTTAAACGTATATTAGGTGTTAACACGTGTGAATAAACTTGGATACTACAACTTTAGGAGAAGAATAGGTTGTAGTTTAAGTTTGTTTTAAAAAGCGCACGGCCATTAGTGCTATGTACACAAGTATAGTATCTGGTCTGCATCTAAATGTATGATGTTGAATTATAACCCAATTGAAACCCGGGCCCAATATGAAGCACAACGTCCGGTTAAATAGTTGTCAAAATGATAATCTGTATCACGGATGTCTTTGTTCTATTCATCTAAATTAGTATGTCTGATATGTCTTTGTGTGTCAGATCATGTGTACGCCCTCAAACAAAATTGGCTTTAGATCCTACGGCCAACATTATAAGCAGAAGCCCCCTTAACCCTTTATGCTGGTGGTGGCTATGCTTTGGCAAATACAAAAATGATGCAAAAAACCTGAAAAATGATTGACACCCTGACACATGGGTACATATCTGAGAGTACTCAGTGAAAGCTATCCAACGGCTACCGACATGACAGTCTTTAAATTGTTTTCAAAGATCTTTGCGTCCTTGTGCCTTGGGCGAAAGTATCCCCAGCATTGGAAGGGTTAGCTGATGTGTGTATGACGGAGTTCGAGCAAGCCAATCCGAGCTCTCGTATTCATTTTTGCACAATTTTGCACCAGAAGTGTCGAATATTGCGAATTCTAATACGCCAATCAGCGATAAGCAACCTTCAAATTCCTTACGCCACTGCTACCATACGTAAATGTATCAACTTATCAACTTAATCCTTATCCTGGTGGTGGCTAATTTGGCCAATACAGAATGATTAAAAAACATAAAAATGTCTGAAACCCTGGCACATGGATACTTATCTCAGAGCACTAAGAGAGAGCTATCCAATATAAATTCCAACATGACAGGGTTGTGGGGTTTTCGAAAAAGAAAGTGTGTGCTTGTTCTTTGGGAAAAGGTAGCCTTTTTAGCATTAGAAGGGTTAAGGGAGCACCTGAAAACAACCCGAGGGCGTGTGCATGGACCCGGTTTGCGTGTAGACGGCTCGCAAAGTAATCAATCAGTAATAATGCAATTGAATCGTCAGTATCTGACAAACATCGAATATCAGGATTAATATCCGTACGAGTGGAATTCCTAAGAGAATATTTCAGTGCCTATGGCTACGATTTTAACGCCACTGAAGTATAAACACAACGACTCCACGACCTTGAGAATTTTGAGGCCAACCTGGTGACAGGTCCCTTGAAGAATGACCATTTCTCGCCATTCAAATGTAAGTTGGTGTTTAATTGACGGTCAGGGTTTTCACATAGTGAAAGATTGTTTGCTGTCAGTCACGGCCTCACCTTTTGTTCACTAGACCATATATCAATAAGAAGTTGCTTGGTCGAGATTCGTGGCCAGTAATCACTACTCATGTGTGATATTTTGTTTGATATCCATACCTAGGAGCCAACCGAAAACAGCCGACAGCGCCCCCCCCCCCCCCCCCTTAGAATTTCACCTTAACCCTTATGCTGCTGGTGGCTAATGTGGTCAATGCAAAATGATGCAAAAAAAACTGAAAAATACCTGAAACCCTGTCAAATGGATACTCATCTGAGAGTAAGCATTGCGAGCTATCAAATGAATACAAACATGATAGGGTTTAGATGGGTTTTATAAAAATCTTTGCGTCCTTATGCTCTGGACTAAAGTGGCCATAGCATTGGAAGCGTTAAGACCAGTGACCTGCATGATTCCCACACCATAGCTCGCCAGAATGGACAATAACAACATACGACAATTAATTGCAAATCGAAAAGTGACTGAGACTTCTGCCTTAAATTCGAACTCCTAACATCAACTTGAGGTATACTTGTTTGTAATGACTTATGGAACTTTGCAGTTAAAAATAATCATGCAAACGACACGCTGCTACCTTTGCAGACGACAGCTGATTAGGTGACCGTGTTTCTAAAGGCCAATTTCGAAGTAACCCGTTAGACGACTTCGACAAACCATGGATCATTTTAATCAGACACAACAAGTAGTAGTAGTAGACTAGTAGTAGTAGTAGTAGTAGTAGTAGTAGTAGTAGTAGTAGTAGTAGAAGTCGTAGTAGTAGTAGTAGTAGTAGTAGTAGTAGTAGTAGTAGTAGTAGAATTAGTAGTAGTAGTAGTAGTAGTAGTAGTAGTAGTAGTAGTAGCAGCAGCAGCAGCAGCAGCAGCAGTAGTAGCAGTAGTAGCAGTAGTAGTAGTAGTAGTAGTAGTAGTAGTAGTAGTAGTAGTAGTAGTAGTAGTAGTAGTAGTAGTAGTATAGTAGTAGTAGCAGCAGCAGCAGTAGTAGTAGTAGTAGTATTTACCAGGGGCGGATCCAGGATTTGAGAAGAGGGGGGGGGGGGGGTTCGATGTAATTCCGAAAAGTGACACTGGTGGCGCCACTAACAATTTCTGAAAACACCACCAGGGGTCGACTGCAGAAAACTATAAAACAAGGGGTTCCATAAGAGATATAACAAAATATGTTATGGATTGTACGTGAAATTTTAATTGAATTGCCATATATCTTAATATTTATCAAATGCAAAAACAGATTTGGGGGTGGCCACATTGCCTACTGTTTTGGTCACCAGATTGTATGGAACTCTTCCTCCTTCAAACATGTAAAACATGGATTTTAACTTTTGGTCACATACGGGGTTATTAAGTGAAATTGCGCTGGAAGGACAACTCGAACAACTCGAACCCCCCTGGATCCGCAACTGATTTACTATATGCTATTATATGCCAAGAAACAGCATAGAGTACCGGTGATAAAGCTGCTTGAACTAGCCAGTAGTAACACATGGCAGTGTGTTCGACAGCATTCGGTGAGCGTATGGTGCAGACTGGCAGTATGTTTATCTCTACCCTTTGATCACGATGCTATATAATCTTGTCACATCTGAAACATATACCTTGTTTAACGTGTGAAAGAAATTCAATGCAGCATAGTGCATTTCAATACAATACAATTGCAGCGCTGTTCACGTTATTTGCACAAAAAAGGTGATATCCAACTAACAAATGATTACAACAGGTGTTTGGCGAATGTTATGCCGTGAATGAACAGGCATTGATGATTTGGTGTTTTGATTATTTCATTTTCATCGTGGGTAATACCTGCACACTAACAAGAAGAACAGGGAATAGGGCATGCATTTCTAAGCCCCACCCCCCAGACAGCCAGACACACACACACACACACACACACACACACACACACACACACACATATATATATATATATATATATATATATATATATATATATATATATATATATATATATATATATATATATATGTGTGTGTGTGTGTGTATATATAGTTTTACTTAGTGAATGTTAATGCCACTAAGCACTAAGCTTATGAAGAAACTGATATGATCTGTTGGCGAACACGTACTTTATGGAAAAAGTGTCGACAGCACAGGTGAGGGTGGTTGGCTTCTGATGCGTATCATTTGATGTCTGCTTTCAGACCATAAGTGTAAGCGATATGCGTAAAATTATACGAACAATTGGTTATCCGATTGTGACAGATGGTTTCTCAAGATCTATGTGAACTATTGATGTATTATGCTCTGTTGGCTATAGTATCTAGTCCTTTATTAACCCATTCTCAACTAGGGAACGCTCAAAGTCTGGTACATATAGGGAAATATCATGACAACAAGATAATGGTGTATAGATAAATAAGGCCCCCAGGTTTGTTAAGTGTACCTTTTTTAATATTCTGAAGTATCACTCTTTTTGTTAGCTCAGAGTTTTCAGACTTCCTTGACCCCCAGATGCAGATAGGTTAAGCCGCATTGATATGATTACTAGTACTTGGAAAAGTTATATTGATATATTACCTGGCTGAAGGTATTCGAATATGCATGTATGGTCAACCAAGTTGAGAAAAATGACTACAATATATAATTATAACATGTATCACGGTTCTCCAGTTTCCTCCACCATTCATAAGAAACTTAGGGTGCGCCTTGTGAATCAGAGTAGAATGGAGTTTAGAATTTCGATAGTCATAACATATTTTCGCATATAAGTCTAACTCGTGACTAGTCAGTTGTGAACGCTGGAGAAAACCTGATAACATAGGAAAACCCATCGTCCTATACCCAGTCACTGGCAGCTTTGTTACAAACTCCGCCCAGGACCAAAACCAGGGCAGTGTTATTTTATAGTATATTGAACTTAGGGTTGTTAGTTAGAGTTGGGAACATTTGATAACGAGAAACTGACATTTTCAAATGTCTACTGCAACGATACGGGGGAAATGCATTCAGGGTGCGTCAAGTCAACATAAGATATTGCCCATTACACACTGTCAAGTTAGGTTGCGACGGCCTGCACACTCGTTTAACATCGTTTTATACCTAGTAATTACTA
The DNA here is from genome assembly GCA_963942565.1 of Maea johnstoni. Lineage (NCBI taxonomy): Eukaryota > Metazoa > Annelida > Polychaeta > Spionida > Magelonidae > Maea > Maea johnstoni. The sequence goes on along the minus strand of OZ012689.1, from coordinate 42,178,855 downwards.
TGTCTTTTTACTCTTTACTTACCCATTCAAATTGTAACTATTTTCTGTTGATTTTTGACACTTTCGTTAGTTTGACTTTTGTTTTTCATTCCCGGTTTACAATAATGGCAAACCTCACAGGGCCTGATATCAACGTAGTGCGGGTAATACATGGAGGCGGTTCAAGCCTTAAGCAGTGGGAGAAATCTGCCGCTTTTGCCTTAGAAGAAGAAAATAACTTTTTATTTTCATTTATCTAAGCTTTCGCTAAACGTATTAAGGAGTAGATGTATGGACTAGCCACATCATCATATATTAGGGATAACATACAGTTGTTGGTTCTTAAATCACGGAAATGATTTAGTTATCGAATAACTCATAATTGAACAAGTGTTATTTTTGGTATTATACAAATATGACACCACAGTGAGGTTAACATGATGGAATGGATCTCAGAGTGAGGATGGTATTCCCAAGGGCGAAGCCCGTGGTAAACCATTCTCCCGGGGGGATCCATTCCATCATGTTACCCCCACTGGGATGACATATTTGTTTTCACTATACCGTACAAACCAGACAATGGTAAACTATCATAGGTCTGGCTGAGCGTATCTAAACACTGCCGGTCGCTGATGCGGGGAAAGAGACCGTCTGCTCTTTTGGTGAATTCAAGGTCACAGGTGAGAGATGCCTCGCACTTTCTCCGCTAGACGTGCGTGCGCCAATTCTTTGATTGTTTTGTGGCCTCCGGCCACCAGCCCATCGTCTTATTTGCGTTTATTCATTTCCTGTTCAGATACTTAGAGTAGCCTGGGGAAAGGCAGTGATCACGTGACCACACAAATAACCCGACAGTGCGTTTTCTACACACTTATAATCATTATATTATGATCGTGTGTCAGTGAAATATGGAATCCTTGGCTTCGTTAGTGTTTAGGCGCCCTGTATGTTGGTCATAGCGGTGTTACATAGGAACTTTTTCTTCATAAAAATGGAAGGTTCCATCCGTGTTCTTAGGCCACCGGTGTGCTTGGTTGTGCGCTAGAATATAAAGTGACATCATTGTCTGGTACTTTTTCCTAAATGTAAAATGCGTTTTTTTTCACGCTTAAAATCATTCTATTATGATTGTCTGTCAATAAAAGGTTGTATATGTGGCGTCGCCAGTGTCGTTGCGTTTTTATGTTGCTAATGGCCGTGTTTATGGCCGAACTATTTCTCATAACAAATGGAAGGTTACATCTCGCGTTGTTCGGCGACCACTTTGCCGATTGCCGTGTGCACGAATATACAGTGGTTAGACTAGTGCCAGTCCTTTGAGCTGTTGTGTGCGTGAATATGCAGTAGATAGACTAGTGCCAGTCCTTTGAGCTGCTGCACGCCAACAATCAGGGGGAGGGGGGGCGAGGTACGATGCTGGTGCCGTTCAGCTGTGTGGACTCGTGCATGAAGCACACAGCATAACATGAGATCATATTTAACTACAACAACAGCTCAATTGTTCCAGTTATCAATACAGTATAGTGAGATAGAACTATAACAGCCATTGACAAGCGGTCGCGGGCGCCTTTTCGCCGCACAACTTCGCGTTCTCCATCAAAATATTACATGCTCAATGCACAGTTTCCCTTCTAGAAGCGGAAGGGCACTCTTCATGAGAAGTCTGGGAATGTGTAACCCTAGGGGTTTAACATTGCCACGTGAGCACAACAGCATGGAATGGTGAACTTCAGTTAGCCAATCACCGACGGCTTACGATCTTCACGTGAGGTATAACAGGGACATGCTACTGAAAGCTCCCTGTGTATAATAACAATGTTATATCTTTACGTTCACCTATGTAAATCTAGTGCCGTGGACAAAGCATGGCAAAATTCGAAACAAAAGTACAATTTTACATAAAGAACATACTTTGGAGATACCATAATATACTACATGGCATGAGAGAAAGTTGGCAGTGCCCTGGGGCAAGGCGGTGGCTTTCGCTGGATACTCCACCACTTACTACTGGATGGTCACAATATATCCTTAATATAGCAGAACACAATCAGAAATCCATATTCACTTGCCAACGCTGTTTGGAGTGGGTCATATACTGCGACAGAATCTACAGAGGACAGCCTATCCCAGTACACCGGTTATATGATCAAACGCCTGACTGACCAGTTACTGGGGCACCACCCCCAGGTGTAGGTATCATTCACTAGTACACTAGTAGAGACAGTTGCAGGGTACTGTTCACACCGACCATGGAACTGGACGAGTTTCTGACGAAGCATGTGGGTGAATTTGGCCTCTATCAGGCTTTCCTGGTGTTCCTGTTGTGTGCGCCGTTTACCTGCGCTTCCTTCTACAGTTTGGGTTACATCTTTTTGGTGAGAACCCCCGAATACTGGTGCAAGGTACCCGAGATGGCCACCAGCGCCCTGAATCTGACACAGGGTGCCCTGATGAACCTTACCACGGGACAGGACGGCCTGATGAACCTAACCATACCCTGGAACCAGGGTCCAGATGTCCAGAGGGGGCTTGACCAATGCTACACTTACAACAGGAACTATTCCTCACTGACAGCGGAACATCTTGTGTATGGAACAAACCAGAATCTGACCAAGACCCCTTGCCAAGAATGGGAGTTTAGTACATCGGACGTCACGTCATCCCTTGTCACACAGGTAAAGTCAAGCAATATGTTTGGCACTCATATATTCTGATTTTTTTTGTAACTGGCAACGATGTGAACACACACACACACAATGTTACGCTTAATTTCATTGAGATAAGATGTGCTAAGAAATATAATCTTTTCAGTCTATTTACAGATTGTTTGTACCATAGTAGTTTACCCCCAGATAAGCCTTCTTGAAATAAAAAAAGTATATAAAAGATGTAATAAAAATGTAAATTAAGATACCATTTTGAGTTTAAATGCTCAAAAGGCCTTATCCTGTCTTATCAAAAATAACTTGTAAAATTTGTAGGGGAAAGGGGGAATTTATGATAAGATTTTGATTTGGTAACGGAGGTTAATGGTAACGGAGGTTAAAATATTTCTATTAATGCCTGATTAATTCTAATATGACCATGGCAGCAAATACTGGTACTGCTTTCAAGCATGTTTGTCACTGTGTTTTATCAGGCAGCTGAACACAGAATAATGGAAGGGAAAGACCTATATAAGGAATGCACAGAGGTTAATGAAAAAACAACCACAAAGCAATGAAATTATTAATACTTATTTTTTTGTATTAAATTGACAGTCAATCAAAATATCAAAATCACAACATTTAAAAAAAAGAGAGGATAATTTGAATCCTTAAATCATGGTAACCAGGAATGTGGTAACGGAGGTTAAATGCATATTGGGGACATATCTTTGATCAAAATTACTCATAGATTTGCAACAGGCCCCTTAAAAATGCTATATCTCGTGTCCTCCCAAAATATTACATCCTCAATACAAGGTTTGAATTGAGTCTTTTCTGGGTAATAATGTCCCCCGCGGCTAGAAGTGAAATAGCGATGCCATTGACGAAGGTGCTATTTTTTTGCCAAGAAAGTGTCAATGTTCTGTCTTGGTTGATGGTAATATCGCCACCATATCGAGTTTCCACACGAGAGAACGTACCTACTCCATGACATTTATGCATGTTTACCCCAAGTTCATTTTGGGAAATCCGCCACATAGACCTCCGTTATCTGTGACCATACAAATGTACGCGTGAAAAACTACAAAGGCCCCCGTTTTCCGTACATTGTTATTATAGCACTGGGTGTGCTTCATAGCTGATTAGCGCCTTTATAATCCAGCGGCACAGGGGGAAAACCTTGACATCTGGTGTAACCAATGTTTTTGATGGTTTCTTGTTATTTGGGATGTCTTCTTTCAATAACTACCGGATTCAAACCAGGCGTCCTTGAACAATTTTTATAGCCATTTAAAAAAACCGCGTTGATGTCGTACACCACGTTTTTACCACACTAGAGCAAACACAAATGTACGCCCTCACCCCAGTTCTACCTCTTTTACCATATTCATTTTACCATAGTCATTGACATGTATTACTAGGTGCAATTGATGGGTTCCATGATAAATGCATTATAATGTCACCAGGGGTCAACATTTCAAATTTGACCATTTTTGAAATTTCTATTCAAGAAAATGATATCTCATAGTTTTTCTGGGAACACTATTTGGTAACACACAGTCCCTTCTGGCATGCCATCAGTTTCTGCTAACCCTTCCCTGCATTTTACGAGCAAAATCACCTAGAACACCTACATATAATATTTGATAACCATTCAGATTGATTGGTTTGGCAGTTTCAATAGCTCAAGACTACCAAATTGTATTATTTTCCCTTCATTTCGAAAGTGTACCATTTAAAGTAACTATATACCACTATTCATCCTTCGAATTCTGAGTTTAAGTCCAAAATTGAGACCCTTTCAATTTGTACCAAATAAGGTTGTCCTTCGTCACAAGAGACTACGGGGACCCCGATTTATTCATCATCTTCATCACCCCGCAAGGGTCACACCCTATATATATAGTGTGCAATATGAGTTGGCACTTCCCAGGGAACCTAGCTCGCCATATAAAAGACGGGGGATGTGTGGATCTCTCTATAGACACCCTGCATCTAAAATATGACTTGGTCCTCTTTGGATCTGAAGACTCTGCTCTTACTCTCCCTCTTTCTCTTCTTTCACATATATTTAATATGCGTTGTCATTGTTCTTTAGCAATGACAAAGGACCACTTTTTGGTAATATCTTAAGGCACTAAATAACTTTTGTGTCGATGTGCCTTTAAACAGTCATTCATTCACTTATCATCTTTATCACTATAAGGGCTTGTATAAGTATATTAAGAAATAGTTATATCAGGAGTTTTACATCACTTTAGTGGCAAAGAAAGAGGTAAAAGGGGTTACTACTATAAGAATTTAAAAAATCATTTTTCGCCTTTTTTTGTCAAATTTACATATCTGTACCAAGTAGACATACGCCACGTAAATGAATGCTTAGCGCATCCATACATAAATGGAGATAAGCATGACAGTGTCAGGTCTTAATCACAAGTTACCCAAAGCATGATGGTGCCATTGCACATAAAAGTTAACATGGGATCCAGACATTTTGTGGATGAATCATTTTAACCACGTTTACACGAGGAATACTGGTCGACATTTCCAAGGGCAAGCGCTGGGTCTGATGCATGACCTTCTTAAAAGGGGTTGTTCATGTTTGCCTCTATTTTCTTTTCAGTGGGATTTAGTATGTGACCGAAAATGGATGGCGAAAACGGTCGGCTCTGTTTACCTATTTGGCATTCTGGCAGGAAGTGCCTTCACGGGTCAAATCTCGGATAGGTAAGTTCACAATTCACATGGCTTTAATGTGTCATAACATTAAACCATATCTTTGGTTTGGTTTGCATTGGCACTATATGGTTAAATTAACTTATGCCTAATTTAAGCTAACTCATGACAGGTTAACCGGTGGAGGAAACTGGCCAACCTGTTGAAAGAGATTGAACTGTATCTGGTTGATTTCGCTGCCGCCTCTCAGTCAGTAGATATAAGGATCCAGGGGGTAGCGCGCGTGAGAGGTTTGTGACAAAAGTATTATCTAATGCAATCATGCGTACATTGCGTCCTTTTAATCGCATTTTATACATATTTGATGTTGTAATATTGCTGGTGCCATCTATCTATGATTAATATATGAGCATGACGTTTTGAATTGTTATGTTGACATATTGGATTATATAGAAGCTGCAGATTGGCACCTTACCTATAGTTATCTGTATCCCATGTGCCATGCATTATTACTTATCAGCAGCATGTGCTTGTGCTTCACCCCTACCACAATCACTATGGCCTTTTCACAACGCATGCACTACTGAAATAATAATGGTGATAACTATCCCATTTGAGGAGTCTCACACAGGTGTGTATAAACATACTTAGTATCACAGACAAGTACAAAGATACGCATGTTCAATATACTGACCACTTTAAATAGGGTTATGAGAGAAATTACAGCAATTTGTTGGTAAACATATCACAGGGATGTTTATTCATTATCACATTATCAAAATCATTCAGAAGTTTGTTAAAACACACTCAGCGCACCAACGTGTTCTTCCAATATCGAGGATGGTTTTAAGAAAGCTTGCACATTTTTTGACATTATCACCACCACTTAATATCATCTAGAACTTCTAATCCTCTGCTGAATAAAAAAAAATGGATTGACTGCTCTAGTCTAGGTAATAGAGTCGATCTCTGTGTATCATAAAGAGGGCAGGTAAGAAAAACAGGTTTTTCGTCTTCTATATTATCTGTATAACATGTAATTGTATCCCTAAAAATTCAGTTATTAAACATATATCTGTGGACCATTTCACTTGAACTCAGAAAACAGAGAGCAACTAAGGAGATCTGCCATTACTCCTTACAAAAAACAGGTTTTCTTGCATAGATTACAGCTCTAAGGTGTCCTTACCTTTTCTTAGCTCATTTGAGGAACCCTAAACTGGTGTGGCACCCTGGCCGCCGTATTAAAGAAGGGGGATGTGTGGATCTGTCTATGGGTACCCTGCATCTAAAAGATCACTTGGTCCTATTTGGATCTGAAGGCCCTGTCTTACTCTGCCTCTTTTCCGTCTTCCATCTATAACAATTATGCTTTGTCATTTTTTTAAACAATGACAAAGGACCACTTTTTGCTAATATTTTATGGCACTAAATGACCTTTGTGTGTCGATGTGCCTTTAAAAACGCATTCATTCATTCATTCAATCACACACTTGTCCTAAATACTCACTGGGGGAAAGAGCATGTTAATATGAACTTTGAGGTTTACCTGCCAGTGGTTAATGGTGGAGTAAACCGTAGTACCCCCCGGAAAACCACTGAGTAACCACAAGTCACAGGCAATCTTCTCACATGCCTCAGGAAAGATGCAACACAGTGAGAAAGTTTTAGTTTTATGGTCGTGTGCACCAGCCCTACTAACCAACCCTGTATGTAGAACTTAAGGTGATGAGTACCATTGCAAACGAGTTAAAAGCCCCATCCCAAAACACACCTCACAGCAGCATAATCATATAACAAAGTGTATCTACAGGTTCATGAGTGTTATCAGGGAGAGAATATCATAGTCAGCCTTCTGTAGTCAACCCATATTCTAATTCATTTCAATATTTACAACTTTTCACTCAAATGACATATTCTCATTACTTACGCAGGTGATGGTCACTACAGGTTCACAGTTACCTTAGGGATATCATTGACTATGCCCAATAAGAAGTATTTTTTAAATATTTTACTGGTAAATATTTTTACAGGCCATTACATTGAAAATTTTAGTGAGATATCTCGTGTGTGGAGGCATGGGAATCCCTTTGATAGTAGTGGACATACCTCGCTGATCACTTCTGAGCACTTGCGACAAAAGACAGTTGCACAAAGATACACCTCGACGATCTCAAGACAATGGCTTGTGGTCAGTATGCTATAAATAGGTGCTAGCTATGAGCACTTGAGATTACCAAGTGTAGTTGGTGTGGAGATTTCTAACTAAAATTTTCAACGTTATGGCCTGTAAAAATCTTCAGCAGTAAAAAATCAAAAAAATACTTTTTATTGGGCATAGTCAATGATATCCCTAAAGTAACTCTAAACCTGCAGTAACCATCACCTGGGTAACTAATGAGAATATGTCATTTGAAAGAAAAGTTGTAAATTTTGAAATAAAACAGAATATGGATTGAATAATTACAGGTGGCGATGATATTCTCTACCTGATAACTCTCAGGAACCTGGAGATACACCTAGTTATAGGATTATGCTGCTTTGAGGTGTGTTTTGGGACAGGCCTTTTAACTGGCTTGCAATGGTACCCATCACCTTAAGCACTGCAGCGCGGGCACTAAACAGTAAGTGCTACTTAAATTTGTAATTTCGTTTTTCGTCACATTTATGCCATATTGTGGCTAAATCGTGACAAGCTAGTGGTAAGTAGTGGAGGAAACCGGAGTACCCGGCGAAAACCACCGCCTAAACCCGAATCACTGGCAACTTTCTCACATGCCCAGGCCGGGATGGGCTACTTAAACGCGCACTGAACTGTCTGTAAGTCTTAGCTTGGTCTAGTGGTGTCTTTTACTAAAACTTAATACCTAGTTAATTCCATCTCTCGTGAGGCATGTGAGTATGTTGTCTGTGACTTGGGATTAGGTAGTGGTTCTAACTGGGTACTCCGGTTTCGTTTACCACCTGATAGTAGCAAATCAGCTTCAAATTACTGAAAAAGGATTCATAATTAGAAAAAATTAAATCCATCTTCGTCGTTGCAAGCAGAATATAAGGGCTTTATACTCACTTGGATATACAGCCATGGATAACTTGTCACACAATAAGCCAAGCACATCAGTGACCCGCGTATAGCTTGCGAATCAAAGCTACATTTGGTTGTGAGGTCATTTAGGCATCCGTGCTCCTGGGAAATTGGGTGGCAACCGGGCATGTGGTCATGCATTATGACCAAGCTGCCCGCACAGTAAGTGCATGAATTAAATGTTGGCACTGTATTTGTCAACTAGCAATCTAGGGGAGCGCCAGTATAAAAGTATAAACCTGTCCTCTTCAGCACTACTTTGTTATGACTTATACAGAAGTGAGCAGGTAACAGGCCAGAGACAGCCAAAGGACATACCTCGCTGATCACTTGTGAGCAATGGAGCAAAAGACAGTTGTACGAAGACACACCTCAATGATCACTAGTCTCAAAGTCAAACAAAGGCAATGGTGACTGGCATACTACATATAGTTTGAACAGGTTTCTAGCTGCAATCCATTATACAAATATGACATCCCTGTACCCCACAGGGATGTCATATTTGTTGCATTATACCGAACAAAATACAAATCACAAACAGGGAAGAAACACAAACAGAGATGTTGGATAAATACTCGTCGTCTGCATTGTCGACCTAGTTTCACCGGTAGGTCACTCGGCAAACTCCGTGGATGTTCGCGGGCATTCGGGCTAGACCTTGTCAGCGTATCGAGTAAAGACAGTTGTGATCTTCGAGGTGCTATTTGCATTTGGAATACAACAATTTTTGTGGAGTTTACCGGATTTCATCATAAACGCCCAGTCTCCATGCAAGCGGTGCATTACCCCTCACCTTAAAGACTCCTTTTCCAAATCTGCAACTAGTTAGCAGGGTCCCTAGTACGCATAATAACACGACCGCACGCGTGATTGCAAACCAGTTTCCTGGTTATGGATGCATGGATGACCTCACAGCTGAACGTAGCTTTAATTCACAAGCTATGTGGGTCATTGATGTGCTTGGCTTATTTTTTGACATGATATCAATGGATGTTTGTACAGCCAGGCACTGGAAGCCGACTGGTCGATTGGTGCAGGATTTAAATGTCCGCACTGCATGCATCATATTTAGCAGCCTTGTCTGAGAGTGGCCCGAGACCTTTTTATACCGTGGTCGTTTAACTCTTGCCATTGACAACCGTGTGAATGTTGCTACACCTGGTACTGCCTCATGTACAGACTCTTGTCAGGCCATAACGCATCTCTCACCTACTGCCTCTCTTACAGTGCCCCCGGCAATGATTTGCCGTCTGGGAATGTGATACTTTTGACAATTACTTAGAGATAAATCATGTATTTACAAAATATTTGAAAGAGAATTTTGGGCCGGGATCTGATTATCATGGTTATTCAATTACATTCCAAATATAGCATTTATTAGAGAGGTATCACCAAAATAATCAGCTAATCCATTCTCTGATGCTTTATTGCAGAATGGGACGGCGAAAGGTGATGCTGGTGTGTGGTGTCTTGATTCAAGTATGCGGTGTTGCGTCGGCCTTTGTGACAGATTATGTCTTGTATTTGGTCTTCCGCTTTTTCGTAGCCATGTTTGAACACAGCTGCTATCAAGTTGCATTTGTGCTCGGTAAGTGTATCACTGCTCATATACGAAACAAATGTCTGCCATGTGCTATCAGGGATTCCACCTGCACATTAGGTGGTATGAAACGGGATCATGTGATAATATTTGGAATTTCTTATTTAATTTCAATGTAAACTTGACGATATCTTTGAAGATCAACACGAGCCGAAAGAATATATGTTTACCGCTTATCAAGATTTGAATATTATCAACTACCTGCATCTCTGAGAAAATGCTGATCATATTTATACACAGGTCCTACTATCTCATATATATATATATATATATATATATATATATATATATATATATATATATATATATATATATATATATATATATATATATATATATACATATATGTATATGTATGTATATATATATATATATATATTTACATATACATATATATATATATATATATATATATATATTTATATATATATATAATAATATTGTCATTTGATATTGCGCCCTTTCCATATAAACATGCTCAAAGGCGCATTACATTCCATTGTCAAAGGATAAATGTTGATATTCACATAGTTAATTGATATATGCATCTTTGAACAGATGTGTTTTCAGTTGTCGTTTGAAGATTGCCACACTCCCAGCTGCCCGAATATTATCTGGGAGCTGATTCCATAGTTTTGGGGCACAGGCACTAAACGATCTGTCACCGTAGGTTTTCATGTTGTTTCTCAGCTCCCAGAGTAAGTTCTTGGATGTTGATCTCAGTGTCCGTGGTGGGACATACTCTTTCAGCAATTCCCTCAGATAAGAAGGTGCAGTTCCATGCAAACACTTGTACGCCAGTAGCAGAATCTTGAATTCAATTCTCTTCCTGACTGGTAGCCAGTACAGCTCCTTAAGTACTGGAGTAATATGGTCATGCTTCTTTGTGAGAGTGATCACCCTGACAGCGTTGTTTTGTACTCTCTGGAGTTACGCATTAGCTCTTCGGGTATTCCACAGTGAAGTCCATTGCAGTAGTCGAATCTTGAGGTTACCAGGGATATGACAGCACTTTTACTTGATTCTGCAGTCAAGTATTTTCTGATCCTTCCGATGTTTCGAAGGTAATAGTGTGCAGATCTGACTGCCTTTGACACATGTGCTGCCATATTCATGCTTGGATCAAAAACAGAGCCCAGATTGCTGATATGTATATTGAGAATCTTGACAATCTCACCATTTACGGAAATGCTAGACACAGATATTTTGGCTCGCTGCTTAGGGGTGCCCAGCACTAAGACTTCTGTTTTGTCTACATTCAGTTTCAGCTTGTTCTGTGACATCCATGTATATATGTCAGTGAAACAGCCCTCCAGCCTAGCAACTCCTATATCGACTGCTTGTTGAGTGATGGGTTTTATTGACAGATAGAACTGTGTGTCATCTGCATATATGTGAAGCTCTAAACCATGCTTTCTGATGAGTTTCCCAAGAGGTAGATCAGGAACAACAATGGTCCTAGCACTGATCCTTGTGGTACAGACCACAGAATGTCCTGTAACTCAGAGAATGACTTGTCAATCTTGATGCGGAGTGTGCGACCTGACAGGTAAGACTTAAACCAAGCAAGTGCTTGACCCGTAATACCTAGTGTATTTTCCATTCTGCTGAATAGAATATCATGGTCGATGGTGTCGAACGCCACACTCAGATCTAACATGACCAGTATAACCATTCCGTGCTGGTCAATGCTAGTTAGTATGTCATTCTGTACTTTCACTAGGGCAGTCTCTGTGCTGTGACCAGGCTTGTAAGCAGATTGTAAATGTTTGTGCAAGTTGTTTCCAGTCATGTAGTCAGTTAGTCGCTTCACCACCACCCTCTCCAGTAGTTTTGAGATGTAAGAGAGGTTGCTGACAGGACGGTAGTTCTTCAAAATATCTGGATTTAGTGTAGATTTCTTTAGCAATGGAGTCACTACAGCCGACTTCATGGATTTTGGTACTTGGCTAGATCTGAGAGAAGAATTGATGATGTTAGTCATTACTGGAAGTAATTCACTTCTACTTTCTTTGATGAGCCAAGTTGGGATTGGATCCAGCATGCAGCTTTTTGCAGGAGACTTGCAAATTATCTTCCATACCTCCACCTCTTTTGTATTTCGCAGAACAGTCAGAGTGGAAACAGGTGGTGACTGTGCTATTTCCAGGTTGATTTCAGAGCAGTCAGGAAGGTTATCCCTAATTTTATCAATCTTTTCCTTGAAAAAGCATGAACACCTATTTGCAAGTTCTTCTGCAGAGCTGTGTTCTGGGAATTTTGAGATTTTCTGTCTGAAGAGGAGTTCATTCATTGTCTGAGACATCGCTTTTGAATCCTGCCCACAATCAATAATCCTCTGATTGTAATATGACACTTTGCTACTTTCGAGGAGCTTGTTGTATTTGGCTTTTTCTTCCTTGAAGATTTCACGATGAACTGTCAGGCCAAATCTCCTCCACAGCCTTTCAGCTTTTCTTTTCTCAGATTTCGCTCGATGGAGATCATCTGAGAACCAAGGCTGTTGTGGTCTAATTACAATTGACTTTCCTTGGATGGTGCATGCTTATTCAGCACAGTGGTTAGTTGCGTGTCATATATATCCAGGAGATCTGTGACAGGGAGGCTATCATCAAGATCCCCCAGTCCTTGTGCGTTGACTGTTCTAAAACTTGGCAGGTCAATGGAGCGAAAGGCCCTGGTTATTATTTTTGTCTTCTGAAGGTGTGGCTTGGAATGATGGATGTTGCATAACAGTAGATGGTGGTCTGTTATCATATCACCCACCTGGACCTCCTGTACAAGGTTATCTGTGTCTCGACACATGATAACATCCAATGTATGCCCAGACAGGTGAGTGGGTTTATTGACATGCTGTTCAATACCCAGCGACCCAAGCATATCAGTAAATTTCTGGGTGGTGTTGTCAGTCTTTTTATCAAGATGAAAGTTTAGGTCACCAACCATCAATAAATCACCTGAGCCAGTCACTTTGTCCTGGAGAAATGTAGAAAACTCCTCAAAGAACTGACTAGTATTGAGCTTATTTTTTTTGGTTGGGTGGGGGCCTATTAATCAAATCAAGGCAGCGTGATCCAGTGTTTAATTTGATCTGCATGTTTTCGAAGCTGTCTGACTTGTACACATCTGTTTTTATGATATTCATAGAAGACTTGTGTAGTACATCAACGCCTCCATACCCATGATTTCCATGTCTTGATGTATGGTTAAATTCATAACCAGGTAAGGATAGACCTTTGACATGGAAATCATCCTTGTCTTTCGTGGTGAGCCAAGTCTCAGTCAACGAAAGAATGTCAATGTCATAATGTATGACAATGTCTCTGATCAGGTCTGCTTTATTCCTGGCAGACTGGACATTAAGACATCACACAGTCAGTCCTGATGTTTTGACTGAAGCGGTGGTGCTTATTTGAAGAAGATTAGAGTGAATGGCACCCACCCCATGCATTGATATATATATATATATATATATATATATATATATATATATATATATATATATATATATATATATATATATATATATATATATATATATATATATATATATATTCATGCATTGATAACGTAATAATGATAATAAGTATGATAATAATAATATAAATTGTAATGATAACTTTGATAATGATAATGATAATAATAATAATATATATATATATATATATATATATATATATATATATATATATATATATATATATATATATATATATATATATATATATATATATATATATATATAAATATATAATGTTGTATTATAGACCTTGTCAATGCTTTACTGTGGTCTCTTTTTCATTTTTATAAAATTCAATCACTTATGATACTCTGTTAGTTGTGATATCGACTATTTGTACGTCCTTCACTCTGCCGGTTTTCAGGTTTGGAGATTGTTGGACCATCCTACAGACCTATGGTTGGCAGTGTGCTGATTCTGGGCTGGGCTGTAGGTTACTTGCTCATCACCCTTATCGGTTACATGGTCAGAGACCTACTTTTGCTTCAGCTATGTATAACCATACCGGGAAATATAATTTTGCTCTATTTCTGGTAAGCTTACTATCTGATTCCTATTTTGATATTTTGGTATTTTGATATATATATATATACCGTATTACCCCGTGTACAACACGCACCTTGTAGATAACACGCACCCCCTCCCCAAATCCCATTCCAGTATGTAAAATACAATTCCCCCTTTATAACACGCAGAGGGAGTTGGGGAGTGTGGGGTTAAATACTTAACCCCTGTACCGTAACCCGCGTTGCCAAGTAACTAACCAGGCATGCCCATATTGAACAACTGAAACGGAACTATAACATAAATGTTTAATATAAATTCTTTATTTCATTATTCGAGGCTGATACTTAACAAGCGTCTGCTATGGAACTATAATATAAATGTTTAATATAATTTTTTTATTTCATTATTCGAGGCCGATACTTGACAAGCGTCCGCTATGGTAGTATTGAGGCTGTAATGCTGGTGACACACTCAAAATAAACAATCTCTTATTTAAGCACTTTTGTCTCCTTTCTAACAATTGTTGTCCAATCCCTGCGGTCTTGGCGTTACAGCTAAACGTTTACTTCCACTTAACTGCTTGAGCTGACTTGAATACAACCACAGTATCTATTTTGCAATGTTTTACCTCAAATGACATTTTCTTGATCAAAAAAGGGTAATTTGATTTGTAAATATAATGCACGTCTGCTACATATACTAGGCTAGGACAACTTGATGGAAAATTTGGAGTTCATGCAAGATAATACCATACAGCACACAATTTCTGGTAGAAATTTTACCTAAAAAAGTAGGTCACTAGTTAGAGACAGTAAAACACCCATATCTGATGTTGACCTACTTTCTTAAGTAATATTCTCACTTAAGTCGTGTGATGTAGGGCACTAAATTGCCAGAACTCCATATTTTCAATGAAGTTGCCCTAGCCTAGCGTGTTGAGTAGACGTCCATGTACTTACAACTTCAAGGTAGTCTTTATTGACAAGGTAGTCTTCATTTGAGGTAAAACATTGCAAAACAGAAATTGTGGTTCTATCTAGGTCAGCACAAGCAACTGAGACAGAGATAACTCGGAGTCCAAACACCAAGACCACAGGGATTACATGAAACTTATTAGAAAGGGGAAAAGAGGGCTTAACTAGGAGATGGTTTATTTTGACTGTGTCACCAGCATCACAGCCGAAACGCTGACATCGGTGACCCGACCAGTTTACGGTTGGCCTAGTCTCTCCAAAACAAGATAATAAAACAGTTTTATTGACTGACGACAGATGTCACCATTTTCAATCTTGTCCTACATGTCCCCTCACCCGTAGCATCAATGTAAAAAAGTTTTAGTTTATGTACCCGTTGATAATACGCACCCCCTCCTTGACATAGGTAGTCTGGTGTATAAAAGTGCGTGTTGTACACGGGGTAATACGGTATATATATATATATATATATATATATATATATATATATATATATATATATATATATATATATATATATATATATATATATATATATATATATATATATATATATATATATATATATATATATATATATATATATATATATATATATATATATATATATATATATTCATGCATTGGTAACGTAAATAATGATAAGTATGATAATAATAATATAAATTGTAATGATAACTTTGATAATAATAATGATAATAATAATAATAATAACAATAATAGTAATGATAATAATATTGATGATAACGAGTAGTGACAATAATATAAACTCTACAAATAAAAGCATTCGCATAATACCTGAATTCAATTGTTGTTTATATCATTGTTATCGAATTGCATGTTTATGCTGAAGAATTCCCGAAAACATGCATCGTTTTCAATTAATCAATTTCATCACATGCATTCTTGACAAAGTGTCTTTTTTATAGTTTGATGCCGGAATCCCCACGTTGGTTAGTACAGAAAGGTCGGCAACAGGAGGCGTTTGCTATACTGCAAAAGATGGCCAAATGGAATAGACGACCCATCCCGGAAGTAATTGAACTGACAGTAAAAGTAAGAGTTCCAAGCAATTCACCTTTAAGAGGATTTTAGGATTAAATAAATAAAAAAATGTATGTACATACATATGTATATATATATATATATATATATATATATATATATATATATATATATATATATACATGTATGTATATATATATATATATATATATATATATATATATATACATATGTACATATATGTATATATATCTATCTATCTATATATATATATATATATATATATATATATATATATATATATATATATATATATATATATATATATCTATATATATATGTATATATGTATATAACAAAAAGTAGAAGAGATGTCCTGTGAATCAGGTATGTGATATGAATATCTCGTTATCCCATTTCCACTTGAAGTGTCCATGTAGACGTATTTTAAACATGACTAATCAAAAAGACTGATATTTAAGAAGAATAAAGAGGGATTATTAATAAGTTTAAGTATAAGTATTTATTGACTATATCATATCGAAGATATAAAATAAACATCACTTACATTCAAATGCAAAATATACAATACAATTAACAAATGATTATAGAGATTTAAAATGTTCTGCCCATAGTTTATCAGAAAGTTCTCTTTACTGGGCGTATACGGACATCTAGAACATTAATAATCAGGTTGTGTCGTTATTACCCCCAAGAGAGGGTTCAGTTGGGCTCAGGTGCAATTACGTTACCCTATACCCTTCCTACTTGCTATGGCTCTCCTGTACATCATAGCTATGGCGTTACCAGATGTACACCAGAGACATAGCATTTCCTTATCAGTTAAGGAGGGAATTTTCCTGCCTAATAGGTAGTTTACTATATTCGCACTTTCATCATCGAAAATAGTCTTGGCATTTGGACACTTCTTGAATATTTCATCATACATCAAAACACGCTCTTTACAATAATACGGACATTGGGTAATAATATGGAGAATATCTTCCATGCAGTATGCGTCACAATTAGTGCATGTTCTGTCACTCATGGCTAACCCTTTCAATCTGCAATCATCCCTTTTAAGTAGACTTGCATGGCAGATTATTTTACTCATATCCTCACACATACGTACTAGCCTATAGTCTAGGTCACTCATAGCCCACCATGTTAGATATCGGGTCTCTCCTATTGTACGGCATAGTAGGTCATTTTCTCTTAAAATTGTGTTTGAGGCGTGCCAGTTTGCATCCTCTAATTTCCATTCACGGTCCCATACAAGGGCAGACCAAGCCTTTTTTGATGCGATAGGGATTAGACCTTCAGCCATATCTTGTATTGAGTTTAAAAAAACAAATATCATAGCAACATCCAGTAAGTTAAAGATTGGACTCCTATATCTGTTTTTTTCGGCACACTTCCACATTTCTACAGAAAACCTTTAATCTTAATTCAAAAATCTTCCTTACTACATTCTCTGGATCCATATTTAAAATTGAACGTATAAACAAGAGTTGTTTAACCCTGATGTAGGAAGTTATCTTTAGCCATCCTAACCCATCAGAACTACTTATATTTGGGAGATCTTTACGGAAATCTCTGAATTCTTTTACCTGCATAGGGCTGGAAGGAGTTAAATAATTATTCATCTCTCTCAGACATCACCCACACTTCGCTTCCAAATGAGACAGTGGGCATTACTACTTGCCAATAAATAATATTGCACATGCCCATGCTGTGCCCATTTTTTCTGAACCCCATTCCTGAAGATGCATTGAGGGTTTTTCTTCCTTTTGAAATTTTCTCTTCGACACGAGATGTGTTGTCAGGGAAGATACTCATTTTAACACCTACATGATCCTAATTGCCTTTTTCTTTAATACCTTCTGGACCAAGTCTAAACATCCTATCTTTCTTATCAACAGTATTGACCTTTCTTCCTTCCACAAAGACCATTACAGCAGATTTAGCCGCATTAAACCTGAATCTCCATTTTTTCCCATATTCATGTACAATACAATTTACCATATCTGTGTGATGCTTGGAGATTGTTGCAGTTGCCAAATCATCAGTGTAGCCTGTGCTAATCACAGGAGGAACAGGAACTTTCAGTCTTTCACAGGATATCACTTTCGTAACAAGGTATTATCATATATGTGTGCACTCCAGCTGTAAATGGGTTAATAGTTTTTATATATAGCTTGTTTTATTGTAAGATCTGAAAGTCTGGGTATGCTCTCCTGCATGTCAATGCTTGCTAAAGGTCAAATATAGTCCTAACACATTTTACATATGTTGACTGATGGCAGTTTTCTTTCAGGTTAAAAAGCAGTCCAGCAATCCACTACTGCTTCTTAAGACTGCTAACCTGCGGAGGGCAACTTTATCCATGGCCTACATATGGTAATGACATATCTATCATCTGATTTGGCCCACCTGCCGGAATTCCATTGTTTTGCATGTCCACCTGTTCCTTTAAAAGATGGCATGATCCTGCTCTCATCATTCTGATAAAAGGTTCGGAACACATTTTTTATTGACTGTGTTTCTAATGAGTTCTATATAATTAGAGCTATTGATCTTTTTGATATTACTTTGATAGAATTATTGAATTATAACTAGAAATTGCCTCTTTTGTCAACTTCTCGGATGGTCAAAGTGGTCCCGAGTCAGAAGGGGAGAGATATTACTCTCCACCAGGAAGGAGCCCCACAACCTCTTAGCTGGATTGAGAGATAACCTTTTTGTGTATGGTTAGAATATAGAAGGAACACATGTAAGGGCAAAGAATAGTTTAGCATTTAGGATACAACACAAGCTAAAATAAACCAGCAAACACTCCACTGTGAGCTCAAAAAGACACAGGGATAATTACGTACTAGTTGAACTCCTTTTGCCAAACAGCATCTTCATTGTACTAGGCTCCATCGATGGACCAGAGTAGGACAACACACAGTTCTAAGACAACCTAGACAGGGACATAAATTTATTTGAAAACCCAGAAATAATGTTAGGGGGAGACTGGAACTCTACCAGGCAATTTAACCTAGACAGTGAGAATTATATTAGTCATAATGACCCCAAATCGGTCAAGGCCCTTTCAAAATAATGACAAGATTACAACTTAGTAGACTCATAGAGGAAAAAAAATCAAAATATAAAACAACATACACAGATACAGGTGATCTCTAACAAACAAGCCCAACTAGACTACATCCTCATAACTGAAGAGCTTCTATTGATTACTAACAAAAACACAATAGGATGTTAATATAGATGAGATCATTCCTCCGCCAATATTACAATGGTCCTAGGAACTAACTAATCATGCCAGAGGAATTTGGAAGTTCGTTTTATTCATTCGTTCTAGCCGTTGTGACTAGCCAGTTGTAACTGGTGGAGGAAGCCATAGTACTGGGCGAAAACCACCGACGAACCCCAAGTCACTGGCAACTTTCTCATATGCCCTGCGTGGATATCACATCACCAGAGACTTGAAAACTTAATGATAGCTTAGTAAGGGACGAGGAATTCATTAAAATTAAGGAATACATAATAGATTTTAAACTTATACTGTATATGCAGCAGCTCCATATAATTAAGATTACATCAGGTAAATTTCACATGGTTTCGAAAAAATGATCGATGCAGCACAATTCTGGGAGACTCTTCTAGTGACCATTGGAACAGTGAGCAATGATTGCATATGCAGGGAAAAAGAAGGGTGAAGAATCAATACGATCTTCTAGACCATGAAACATGTGACCATTGCAGTGAAATAGAAACAATAAACCACCTTCTCTATGAATGATTACCTATAAGAAATGTATGGAGTGAAACAGAAGTGTGGATAAAGCAAAAACTGAGAAACGAGAACTTTTTGACCTAAAAACGATTTTAGTAGGTAACAAAGATTTCAGATACATTGTGAACTATATCATAATCGCCACAAAAAAACGTAATATACAACTGTAAATCTAGACAAAATATCCCAAACCTATTAGATATCAAAAAAGCTCAAACAATATATATATATATATATATATATATATATATATATATATATATATATATATATATATATATATATACATATGTATATCTATATATCTATATATATATATATATATGTATATATACATATATATATATATATATATATATATATATATATATATATATATATATATATATATATATATATTTATATATATACATATATATATATATATATATATATATATATATATATATATATATATATATATATATATATATATATATATATATATATATATGTCAATAGAAATATATGTTTGAACAAATTACTACAGACAATTTGGAAAAAACTATATGGTAAATGATCACCAATCTACAACGAATTGAAAATATTTAAGAATATTACTTAAAGATGTATTGAAACGAAGAAATCATCTATCAATGTTGAACTGTTGTAAACTGCTTATGATATGTTTATAGTGCAATACATTTATAAAACTCGGATGTCTTGTCAAAGAAGCACTGGACAAAATATTAAGGTTATAAACCTATTCGAGAGATGAGATGTTTTCTTACGACATGAGACATGCTACGTAGTGATTTGTCTAATTTTAAGTGAGCGTAATTTTCGGGAAACATACCTTTTAAAGGCATGTTACGGTATTCGACCAGGTGACAATGGCATCTAAAACTTAAAATTAACCCCACATTAAGAAATTCATTAAACTTTGCATAAGCTATCATTGTCAGTTGCACTTTGAAACTAAAATAAAAAAGGAGGGTCACTTGTCATCCCATATATATAAGTGGCGCCAAAGGGCTGGTCTTATTGTTAAAAGAGATCGCTGCTGTACTTTGTATTGAAAGTATTTAAAGCGAGCGTTTAGTCTGCAACAATATAATTGCCAGTCTATGGATGTTGGATTATCAAAGTTTTCTTACCAGCGCTGTTGTCTTGTGGGGATGTTAGTTTCCATACTTCAAGTCCGAATTTCCATAATATTCGCTCTACTTTTTATAATTGATAGTCTTAATGGTGTAAGGAATCTTGTGAAAATGATACTCTTTGATTTGCTCTAGTATTTATCTTTAAATGTATTGGATAAGTGCTGTCATCTATTTTGTATGAGTGTTGGTACAATAAAGAAGCACCTCATATTGTGTAGACACCTCGAAACTAATCTACATCTATCCCGTCCAACAAAAAAATTGTAATATTCAAATACAGCATATCCGTCGCAGAATCCGTGCTTCTAGATCTACGAAAGGCATTATTACTTCATAACTACTCTAGTGGAAAATAATCATTCGAGGAACTTTACACATCAATTAATTTTTAACATATTTCATCTACGTATTTTTATTTCCTTTGAATTAACAATTAATTGTGCGGTCTCGACTGAAGTTTTTCCGATCATAGATATTCTCTCGTTCTATCTTCTGCAGGTTTGCTTGCAGTTTTGCCTACTTCGGACTCTCGTACAATACAACTGATCTGGGAGGCAACATGTATGTGAATGCCGCACTCTCAGCTGTAGTTGAAATACCCTCATGTCTGATTGTCATGCCAATGTTCAAGAAATTGGGTCGGCCATTGTCATGTTTCCTGACCTTATTTTTTGGTTCTTTGGCCCTGATCTGTACAGCAATGGTACCTGCTGGTAAGTAATCTATTTGGAGCTCCTGTCTCGTTGTTAAGGGCTGTGTAAACCCTTGGACAGGTGCATTAGTTGATGTTAGTTCTGTGATAGTACGAATATCTATTACTGAAACGTTCCTTAACTACAAACCTCAATAAATGAGTATGTATTTTGCTTGGAAATTCTAGGTGGATACGCGCAGAATAACTAACCCCGTCACGTTTTCATCATTTCAATCACCCTAGCTATCCAGTACTATGTCTATACATCTATATTTATCTCTCTCTCTCTCTTTATGTGTGTGTGTGTGTGTGTGTATATATATATATATATATATATATATATATATATATATATATATATATATATATATATATATATATATATATATATATATATATATATATATATATATACATATGTATGTATGTATGTATGTACGTATGTATATAGGTAGATAGATAGATAGATAGATAGATAGATATATAGATAGATATTGATATTTGGTATACGTTTTTATAAATGGATGAAGATCAACAGACCAATCCACCCATCCTCACCCTTCACAAGTACTTATTTTACTTTTTCTCCTACATGTAGATATGACTGGCGTTATTGTTGGATTGGCCATATTTGGAAAGTTTGCCGCAGCCTCTGCATTTGTCATGGTTTGGATCTATACACCAGAGTGGTACCCTACCTTACTGCGTGCCACGTCCGTCTCCGCCTGCTCAGTGTGCGCCAGGCTGGGAGGAATTTTAGGATCCTACGTCTTCTTATTGGTATGTTGTTTGCTGTACTGATTGTCAAATGTAAAAAGCTGTCATCAGTTGCATTTGTTTCAAGAACCGGGGAACCAGTTGACCGAACGCTGGCAGACAACTGGTCGACTGGTTGCCTTTGGTTGCCTGGTTGGCATGATTAGGCATGGATATAGATAGCTATCTCTAAATGTGACGTCACGAACGTACGGCCCATTCTATTTCCAAGCGCCCTGGTGATGATTGTACAGGATGCCCGGCTTGAGCGTGCGTTCAGTGCAGGTATTATATGTGGGCACTGTATGATGCTGAGGGAGAGAGCAAGAATTCTTGGAAAAAAATTCAATACCTATTCAGAAGAACTGGAAGCCACCAGAAAACAACTTGAAAATTGCAGAGAACAAAGGATAAAAGGGAATATGATCAGATCTAGGGCTCAGTTATCCAAAGACTTGGAGAATCCCTACAAATACTTCTTGAGTTTAGAAAAGAGGAATTTATAATCAAAAGTATTCCGTCTCGTGCAGTTGATGACAAAAAGATCACTGATCACTTATATTAATCTTATACCTAGCAAAGGCCGTCAATACGATTGAATGGTCTTTTATCAATGGAGTTTATATTTCTTTAAATTTCGGCGAAAACTTTTGCAATTCACTGAAACTTCTTCTAGATTCCTTTTCCAGAATGGAGCAGAATATTCTAATATATAAAATGATTCTGTTTGAACTTCTTCTGCACGAATTCATCTATATCTAGAGCATGTTTCTTCTTTTTCTAAAACCGTCAGCCCATGTAGTTATTCTGCTTTCCTCGTACAAGAACACGCCCATGTATGTATACGTATGTATGTGTGTCCCGGTGGGGGCACTCAGGTACAGAGGGGGGCCGCACCTTTGTTACGTATTTCACGGAAGAAGGGGTCTTTTTTTAAGACCTCCGCATGTCCGCGATTTCGTAAAAGAAGGGTATTTTTTTGTACCCAGTTACGAAGTATGGGGGTCAAAATCCCCTTACAATTCACGAAACATACGCGGCTATGGCGGCTAGTGACTCCCGAAGAATCTGGGCTTCCGAGTCTGCTGCCGCCACTTGCTGTCGCTAAACACGCAGAGGATTATAAAATCTAAAGTTAAAATACGTGTTCCCGTTCATCCAATGCCAGTGTTTTGATAAGAGAAGGGGTGTTTATTTAGTGGAATATATATATATATATATATATATATATATATATATATATATATATATATATATATATATATATATATATATATATATATATATATATATATATATATATATTCGTTTGCTACCATTGTTAGGGACCAATCTGAAACAATGCTGTGTTTATCTTTGTTGAGGACGATTCGCACGGTGGTAAATTGCATACATGTACATTCATATCTCGTATCAAGCCCTGTTTTGTTTTTCTCTTATAGAGTGATTACCACAGAGCTGTGCCGTTGGTCGTGATTGGCTTGGTGGGACTTCTCTCTAGTTTCCTGAGCCTCATTGTTCTGCCGGACACAAACAACAAACCCTTGCCAGAGACCATGGACCAAGCTGACCGCATGTGTGATTCTATTGGGATAAAATCAAAGCTCCCATGGTAAGAGGTTAAGCTATGCCGAATTTCTGTTTGCAAACACAAACCTATTCTATTATCCAGCCTACTCTAGTTTTGCCAAAGTAAATTATTGACTATAAAACTAATTTAGAGGTTATGTAAAAGTGTGAGACTTTTCTTACATGTCAATAGATAAGTACACAGCTGGTTTTTTTTGCATGTGCAGTCATAGTATTAGAGTGTCTTAATGGGTTCATTTGTGAATATAGGGTCAATCTGATATTTCACATATGTTAAGAATGTACCATTAACTTCATTGTATGTATGTATATTTATTGACTGTAATCTTCATCACATAATCAACACAATTATTAATTATTGAAATATTATTACAGCAGATAGACAATCACTACAAATATGTACAAACAATAATTTTGAGATAAATATCACATGTAAATCAATGGCTCAAGTCCAAAATTGATAGCAGTGTTTTTGGTCCGGATACTATCTGATCAATTTGTACAATAAGTCCTCTATCCGACCCCTTTCCTAGATTTCACTCTCAGTTTGTACATATCACAGATAGCGAATGCGCCGATTAACCAGATGTCTTCCATCTGTTGGACATCAATGCCTTCAACTCGTGCACCCATTAATATTAGGAACTTATCATTTTGGGTTAGGGATTCAAATACATTATTATCGTGAGCCTCTTCGATACGTTTAAACATTTCATCTCTAGTGTTTTGAAAGGTAGGGCACCGTAACATGAGACCAAACATCACATTACATACAAACAAACATAGATACATACGTTCGTACATCCAAAACTGCATGCATATGTAAAACATACATACACACATAAAAACATACCTACATACATGCCTGCTCACATCCTTATATATGTACATACATACATACATACTTACATACATACATATATGCCTACATACATGTACATACAAACACACATGCATACACATTTACACACATACACACATACATGCACAAATTCCCACAAACATACATACATATTTATATACATACATACATACATAAATACGCACGTACATGCACACATTGTACATACTTACATATGCAAAAGCCTAAATCCCTGAATGTTGCTATCTTTCAGTTATACCGTGCATTCGGAGGAGGACAGATTGGAGGTGAAATGCGAGTACACTGATGTCCCCACGGAAACGGATCAGTCTGCTATGTGATAATGTAAAAGTTCATTGTGCGGTAGATTCCTGCTGATCACTTGTGTTTTAGGAAAAATCATTGCAATCTGATAGAATAGAACATTCTAATACAATTATTACAAAGTACAATCTAATTGAGTCATGCATAATTAATTGGAAGATTATATTTCGAGAATAAAACCACCTAGTGATAAAGAATCGCTGGGTGACTATTTTTATTAGTTCTAATACACAGAAGTTTATATAGTTCGATATATATTCTATATCGTTATATATGGATGCTTATTTATACTATATTATTTAGCGTGGCAACTATTTTTCATTGCATTTTTAATGGACTTGTTATTGTTTGTATGTGTGTCATATATTCGTAAAACTTTCATTACATATTGTAATACAAGATAGGTTATTAACATCGCTTTAGGAACTTGTTCGGTATCATTATGTACTAGTGTAGTTTTTAAATTTAGCCTAGTTCTTGCACCTACTATTGTTTATCTATGTTTGTATACAGGTATTTGTATACATTTGACTTAACATAGCAATAAAGATAAAACAAGGAAGCTGAAGAACAAAAATGTTCTTTCAGAAGGAAAACTTTCTTTTACTAAGAAATACAATACTTCAAGCGATATGGATATTCATACTGACAAAAAAACTGATTAAGAAATCGGCTTGCCACCCATGTACATGAGGATGTTTTGTTGTGCTGTTATATACATATTGATGTCTAGTTCTGTTGATAACTGAACCCTCGTGGTAGTTGAAAACTACCTTCAGAAAATATTGGTGTGTTTCATGACCGCCAAACATTTTTTGACAGTTCTGTATTCTGGTATTTTGATAAAGTAGCCAATTGAATCTCTGCTAAGGGATATATAATCTCATCCTTAAAAAACAAAAACACGCCTTCGTAATAGTTATTACATGATATAATTGAATAGTGGTGTTTTAATACATATATGATGCTTATCTAAGGCAACTGTATCATCCCTGTATCAGGGATTATATAAGGTAGTTTATGGGGTTAATTTGTTTGATTCGGTTTTTCCAATACCTTTTTTTATTAGACAACTCAGCCTATAAGAGTACATATTGCCTGAAAAGTCTTCAAATGAGAAGTGCATTAAGCATTGTACAGTGTACATACCCTGTAAGCAAGGTGTTAATTTTTGGGGGGTAAAAATTCGAGAAAAAAATTGGACCGGGGGAGCACCGAATTTTATATATGTGGTGAAAATACCAACACAGAGGTAAGGGTATCAACATTTTCCAATTTTTGCTTCATTCAAATTTGATAACTATTTCTTTCGGATTTTTTTTATCAAAATGAGAAAAA
Source organism: Maea johnstoni (assembly GCA_963942565.1). Classification (NCBI taxonomy): domain Eukaryota; kingdom Metazoa; phylum Annelida; class Polychaeta; order Spionida; family Magelonidae; genus Maea; species Maea johnstoni. The sequence goes on along the minus strand of OZ012689.1, from coordinate 42,152,353 downwards.
TATGCATTTTTCAGCTTCTGGGTGGCTTTACTTTGAGATATATCGAAATGGAAAAATAATAATAAAATTCCCTCCATAATACTCTATAGCTATTTCTATACCAAATTTCAAGCAAATCTATTAACATTTGAGACCCAAAATGCTTGTTTAAAACGCAATGTTTTGGTGAAATATAATAGGGAAAAAAGCCCAAAACGTTTGTTGTCTGTGTGCAAGCCTATGATAGGTTCCAAGATATGTGGGCTCATACTCTTTGATGGCCTAGACAGTCGGTCTGATTTTGAAGATACGGGGTACGATTTAAGATATGTAAAAATCTCAAAATAAACCCTTCATTCACAAATTATCCCCATAAGCCTCCTTATAAAAAGCTTTGAATTCGAGTGCACTAGTGAGTACTGTCCCACTCCACAGTTGCTACATTTGAGCGAACTTATCAGCACTAGCACGGCATATACCTGGACACTTGATCCCCACAGGAGGATTGGAATTGGTGGTACATGGAGTACTAGATTAGATATCGGAAGGGCTTACCGTGTCCTACGAATATCCAGATCTAGCTATAGGATAAATATTTACCCATGCACGTGTGCCATACTATTACACCTGAAATAACACGTTTATATATCAGATTTGACATATCGTAGGGGAATAAACATTTAATGATTCATTCGTGTTAGTTTTTTACTGAACAACCCGATAGAACCCCAAGACACCGACTCATTACAGGAAATGTGCACACAGCGTACAGTCACGGAGACGGCACTTCTGGGCCAGACTGTGGGCGCCGCGACTGTAGCAGGCTGTGCATCAAGCCAGTTGCCTATCTATATGGGTCAAATTTAGTGAGCTGTCCGAGGGGGTGAAACTTGAGTATAAATGTGGTTTTATTGGAAATGACCACAAAAAGTGGGATATCTAGGCAAGGAAGGGTTCAATACACCGGCTAGCAGCTTAATATACGTGCTATTGAGGGTTGAAAGTTGTTATTAGTGACTTTTAAAAGTTCTATAAGCCATTTCCTGTCATGAATTATGTTTTAGCGAAGGTTAAGCTGGAATGTAAATTTTCAGTATGGCGAAGTTTTCCCATTTAAGTCTTATCTCAATTCTTATCAAAACACATATATCACATGTATCACGTACATGTATCACTAATGAGACTCCTACTCTAAACACTTGTACAATGACTAGGGCGTTCGCCTGCCTTTTTAACCGCATGGTCTCCATTGGATGTTCCAGGATCACGTGATGGGTCACGTGTTTCAGATTGTTCCGCTTGACTTCCGTTATAGGTGCACGTAAGTAGTTCCTGCAAATGGCTTCTAAAGCGTCTGTTCGAAATTGAGTTCATGACAACGTTTAGTCCAAAGTGTAAATACATGACAGGGAACGCCACCGCTCGAAGTATTTCATTTTCACTTCCAAACAAGCTCATGCAATCTGCCAAGACTCGAGGAAAGAGGAGAACGACAAAGATAATGACATTTGAAATCAAAGTAAATGATAACATATTTTGATCGGTGCGCCTTTGTTCTTGAACTTCCCTCCCTGCGAAAATCAAGTTCACTACCTTATTATTCTTAGCCAACTTTCTGCATAATTTCAGTACGCAGAATGTCATTAATATAGCAGGAATATACACGTCAAAGACATTGCGTATATTCCAATATACGATGTGGTTATACGCATCAGTTGCTTCTAGCTGAACAACAATGTACCCGCTGATAGGGGTGAACATAAGAAACACTGCAGGGACATTGATGGTGATAGATGTCAATATTATTGCAATTAACGCTACACGAGATTTGGCCTGCGAGATTATCGTCTTTGCATGAACAGGGTAGCAGATTGATAGGTACCTTACAACTGTCACTGCTGCCTTTATCCAAACGGAGCTTGCGAGACAAGTGTCAACTATAAGATACGAATACCAATAATACACTTGCCATGTAATATCGCAATTATGGATTGGTTGCGCATGTTTAAGATTTGCCAATATATCATAAAGATAAGCCGGTAAACGAACGAGCAGCAGCACAATGTCAGTTATTGATAACGCGATGATAAAAAGCGTAAAGTTTGGGACACGCATGCGCTGTTTTGACCAAATAGACAAGTTTATGATATTTCCTAACGTCCCGAAGATAATAACGACCACAATTGACACGTTGATCACAACTGCGAATGTGGCTCCATCGAGAGCTTCGTTCTGGTCAGCCTTGTAGTCTCGTTTCTGTGCCGGTGAACACGTGTTCAGCGGGCAGAGTGTAAACGGCGCCATCTAGCATCAGGAGTGGAAACTGGAATGACAGATTTCGATGGCAAGTTAGCATATAGTTTGTTTGGCAATGAAGATTATTCATAAGCAATATTACACCACAAAACACACAAAAAAACGAAACTCCCAATACTAAGTAAAGCATTCTGTATCACTCTTTACTTTAAAACCTTTTATGACTATATCACTAATATTACAGATAAACCTTCAACCACTCTTGATTCATGAGATGATTCAGATGAATATTTCCGATAAATGTGACATCCTTAATAGTGCATACGTAGTCATCTCATGGTTGTCATTTTCAATATTCATTATCACATCCGACCTTCCCCATTGTTTTAAGATACATGTAGGTCAGGACCGCTCTTATATGACGAAAAAGGAAAGCGTTAAATGCTCGCGCAGCTCGATAATAAATCTGCATTCCCATTCAAAAGCAGTCACAAAGTTACAAATGTGTTATCTGTGGCGTCATTTATTGCTTGTAAATCGTGAAAACATAATGGAAACCCCTTGATATGAGCTTCTTATCTCATGATTGGCAAAATTCTAGGCTTTTGATTGGTCAATTGCCATATGATATGAAGTTGTATTAACCTCTCCGAATCCTGTATTAACCTCCCAGTATTTGTATGTATGTATGCATGTTCATTTTTATTACCTATGCAGAGGTCGAGGAGGCAATCATGAGATAAATTCGTTATCAACTGTTTTGGAGTATGATACAACTTATATCTCGCAATCAGAGGGCTGTATCACCCTCGGCTGCGCCTCGGGTGATACTGCCCTCTGATTGCGAGATATAAGTTGTATCACACTCCAAAACAGTTGATAACTAATAATATTTGTGCAGTAACTACGCAGTATGAGTAGCGATTGACAGATTGCAAAATCATCATTTCAAAACAGATTTCAAATAGAATATTGAGACAAGTATAATTAATCGTGGCTGTTCTAACGATATAAGCTGCATTGAAATTGACCCACGGGAAGACGAGTTTAAGGGGTTCACCTTCACACATCCAAAAATGCTAGTTCATTGGTTATGTTAACATGTAGGTTGGATTTTTATCAAGGATATTACCAAGTAAAAATAGTCATCGAAATTCAAAATCATATAGATCATTAACATCATTTTTGTGCTGATAGTGTGGTCTATACATACCTGTGTGACTGTTGTCCTTTAGGCAAATGAAGTTGACATGTTCCGTGAAGTTTGAAGTTTCATCAGAAAGCGAAGACGACCTAACACAGGTTGACACCTATGTGTGAGTATCGCATGAAATGGCCTGCCCCCGTGGTCCAGTAGTCGCGCGTCTTGCGCATATTCCGTTGGCTGGGCCACGCCACTGCCGAGAGTCAGGGGTCCGAGTTCTGCTTGATACGTGTTAGGAAGTTGCCAGTGACTTATGAGGCAAGGCGATGGTTTTCTCCATGTACTGCGTCTTCCTCCACTACTAAGCCTGGATAGCCACAATTTTAAGTTGGTACGGTGGAAAGAGTGACGATGCAATACATAATTAAAGATTCCACATTCTAAATGCAATATACGAGCTTCCTTATCTGCCGGCAAGAGTGTGCGGTGTGTGTGTCTTTGTGTCCAGTCTTGTTTCGGTTTAGTTGTCCACACGCCACGTGTTTTCTACAAGCACCATTTGGAAAGCTCTTGGCAGAGAAGTGTTTTCTTGTCCTCATCGGGTTCCATCGCCGCCAAGCACAAGTTCACACTTAAAGGCTCACCACAACATAATGGGCGTGCATAAAATGTCAAAATCCGGCAACATTATTTCATTTTGATCTAACTCCATGTCTACAAAAATTCATCATGCTTTTTCCACAGCTTTTTCATATTTCATCAAACAATCCCTTTGTTTTAGACTTTTGAAAGCAATTGATAGATGCTCATTGTTTATCTGACCGCATACGTGTTCTCGAGTTATGATATGCAACTCATTTAGACCACTTGGTTTGAAGCACGTGTCGACATAAACCTGAGAATTACGGCCCTCTATTAATTATACATGGAATTAATGTCCCTGGCATCAAACGGATCTCTTCAATAAACGCATTACCATGTTCTTAATTGTCCAAACAGCAATTACCGCTGGCGACATTATATTACTAACACCTGGAAGAGTATTGCTATTTCCATACTTTATTAGGACTTGATTTAAAGATCTCATATAGCCGTCGTGTGGCCTGCTGGTGGCTATCAAGATTTCAAGGCCTTAAAGGCATTCTAGACGGTAGGAACAAGTTCACCATTTTGACATACGATTGAACAGGTGTATTGACAATGTGTAAATAAGTGATTTAAAAAGATGAAGATATTGAGCTGCGAACTAATTATATAAATTGAATTATGACACCAATATAGCATAGTATACAAACACAGACAAACACAGACACAGACACACACACTCTCTCTCACACACACACACACACACGTATATATATATATATATATATATATATATATATATATATATATATATATATATATATATATATATATATATATATATATATATATATATATATATATATATATATATATATATATATATATATATATATATATATATATATATATATATATATATATATATATATATATATATATATATATATATATATATATATATATATATATATATATATATATATATATATATATATATATATATATATATATATATATATATATATATATATATATATATATATATATATATATATATATATATATATATATATATATATATATATATATATATATATATATATATATATATATATATATATATATATATATATATATATATATATATATATATATATATATATATATATATATATATATATATATATATATATATATATATATATATATACATATATATATATATATATGCATATATATATATATATATATATATATATATATATATACATATATATACATGTATATACATATATCTATATATACATATATCTATAGCTATATATATATATATATATATATATATATATATATATATATATTTATATATATATATATATATATATATATATATATATATATATATATATATATATATATATATATACTAGTATATATAAATATATATATATATATATATATATATATATATATATTATATATATATATATATATATATATATATATATATATATAATATATATATATATATATATATATATATATATATATATATATATATATATATATATATATATTAAATGTTGATCACTAAGGGATAAATCACCCATAATCCCTCATTGGCTTGTTATAAAAAGTCCCTGTCTGAAGAAATAAGCAAGTTTAACAAACATTTCTCATTACATGAATATGCACCATTCCTGCATAACAAAGCCCTTTTCAAAATAAGTATGTGAAGTTAAGTATTCTCGGAATCATGCCCAATGCACAGAATAACATAAAAAGACAGTTTGGTCCCTAGGAATTATTCTCAAACTTATGAGATGCCTTTTGGCTAATCTTTCATTTATGTTCCCTAGGCATGTTTTTATTAGCATTTTTAATGAGGATGCACATGTCAGTGGCAGGTTGAAGTCACATCTAAACCCAACATTAACAGTAGGCGCTATTTCACTCAAAACTTCTAACTTATTTCTAGAAGGGGCAGACTCCGACGAAGCTTTAGGTAAAGTCCAATGAAATAGTGATGTTCGAGGTGTGTGCGAAACATTGATCAAAATGATGGAGCAAATGTCTTTTGGAGTCTTGCAAAAACACAATCAAGTGAAAAATGGAAGCAGCCAACTTTCAGAAATCTCCTTAATTTCTATTGAATCATACAGCCAAAGATATATACTTTCACGTTCCGGGTGAAATCGCTTGCTGTCACCTTTATATACTCGTCAAAATTGGGTTCAAATTCGTGAGTCGAGGCCTTTTCCTATACTCTAAATGACTTAAAGAAGGGAATTGTTACCTCAAAAAAGTACTTTGAAAAGTGGAAAGGAAGTGAAAGAATCATTTTTTACTTAACATTTTTCTATTTGAAAACAATCATAAGTATCTAAAGTAGCAATATCAAGGTAAAACGGTCTGATTTTATTAACCAAATCTTCAGAAATACGTTTCCAATAGATTTCTATTACCATTTTAATCTAAGATGTGTTTCTTTCACAGTTTCCAATAAATAGAGCGGTTTTAACCTTTGCCATGAACCAACATGTATCTTAAAACATTAGGGAAGATCGGACATGGTAATGAATGCGGAAACATGAGACGACTACGTATGCACTAATAAGGAAATGGCTTATTGAAGATTTTAGAGATATTCGTTTCTTCCAAGTGTGGTTGGATGTTTATCTGCAACATTCAAAAACAAAGATAATGTCATAAAAGATGTTATAGTATTTATGGAAAGTATGCTTTCCTTTGTATTGGGGGCATCAGAATGTGTTGTGGGGTAATATTTTTATGAATAATCTTCATTACCAAACAGCCTATAAGTTACTGAGCCGTCTATATGCTAACATGCCATCGATATTTGTCATTTCAGTTCCCATTTCTGACGCTAGATGGCGTCGTTTACACTTTGTCCGCAGAACACATGTTCACCAGCGCCTTCGCAGTTGTGATCAAAGTGTCAATTGTGGTCGTCATTATCTTGGGGACTATTTGGTCAAAACAGCACATGCGTGTTCCAAACTTTACGGCTTTTTATCATAGCTATCAATTAGTGATAGTGTGATATTAATTGACACAATTGTGATACTAGTATTACATGGTATTCGTATCTTATAGTTGATACATGTACTTGTCTCGCAAGATCCGATGCGGTTAAAATGGCAGGCGAACGCCCTAGCAATAGCACAAATGTTTAGAATAGGAGTCCCATAAGTGATAGGTGACAATATAATACATATATATATATATATATATATATATATATATATATATATATATATATATATATATATATATATATATATATATATATATATATATATATATATATATATATATATATATATATATATATATACACATATAATATATATATGTTTGAATAAGAATTATGCTACGACGTAACTGGTGGAAATACTTCGCCATACTATAAACATGCATTCCAGCTTTACCTTCGCTGAAAACATAATCACCGTCTTTGGGCTGTATTAGGTAATGTTCAATAAAAAAGATAACACGAATGAATCATTAGATGTTTATTCCACTACGATATGTTAACTCTGATATGTAAACGTATTATTTCAGGTCTAATAGTATGGGACAAGTGCAAGGGTAAATATTTATCCTATAATTAGATCCCGATATTCTTTGTTCTTTGTTCCATGACGCATTAGAGTTATCATTGGTAAAGAGATCATTCATCGCACAAGATGATACAGGTTGGAGAGCTTTTGCTCAAAACTTTGGTATCTTCAAAAACTTGCAGATATAGAGATGGGTACATAGACAATATTAGATCACAAGTACAAAATAGATTTTGGATCAACTTCTTCGCTGCTTTAACCCTTCCAATGCTAAGGCTACTTTCGTCCTGAGCACAAGAACCCAAAGGTTCCTGAAAACCATCTAAACCCTGTCATGTTGGTATTTTGATTAATCTCAGATGAGTACCCATGTGGCAGGGTTTTAGTCATTTTCAGGGTTTTTGCATCATTTTGTATTAGCCAAATTAGTCACTAGCAGCATAAGGGTTAAAGCATTTATATCGAGTCAATGAACGAACATTTTAGGTTAGACCCAAACTGAATAGATCCGATATGGTATAATAGCGGTGTGAACGTTAATTACAGAAAGGGTTGGGATTAATGTTGCTTTGATATTTGGTCATGGAGAACGATTGTATCACAGCTTGAGACTCATAGCTATCTGATGAATTACTATGACGTTGAGAGACGACAATAGAGAGGTTGGGCTATCCCGTTTCCGACATCGAGATCGGGTTAGCATATCACCCTCTATGCCGTTCCCGATCTCGATGTTGGAACATCGTATCCAAGGTTGGGCTATGCCGTCGGGATAAGAATCTGTCAATAGATGTCTAAAATGTAGTTGTCGAATTTGTCAATAGATGTCGTCATTGTATTTCAGCATAAATTTAGCTTGGAGCTACGACGTTCAATACTTACGTGATACAGCCAGTGTATCTCGGGTATTGAGAACGCCGCAGAGTCGAGCTATGTGGGAAGCGATGACGTCAACACATTCTATGGTGACGTCATCGTCGCCTATCCCGATCTCGATGTCGGAAACGGGATAGCCCAATCTGTCTATTAACAGACATCTGCGCTGCAGAGAATCAAAAACAAATAAAACCATATGATAACTCTGATCTGTAAACGTGCTATTTCAGGTCTGATAGTAGAGAACAGATGCAAGGGTATATATTCATCCTATATCTAGATAGCGCTTCTGATATGCAACCCTGAGTATTCTGTGCACTACCAATTCCATTCCTCCTGTGGGGATAGTGTATAGGTAAATGCCGGGCTTGTGCTGATCCGTTCACTAAAATGCAGCATCAGAGGAATGGGACAGTACCCACCAGTGCACTCCTATCCAAAGGTCGAGCTTCAATTTCAAGACAGTGAATAAGCTTTTGATAAGAAGGCTTATGGGGCTAATTTGTGAATATAGGGTCATTTTGAGATTTTTAAATATTCTTATGCCTACCCCATTATTGTCAATATCAGACCAAGGTTGATTTTCTAGGTCATCATTAAAAAGAGAGTCCAGATATCTTGTAACTTCTCATAGGATTAAACACAGACAGGAAAAGTTTTACCTATCGAATTTCACCAAAATGCGGTCTATTCGAACAAGCATTTTGGTTATCGAATGTTAATAGATTTGCGTGAGATTTGATATATAAATGGCTAAGAGTATCATAAGAGGAATGGTATCATTTCTTTGCAATTTCGACTTTCTCTCAAAAAATGCCACACATATGTTAAAATATACACTTTTCTATAATTCTACAAACATTCCGAAAGAAATGGTCATTAACTTTGTATGAAGCAAAAGTGTGTAAAATTTGATACCCTTTTACCACATTTGATACATGTTGGTGTTCCCCCGGTCCATAATATCTTTTGGATTTTTACCCCTAAAAATGATCCTCTTGCTGACAGGGTACCTTTGTAATGCTTAATGCACTCCTCATCAGAAGATCGTTAAGGCAATATATACAGTGTATAGTCTGAAATATCTGTCAAAACAGGGCATGGGAAACCCCGAATCAAACAAATCAACCCCATAAAGCTCCTTCAATGATCCCTCTAAGATGATATAGTTGCCTCAATACGCATTATATTATCATCATAACGTCAGTATCTATTCATATCTTTGATGACTATAACATAGGAATGTTTTGCTTTTGCCGAAGAGGTTTGGATATCGCTAAGCAGGGATTCAATTGGCTGCTTCATTATTACAATAAGAGTCTGCAGAATGGTTAAAAGCCAATGTTTGGCAATTTAGAACAAAACACCCTCATATACATGGGTGGCAAGTTATAAGCCGATTTCTTGATATTTTTTTTTGTCTGAATGAATATCCATATCGCTTGAAATAAAGTATTTCCTAGAAAAAAACTCAAGCTTTCTTTCTTACAAAATATTTTGGTCCTTCAGATTTCTTTCTTTATCTTGTACTACAGCCAAATCTATACATATACCTGTAAAGCGATTTTAATTTCCCATCTCGTATTACACTATCTAATGACAGCTAAACTAATATATCAAACACATACAGGCAATAACGCATACAATAAAGTGAAATGAAAAATGGAGTTGCTACATTAAATGATATGGTATAAACACTCTGCAAAAGATTTATAAAAAGATATTGAAACATCTAAAAATATACACTTATGTGTATTTGAAATCGTAAAATAGTCATAACTTTGTGGTTTTTGTTCCAACATGTAATCTTCGAATTAATTGTGTAATATTCGATTAGTTTCTACTTTGTAATAACTGTAAAAGAATATTGTATCTTATTAGATTGCAATGGTTTTTCCCAAAACAGGAATGATTAGAAATCTACCGCACAATGAACTTTTACACATCACACAACAGTCTGATTCGTTTCCGTGGGGACATCAGTGTACTCGCATTTCACCTCCAATTTATCTTCCTTCGAATGCACGTTATACCTGAAAAATAGCAAAATTAATGAAAATATACGTATGTATGTATCCATGACGTATACACGTATGTATGCATGTATGTATGTATGTGTATATACATATATATATATATATATATACATATATATATATATATATATATATATATATATATATATATATATATATATATATATATATATATATATATATATATATATATATATATATATATATATATATATATATATAAATATATATATATGTGTGTGTGTGTGTGTGTGTGTGTGTGTGTGTGTGTGTGTGTGAATGTATGTGTGTATACGTGTATGCGTGCATATATATATATATATATATATATATATATATATATATATATATATATATATATATATATATATATATATATATATATATATATATATATATATATATATATATATGTGTGTATGTGTGTGTGTATGTATATCATGTTTATATTAACAAATTAACCCCATATAACACCCTAATACTAAGACAGCACATGCAATAATGCAGTAGTGTAGGTACTTGTATGCATGTAGAACATGCCTAGTCATACTTTCACATAACATCTAAATAAGTTTTATTGTCAATAATTTACTTTCGCTAAACTATGGTAGGCTGGATAGTAGAATGAGTTCGTGTTTGCAAACAGAAACTTGGCATAACCTCTTACCACGGAAGCTTTGATTTTATCCCAATAGAGTCACACATGCGGTCAGCTTGGTCCATGGTCTCTGGCAAGGGCTTGTTGTTTGTGTCCGGCAGAACAATGAGGCTCAGGAAGCTAGAGAGAAGTCCCACCAAGCCAATCACAACCAAAGGCACAGCTCTGTGGTAATCACTCTATAAGAGAAAAACAAAACAGGGTTTGACACGAGAGATAAAAATGTACATGTATGCAATTTACCACCATACGAATTTAACACCATGCTGCATATAAGTCCTTTAGGAGAAAACATTTGCAAACCATACAAATTGCTTATAGAGGAGTCGATCACAAGCTAGATGAGTTTTAGAGAACAGTGTAACCTATCAAAGGTATAATCAACGCAATTACGCTCTGCATATTTTCCCATAACAAATTGATGTACAGGTTGGCATCATAACTAAGCCAATCAATACTAATGAAGAAAAACTATCTTGCTACAGATTAAAATAGATCAGGGAAAATACCTTTGTTTTAGAAAGGAGATACTTTAAAATAATGACTTCTGAATGCGGAAATAGGGCGTTAACGACCTGCTTCTAATTTGCTTCAATCTCAGGGCTCATTTTACCAAAAATAAGTATAGATTGTTAATATAAAACGCAAATATGGACAGATATACAATTGAAATACAAGATAGTTATAAAGCCTAGTGTTGCGCTGGAGGGAATTTTATTCTAGCAGCTGTTTCTGGTATTCTTGCTTGCCAATGGTAATGGTAACAACTCTCGCACCATCATACAGTTCCCACATTTAATCCTTGCACTCAACGCACGGTCAAACGGGCCATCCTATTAATTTGACGCCAGCGTGTCTAGAAATAGAAATGGCCTCACTTTCATGACCTCACAGCTATAGTAAAGACATTGAATTCCTGCACCAGTCGACCAGACGTCCGCCAGTGCCTGGTAATACAAACACCATGGATAGCATGTCAAAACACATGCCGAACACATCAATGACCCAAGTACCATAAGAATCAAAGTAACGTTCAGTTGCAAGGTCATACATGCATCCATGCTCAGGAAACTGGGTGGCAACTGGGTGAGCGCTCGTGAATTATGCCCGGGCTGCCCTCGCATTTAGTGCAGAAATTAAATGTCGGCACAGTATAGATAGCTTTGGGACCTAGCTATTCATATACAAGCGTAATCATGCCAACCAGGCAGCCAAGGTTAGGGCAACCAGTAGACCAGCTGTCTATGGGCGATCGGTCGACTGGTGCGAAAAATAAATACAACTGATGACTGCTTTGTAATTAAATTGGACAATCAGTCCAGCAAACAACATACCAATAAGAAGACGTAGGATCCTACAATTCCTCCGAGCCTGGCGCACACTGAGCAGGCGGAGACGGACGTGGCACGCAGTAAGGTAGGGTACCACTCTGGTGTATATATCCAAACCATGACAAATGCGGAGGCTGCGGCAAACTTTCCAAATATGGCCAATCCAACAATAACACCAGTCATATCTACATGTAGGAGAAAAAGCGAGGGCAGAAGTACTTGAAGTATGATGTTGGGTGGATTGGTTTTCATTCATTTATAAACATGTGTACAAGATGTAAATATATATATATATATATATATATATATATATATATATATATATATATATATATATATATATATATATATATATATATATATATATATATATATATATATATATAAATATATATAAATATATATATATATATATATATATATATATATATATATATATATATATATATATATATATATACATATACATATATATATATATATATATATATATATATATATATATATATATATATATATATATATATATATATATGTATACACACACACCTATATATATATACATATATATATATATACATATATATATATATATATATATATAATATATATATATATATATATATATATATATATATATAATATATATATACATATATATATACATATATATATACATATATATATACATATATATATATATATATATATATATATATATATATATATATATATATATATATATATATATATATATATATATATATATATATATATATGTGTGTGTGTGTGTTGTGTGAGTGTGTGCGTGTGTATGTGTGTGTATAAATTTATTTTTTAATTCTATTTTCAAGGGAGTTAAGCGTTCTGTGCGTATCCAGATAGAATTTCCAAGCAAAACATATATTCATTCAATGCGGCCTGTAATTAAGGGGACTTTTCAGTGGTATCGATTCGCACTATCAGAGAACTGATATTGAATGATGAACCTGTGCAAGGGTTTACACAGCTCATAACAAGCAGGAGCTTCAAATTAACAACTTACCAGGTGGTACCATTGCTGTACAGATCAGGGCCAAAGAACCAAAAAACAAGGTCACGAAACACGACAATGGCCGACCCAATTTCTTGAACATTGGCATGACGACCAGAGATGAGGGTATTTCAACTACAGCTGAGAGTGCGGCATTCACATACATGTTGCCTCCCAGATCAGTGTATTGTACGAGAGTCCGAAGTAGGCAAAACTGCAGGCAAACCTACAAAAGAAGGAACGAGAGAATAAGCTTAGATCGAGAGGCCATGATTTAAGTAAATAAAAATTAAATAAAAATACGAAGATGAAATGTGCTAAAAATTCATTTATGTGTAAAGTTCCTCCAAAGTACGTGTATTTTACGATTAATGCTTTCTATGATTTAGAAGCACTTCATGTACTTATGCGGATATGCTGTATTTGAATATCATACAAATATGGCACTTGGGTGAAGGCAATATCAATTTTCATTGCACTCTAAAGAATTATATTGCACCCCAATACCAATTTTGTAAGGGGGTCATGTGACCATGATCTGACCAATCACAGCAGAGAATGAGCAGTATGCATATAATAATACAAGTTATTGGTTGCTCGGGATAGATGTTGATTAGTTTCAATGTGTCTTTGCAAGATGAAGTGCTTCTTTAATGTATTTCCTCTCATAAATTAAGTATTTCAGCACTCATCCACGACATTTCATATACAAGAGCCCTCCTACAGCAAATCCAAGAGTATCACTTTCACAAAATTCCTTACACCATTAAGATTATTGATTACAAATAGTTGAGCGAATATTATGGAAATTTGACCTTTAAAGTATCCGAACCAACATTCCTACAAGTCGTTCAGCGCTGGTCAGATAAATTGTTTAATACAGAAAGCATAGACGGGAAATCTCATATGATTTTCCTTTTCGTTGTAGAATAAAATACTTTCAATTCAATACCAAGTATTACACTGCCCTCTTTTATCGATAAGAACCTCTTTCAATTTTAGCTTGAATAAGAAACATGCGATGACTCACAGTGCTGCCATAAAATCAATGTCAACTACTACATATACATGTATTCCAAAGTATCGATGATTTATGAAACGAAGTTGCGGTTGGTTTGTAAAAAGCCACAAGAGGACGAAGATGCACGGTCCCACGTTTGCAAGGAAGCAGTGAAGAGAACTTTTCCCGGTCAATCGCATTTATCATTGTTATTTTAAAGCTTAACATATATAGATACAAATGGAAAAGAACTGTCCTGTTCTTGCTTGGCATGAACACTGTTCTTAAAGAATACAGACGAACAAAAACTTATGTAGGAGATATAACAAACACTCTGTAAATAATGGTAGGAAAAATCAAATGATATATCCTGCTTACAGCCAGTAGGCGAACTAGAAATGCTAGGACCAGTCTTCAATGATTCAACACTCATTACTCTGCATGCTGGTTAGTCGCGCTGGGCAACACATGTATGTGTCTATCGCAACTTGGCCTAATGTGATTTAATTTTGATTGGCACGTGGCTATATTTCCCTTTCTCTATCTTCCAGCCAAATACATTGGGGCGGGTGGATGAAAATGAAAAAGGTGTCTCAGACATAGAATTAACAGCAGAAGGCTAGCCACTCACCAATCGGCTCGGAGCTTTTTTATTAACACGTCAATGTATTCCTTTTATGGTATATTACAAAATCAATACGTTTGTATTATGAGATTTTATTTGTATAAAAATAAGTTTTGCTATCGCGTCCGAAAGGAAAGGTTTACCAGTAGTTATCAATAAGTTTAAGACATGGAGCCGTTCACATTATCTATACATTAATAGCGAGTTTAGGAGACCTTTGGTCGTGGATTCCAGAACTCCTGGCACCTGTCAATTTCTACTGCCACCCTGCGTTGCTCCACTATGGCTTGGGGAATGGCGAGAAAAGTTCTACATGTTTAGACTGTTGCTTTTTCAGCGTAATTTTTGAAATAATAGTGTCGCCACTGGCAACCGTCTGCAGCTATGCTATTGGCGTCATCTATTATCAGAGGTCTGCAACCTGTAATCATATCATATTTAATCATATTTAATTTGCAGAGCATTATTTGTTGCTCATTTGATTTACAAAATGTTTAAGTCGATTCCTCTAATTCACGTCGCATCATTTAGAATTTGAACAAAACCCAATATTTCAAGCCTATAGTTCTGGAAAATATGGTCTCACGGGTCTTGATGGTGCCATCTATTCTCAAAAGTAAGCAGTATTGTAAGTCATGGCTATATGAATGTGGGGTAAAATCGATATTAAACTTTACCTTTGCTGTGCACGGGGGCAGGCTACTGTAGATTTAATTAAATCGATCCTCTGAATTCGATATCATATTTAGCGCACTGCCATAATCTACATGACCTTTTAACCAGCAATGCAATTAGCTATGAAAGTGCAGGTGATGAATAACTTACATCCTCTTTTAAAGTGTGGTCCACCCGGTTATCCACCCTCAGTCATCATATCCCCACTTCCCGCCCCCCCTCCCCCCCTGTGGGATACAGGTGCCTTTGGATGGAAATCAGGCCGGACCACACTTTTTAACGGGGTGGTATTACTACTCCTACTACTTACTCCTACTACTACTGATAATAATGATAATGATAATTATACAAATGATAATAATGTTAATAATAATAATAATAATAATAATAATAATAATAATAATAATAATAATAATAATAATAATAATGATAACAATAATAATAATAATGATAATAATAATAATAATTATAATAATGGTGAAATGTGCTTGTGGTTAGAAAGTCCATTGTTCTCCTTTTGTATTTTTAACCACAAGCACCTTTGCAAGCACTCACCTGACGCCTCGAACAAAAGACTCAAGGTTATGTGGCATCAACTTCTTGCAAGCAATGTATATCTACTACTACATGTGGCGCCATCTATTTACACAAGTTGACGTGATAGGAGGCGAGATCACTCCTTTACGGATAGAGAACTCTTTATTTGAAAAAAATATGTTCCCGGAGGTCGTGCTCACTAGAATTAGTCAAATACTACATAGCAGTTCTCATTTTAAGGGAAAATATGTTATCTTTCGGATAAGATAATAACCTTGATATTTCATCCAGTACTTTTTCGACAGGACATTCGGCATTTTAACAAAAAAAAGGCATTTTTGATTTGTGTTTTATCCCTATTGTTGGTAATACAAAAAAACTTAATAGCTCAAATAATAAATAACCTATTAGGAAACAGTCAATTAAAATGTGTTCCGAGCGAAACAATGGTGTACCGCTTTTTGTGAAAAAGATGGGCCTAATCATATGATGATATTAGTTATCCTCTTTGAAAAAAGGGATACGGCCTGTTATCATCAGCTCCACTCTGATACTAGAAGCTGATTGGTCAATTTCATTATAGTCTGCCAACATGATGTATATCTGGAAATAAAAATGGCAGAAAGTAATTAAGATGGATTCAGGTTTGTATTTCACTGATTCTAATGATAAATCCTTGCCGTTAGCGTTAGGTGAGTCAGACGAAAATCTCCGTTGCAAGAATCTTGAATTTAAAACTTTGGCTTATCGTCATTTGAAGTTTATGTCGGGGTGGGGGCGAGCTGATGATGATGTAATCAAGATGGATTGAGGTTTGTAATTCAAGTGAGAAATCCTTTCCGTTCGCTCTGCGTCAGGCGAGTCTGATGTTCCCAGAATAAACCTAGAGCTTATTATAATTCAAAGTTTATGTCATGTAATGGGGGCAGGGGGGGGGGGGGGGGAGGGGGCTGATGATAAATTTGTTACCCTCTTTGTGATAAAGGGATACGACCTGGGGTCTCTTCATTCAGCCAGCCATATCGCACTCACTGGCTGGTTTCTTGCAGACACTATTAGTTATCCTCTTTGTAAAAAGTGTTACAGCCCCTACATCCCCCCACCCCGGCATAAACTTTGTTCTAAATAAACTTTGTTCTAATTCAAGGTTCCTGCAACAGACATTTTTGTCGGACACGGCAAGGATTTCGATATACCAATCTAAATCCATCTTAATTGCTTCTGCCATGATCTTTATTTCCAGATATACAATATGTCGACAGACTATAATGCGCAAATAGTGTTTTGAACGCCAAAATCAATTTCTAGCGAGGCGATGCAAAGAGCAATATCCGCCATCTTATTTCCATCGCCAAGAGAAGCGCCATCTGTCGAGTGAAAAAAAATGTTACATTTCCAGTAATATTTCATGGTCCAACACGAGGCGGGTGGTGGTCATTACAGTAATCGGGGAACTAACATTGTCAATTTATAAAAAGCAATGTGAGTACCCCGATCCAGTCCAGTACAACAAAGAAATTGACCAATCAGCTCCTAGTATCATATTGGAGATGATGATAAATGTTGGTTACCATATGTAAG
>OZ012689.1:42127158-42134250 GCA_963942565.1 Maea johnstoni | reverse complement strand
ATATATATATATATATATATATATATATATATATATATATATATATATATATAAATATATATATATATGGTCCGTGGTACGCTTAATAATTCAAACTTTCAAATATTCAAATTTTCAAATATCTGTATTTTCAAACTTTCAAACTTCCATATATCCAAACTTCCGTACTTTCAAACGGGTTTGAATATATGAGATTACAGGGTCCGTGGTACGCTTAATAATTCAAACTTTCAAATATTCAAATTTTCAAATATCTGTATTTTCAAACTTTCAAACTTCCATATATCCAAACTTCCGTACTTTCAAACGGGTTTGAATATATGAGATCACAGCCGTATTTCCATACTTTCAAACTCCCAAAAGTCTTTACACATTTATACTATTGCATGTTTAGAAAAGCCGCAGAGTGGCACACTTAATAAATCAAATTTCCAAACCTTTCCTAGCGGTACGCAAGTAGTTCTGTTACAATGTTATGTTGATATATTATACATTGTATAATATCAATAATATCAAAACAATATCAAATGTTACTTTTCAAAGGAAATTGCCAATTATAAGAAAAAAGGATAATTTTCGCAAAGCAGCAAGAATGGTGGGTGACCTACTTGTCTAATCTATTATTAGAACGGCAGCTTCTAAAATGCGGAACTGGAATTATGTAAAACTCGTGTCGATATGATGGACCAAGTGTGAAAGAGCAAATAAAGAACTTTAATTTCAAGACCTTCTTTTGGGGAGGGTAAATAGAACTTTATTTGTTCCCGGCTAACCCATAGGCAGGATAAAAAAACTTTATTTGTTCCCGACTTACCCGACCACTCTAGTGAATAGGTATCTATCAATATATATCATCTATCTAACCTGTCTGTCTGTATTTCTGTCTATCTATATATCTATCTACTATCTAGCAATCAATCTTTCTATCTATTCATGTGTGAGAGCCTTATATAAATAAAATGTTGTTCTTCATATAAAGTGAGAGCATCCAAACACACACACATAGACATATATGTATATATGTATGTATGTATGTATGTATGTATGTATGTATGTGTGTGCGTGCGTATGTGTTTTATTTACCCTTCCTCTGGAGTGGTCTGGAAGAAATAAAGTTTTATTTACCCTACCGGTAAAACAGTGTTATTTTCCTCCCCCTACAGTATGCGGGAACGTATTAGTTAGATCTTATGTGCGTGGGGCGTGGGGTGGGGGAGGGGGGAGGGTGGTATATAAATGACTGTGCGCGGGCATGCATGCATGCGTGTGTGTGCGTTCATGAATTGGTTCATAAACTACGTTATGATGGAATCAATGAAGTATATAATCACATCTGCCTAGCTGTCTTTCCGTATTTCTCTATCTACCTATCTATATACGCACACATACGCACACACACACATACATACATTTATGTGTGTGTGTGTGTGTTTGGATGCTCGCACATTAGACAAAGATTTTTTTTTATTTATCTAAGGCTCTCACACATAAAAAGATAGATAGATTGATAGATAGTAGATATATATACAGATAGACAGTAATACAGACAGACAGACAGAAAGGTAGATATATAATGTATATTGATCGATATTCATCCACTGGAATGGTCGGTTAAGTCGGGAACAAGTTCTATTTACCCTCCCAAAAAGACGGTCTTGAAAATAAATTTCATTGTTCCCTCCTTCACTCATGGTCCATCATATGGGCACGAGTTTTACATACATTCCGGTTCCGCATTTTAGAAGCTGCCGTTTCTAATAATAGAATAGACAATTGGGGTCGCTCCACTTTTCATGTTCATTAGCGTCAATGACAGTTTAAGCATAATCAATATCCATAATTGCAATATTTGAAGATATAGGAAATTAAGAAATGCGTATTTGATAGCCTTAATGAGAACAGCGTCTTGATGATAAATAATAACAATGAAGAAATGCGGGTCGTGTTTGCAACTTAAGGCAGCTTCTATTAGCAGCCCGATCACCGTATATTTGAAAGTTTCACATTTTACATTATTAAACGTTCCATGTCAAACTTTCAAACTTCCAACACGTTTTGGAAGTTTGAAAGTTTGGATATTTGAAAGTATGGAATTTTGAAACTTTGAAACTTTGACCAAAGTTTCAAACTTCCAACACGTTTTGGAAGTTTGAAAATTTGGATATTTGAAAGTATGGAAATTTGAAACTTTGAAACTTTCAAAATTTCTAATACGGTTTCGAAGTTTGAAACTTTTAAAATATACCCAAAATTCCAAATATTCAATACGATTTGAAACTATAGAAATTTGAATTATTAAGTGTACCACTGACCATGTATTGCATATATATATATATATATATATATATATATATATATATATATATATATATATATATATATATATATATATATATATATATATATATATATATACATGTATATACATATATCTATAAATACATATATATATATATATATATATATATATATATATATATATATATATATATATATATATATATATATATATATATCAAATGTTGATCACTAAGGGATAAATCACCCATAATCCCTCATTGGCTTGTTATAAAAAGTCCCTGTCTGAAGAAATAAGCAAGTTTAACAAACATTTCTCACTACATGAATATGCACCATTCCTGCATGACAAAGCCCTTTTCAAAATAAGTATGTGAAGTTAAGTATTCTCGGAATCATGCCCAATGCACAGAATAACATAAAAAGACAGTCTGTTCCTTAGGAATTATTCTCAAACTTATGAGATGCTTTTTGGCTAATCTTTCATTTATGTTCCCTAGGCATGTTTTTATTAGCATTTTTAATGAAGATGCACATGTCAGTGGCAGGTTTAAGTCACATCTAAACCCAAAATTAACAGTTGGCGCTATTTCACTCAAAACTTCTAACTTATTTCTAGAAGGGGCAGACTCCGACGAAGCTTTAGGTAAAGTCTAATGAAATAGTGATGTTCGAGGTGTGTGCGAAACATTGATCAAAATGATGGAGCAAATGTCTTTGGGAGTCTTGCAAAAACACAATCAAGTGAAAAATGGAAGCGACCAACTTTCAGAAATCTCCTTAATTTCTATTTAATCATACAGCCAAAGATATCTACTTTCACGTTCCGGGTGAAATCGCTTGCTGTCACCTTATATACTCGTCAAAATTGGGTTCAAATTCGTGAGTCGAGGCCTTTTCCTATACTCTAAATGACTTAAAAGAAGGGAATTGTTACCTCAACAAAGTACTTTGAAAAGTGGAAAGGAAGTGAAAGAATCATTTTTTTACTTAACATTTTTCTATTTGAAAACAATCACAAGTATCTAAAGTTGCAAAATCAAGGTGAAACGGTCTAATTTTATTAACAAAATCTTCAGAAATACGTTTCCAATAGATTTCTATTACCATTTTAATCTAAGATGTGTTTCTTTCACAGTTTCCAATAAATAGAGCGGTTTTAACCTTTGCCATGAACCAACATGTATCTTAAAACATTAGGGAAGATCGGACATGGTAATGAATGCTGAAACATGAGACGACTACGTATGCACTATTAAGGAAATGACTTATTGAAGATTTTAGAGATATTCATTTCTTCCAACTGTGGTTGGATGTTTATCTGCAACATTCAAAACAAAGATAATGTCATAAAAGATGTTATAGTAAAGAGTAAGAAAGTATGCTTTCCTTTGTATTGGGTGCATCAGAATGTGTTGTGGGGTATTATTTTTATGAATAATCTTCATTACCAAACAGCCTATACATTACTGTGCCGTCTATATGCTAACATGCCATCGATATTTGTCATTTCAGTTCCCATTTCTGACGCTAGATGGCGTCGTTTACACTTTGTCCGCAGAACACATGTTCACCGGCGCCTTCGCAGTTATGATCAAAGTGTCAATTGTGGTCGTCATTATCTTGGGGACTATTTGGTCAAAACAGCGCATGCGTGTTCCAAACTTTACGCTTTTTATCATAGCTATCAATTAGTGATAGTGTGATATTAATTGACACAATTGTGATACTAGTATTACATGGTATTCGTATCTTATAGTTGATACATGTACTTGTCTCGCAAGCTCCGATGCGGTTAAAATGGCAGGCGAACGCCCTAGCAATAGCACAAATGTTTAGAATAGGAGTCCCATAAGTGATAGGTGACAATATGATACATAATTCTTATTCAAACATGTATATATATATATATATATATATATATATATATATATATATATATATATATATATATATATATATATATATATATATATATATAATATATATATATATATATATATATATATATATATATATATATATACATGTTTGAATAAGAATTATGCTACGACGTAACTGGGGAAATACTTCGCCATACTATAAACATGCATTCAGCTTTACCTTCGCTGAAAACATAATCACCGTCTTTGGGCTGTATTAGGTAATGTTCAATAAAAAAGATAACACGAATGAATCATTAGATGTTTATTCCACTACGATATGTTAACTCTGATATGTAAACGCATTATTTCAGGTCTAATAGTATGGGACAAGTGCAAGGGTAAATATTTATCCTATAATTAGATCCCGATATTCTTTGTTCTTTGTTCCATGACGCATTACAGTTATCATTGGTAAAGAGATCATTCATCGCACAAGATTGATACAGGTTGGAGAGCTTTTGCTCAAAACTTTGGTATCTTCAAAAACTTGCAGATATAGAGATGGGTACATAGACAATATAAGATCACAAGTACAAAATAGATTTTGGATCAACTTCCTCGCTGCTTTAACCCATCCAATGCTAAGGCTACTTTCGTCCAGAGCACAAGAGCCCAAAGGTTCCTGAAAACCATCTTAACCCTGTCATGTTGGTATTCTGATTAATCTCAGATGAGTACCCATGTGGCAGGGTTTTAGTCATTTTCAGGGTTTTTGCATCATTTTGTATTAGCCAAATTAGTCACTAGCAGCATAAGGGTTAAAGCATTTATATCGAGTCAATGAACATTTTAGGTTAGACCCAAACTGAATAGATCCGATATGGTATAATAGCGGTTTGAACGTTAATTACAGAAAGGGCTGGGAATCAAGAGGCATGTTGCTTTGATATTTGCTCATGGAGAACGATTGTATCACAGCTTGAGACTTATAGTTATCTGATGAATTACTATGACGTTGAGAGACGACAATAACACTGCAGATAATCAAAAACAAATAAAACCATATGATAACTCTGATATGTAAACGTGCTATATTAGGTCTGATAGTAAAGAACAAATGCAAGGGTATATATTCATCCTATATCTAGATAGCGCTTCTGATATGCAACCCTGAGTATTCTGTGCACTACCAATTCCATTCCTCCTGTGGGGATAGTGTATAGGTAAATGCCGGGCTTGTGCTGATCCGTTCACTAAAATGCAGCATCAGAGGAATGGGACAGTACCCACCTGAGTGCACTCCTATCCAAAGGTCGAGCTTCAATTTCAAGACAGTGATTAAGCTTTTGATAAGAAGGCTTATGGGGCTAATTTGTGAATATAGGGTCATTTTGAGATTTTTAAATATTCTTATGCCTACCCCATTATTTTCAATATCAGACCAAGGTTGATTTTCTAGGTCATCATTAAAAAGAGAGTACGAGTTCAGATATCTTGGAACTTCTCATAGGATTAAACACAGACAGGAAACGTTTTACCTCTCGAATTTCACCAAAATGCGGTCTATTCGAACAAGCATTTTGGTTATCGAATGTTAATAGATTTGCGTGAGATTTGATATATAAATGGCTAAGAGTATCATGAGAGGAATGGTATCATTTCTTTGCAATTTCGACTCTCTCTCAAAAAATGCCACACATATGTTAAAATATACACTTTTCTCTAATTCTACAAACATTCCGAAAGAAATGGTCATTAAATTTGTATGAAGCAAAAGTGTGTAAAATTTGATACCCTTTTACCACATTTGAAACATGTTGGTGTTCCCCCGGTCCCCGGCAATTTAGAACAAAACATCCTCATATACATGGGTGGCAATTTATAAGCTGATTTCTTGATATTCTTTTTGTCTGAATGAATATCCATATCGCTTGAAATAAAGTATTTCCTAGAAAAAAAACTCAAGCTTTCTTTCTTACAAAATATTTTGGTCCTTCAGATTTCTTTCTTTATCTTGTACTACAGCCAAATCTATACATATACCTGTAAAGCGATTTTACACTATCTAATGACAGCTAAACTAATATATCAAACACATACAGACAATAACACATACAATAAAGTGAAATGAAAAAATGGAGTTGCTACATTAAATGATATGGTATAAACACCCTGCAAACGATGTATAAAAAGATGTTGAAACATCTAGAAATATACACTTATGTGTATTTGAAATCGTAAAATAATCATAACTTTGTGGTTTTTGTTCCAACATGTAATCTTCGAATTAATTGTGTAATATTCGATTAGTTTCTACTTTGTAATAACTGTAAAAAAATATTATATCGTATTAGATTGCAGTGGTTTTTCTAAAACAGGAATGATTAGAAATCTACCGCACAATGAACTTTTACACATCACACAACAGTCTGATCCGTTTCCGTGGGGACATCAGTGTACTCGCATTTCACCTCCAATTTATCTTCCTTCGAATGCACTTTATACCTGAAAAAAAAGCAAAATTAATGAAAATATATACACGTATACACGTATGTATGCATGTATGTATGTATGTATGTATGTATGTATGTATGTTACTGTATGTATATATATATATATATATGTGTGTGTGTGTGTGTGTGTGTGTGTGTGAATGTATGTGTGTATACGTGTATGCGAGCATATATATATATAAATATATATATATATATATATATATATATATATATATATATATATATATATATATATAAATATATATATATATATATAAATATATATATATATACATATATATATATATATATATATATACATATATACATATATATATATATATATATATATATATATATATATATATATATTATATATATATATATATATATATATATATATATATATATATATATATATATATATATATATA
>OZ012689.1:42119658-42124658 GCA_963942565.1 Maea johnstoni | reverse complement strand
TATGGAGTGATAATGCTTTCTCATGATTTAGAAGCACTTCATGCGGATATGCTGTATTTGAATATTACAAGTTATTGGTTGCTCAGGATAGATGTTGATAGTTAAGTGTCTTTACAAGATGAAGTGCTTCTTTAATGTATTCTTCTCATAAATTAAGTAAATCAAATCTGTAAATCACTTAAATATGGCGTGAACATTATATAGCGCAATTACGGTACTTCCTTGGATAGCGTGATCTAATTATAGCGGTGGGAGAACCCCACTGTTTATTTTTACCCACATAAAATTGCAGTTAGCCGGGCTCACTAGGGATCAGGGGTCAAGTACTTGACCTCCGGCCCCTTCCAGATTGTGAAGGCAGTGGTTAATGGCTGTATGCAGTATCCATGCGACTCCCCATGACTAGACTTTTGTTCTGCCCTTCAATATGTATATTGGGCAATTTAATAAAGACGGGATTTTAAAATAGCGCTTATGGGCGGAGCGCTATTATCGTCGCTATATTATTGTTCCCGCTATCCATGACATTTCATATACAAGAGCCCTCTTACAGCATATCAAAGAGTATTATTTTCATAAGATTCCTTACACCATTAAGATTATTGATTATAAATAGTTAAGCGAATATTATGGAAATTTGGCCTTTAAAGTATCCGAACCAACATTCCTACAAGACGTTCAGCGCTGGTCAGATACATTGGCGGATCCAGAAATCATAGACGGGCAATTTCACATGATTTTCCTTTTCGTTGTAGAATAAAATACTTTCAATTCAATTCAATAAGTATTACACCGCCCTCTTTTATCAATAAGAACCTCTTTTAATTTTAGCTTGATTAAGAAACATGCGATGACTCACAGTGCTGCCATAAATCAATGTCATCTACTACATATACATGTATTCCAAGCTATCAATGATTTATGAAACGAAGTTGAGGTTGATTTGTAAAAAGCCACAAGAGGACGAAGATGCACGGACAGAGTCCCACGTTTGCAAGGAAACAGTGAAGAGAACTTTTCCGGTCAATCGCATTTATCATTGTTATTTTAAAGCTTAAAATATATAGATGCAAATGGAAAAGAACTGTCCTGTTCTTGCTTGGCATGAACACTGTTCTTAAAGAATACAGACGAACAAAAACTTATGTAGGAGATATAACAAACACTCTGTAAATAATGGTAGGAAAATCAAATGATATATCCTGCTTACAGCCAGTAGGCCAACTAGAAATGCTAGGGACCAATCTTCAATGATTCAATACTCATTACTCTGCATGCTGGTTAGTCGCGCTGGGCAACACAAGTATGTGTCTATCGCAAACTTGGCCTAATGTGATTTAATTTTGATTGGCACGTGGCTACATTTCCCTTTCTCCATCTTCCAGCCAAATACATTGGGGCGGGTGGATGAAAATGAAAAAGGTGTCTTAGACATAGAACTAACAGCAGAAGGCTAGCCACTCACCAATCGGCTCGGAGCTTTTTTATTAACACGTCAATGTATTCCTTTTATGGTATATTACAAAATCAATACGTTTGTATTATGAGATTTTATTTGTATAAAAATAAGTTTTGCTATCGCGTCCGAAAGGAAAGGTTTACCAGTAGTTATCAATAAGTTTAAGACATGGAGCCGTTCACATTATCTATACATTAATAGCGATTTTACGAGACCTTTGGTCGTGGATTCCAGAACTCCTGGCACCTGTCAATTTCTACTGCCACCCTGCCTTGCTCCACTATGGCTTGGGGAATGGCGAGAAAAGTTCTACATGTTTAGACTGTTGCTTTTTCAGCGTATTTTTTGAAATAATAGTGTCGCCACTGGCAACCGTCTGCAGCTATGCTATTGGCGTCATCTATTATCAGAGGTCTGCAACCTGTAATCATATCATATTTAATCATATTTAATTTGCAGAGCATTATTTGTTGCTCATTTGATTTACAAAATGTTTAAGTCGATTCCTCTAATTCACGTCGCATCATTTAGAATTTGAACAAAACCCAATATTTCAAGCCTATAGTTTTGGAAAATATGGTCTCACGGGTCTTGATGGTGCCATCTATTCTCAAAAGTAAGCAGTATTGTAAGTCATGGCTATATGAATGTGGGGTAAAAATCGATATTGAACTTTACCTTTGCTGTGCACGGGGGCAGGCTACTGTAGATTTAATTAAATCGATCCTCTGAATTCGATATCATATTAAGCGCACTGCCATAATCTACATGACCTTTTAACCAGCAATGCAATTAGCTATGAAAGTGCAGGTGATGAATAACTTACATCCTCTTTTAAAGTGTGGTCCACCCGGTTATCCACCCTCAGTCATCATATCCCCACTCCCGCCCCCCCCCCCTCCCCCCCTGTGGGATACAGGTGCCTTTGGATGGAAATCAGGCCGGACCACACTTTTTAACGGGGTGGTATTACTACTCCTACTACTACTCCTACTACTACTGATAATAATGATAATGATAATTATACAAATGATAATAATGTTAATAATAATAATAATAATAATAATAGTAATAATAATAATAATAATAATAATAATAATAATAATAATAATGATAACAATAATAATAATAATGATAATGGTTATAATGATGATAATGATAATAATAATAATAATTATAATAATGGTGAAATGTGCTTGTGGTTAGAAAGTCCATTGTTCTCCTTTTGTATTTTTAACCACAAGCACCTTTGCAAGCACTCACCTGACGCCTCGAACAAAAGACTCAAGGTTATGTGGCATCAACTTCTTGCAAGCAATGTATATCTACTACTACATGTGGCGCCATCTATTTACACAAGTTGACGTGATAGGAGGCGAGATCACTCCTTTACGGATAGAGAACTCTTTATTTGAAAAAATATGTTCCCGGAGGTCGTGCTCACTAGAATTAGTCAAATTACTACATAGCAGTTCTCATTTTAAGGGAAAATATGTTATCTTTCGGATAAGATAATAACCTTGATATTTCATCCAGTACTTTTTCGACAGGACATTCGGCATTTTAACAAAAAAAGGCATTTTTGATTTGTGTTTATCCCTATTGTTGGTAATACAAAAAAAACTTAATAGCTCAAATAATAAATAACCTATTAGGAAACAGTCAATTAAAATGTTGTCCGAGCGAAACAATGGTGTACCGCTTTTTGTGAAAAAGATGGGCCTAATCATATGATGATATTAGTTATCCTCTTTGAAAAAAGGGATACGGC
This sequence comes from Maea johnstoni, assembly GCA_963942565.1. Classification (NCBI taxonomy): domain Eukaryota; kingdom Metazoa; phylum Annelida; class Polychaeta; order Spionida; family Magelonidae; genus Maea; species Maea johnstoni. The sequence goes on along the minus strand of OZ012689.1, from coordinate 42,121,428 downwards.
CTGTTATCATCAGCTCCACTCTGACACTAGAAGCTGATTGGTCAATTTCATTATAGTCTGCCAACATGATGTATATCTGGAAATAAAAATGGCAGAAAGTAATTAAGATGGATTCAGGTTTGTATTTCACTGATTCTAATGATAAATCCTTGCCGTTAGCGTTAGGTGAGTCAGACGAAAATCTCCGTTGCAAGAATCTTGAATATAAAACTTTGGCTTATCGTCATTTGAAGTTTATGTCGGGGTGGGGGCGAGCTGATGATGATGTAATCAAGATGGATTGAGGTTTGTAATTCAAGTGAGGAATCCTTTCCGTTCGCTCTGCGTCAGGCGAGTCTGATGTTCGCAGAATAAACCTAGAGCTTATTATAATTCAAAGTTTATGTCATGTAATGGGGGCAGGGGGGGGGGAGGGGGCTGATGATAAATTTGTTACCCTCTTTGTGATAAAGGGATACGACCTGGGGTCTCTTCATTCAGCCAGCCATATCGCACTCACTGGCTGGTTTCTTGCAGACACTATTAGTTATCCTCTTTGTAAAAAGTGTTACAGCCCCTACATCCCCCACCCCGGCATAAACTTTGAATAGGGTCCGATAAACCAAGTTCTAAATTCAAGGTTCCTGCAACAGACATTTTTGTCGGACACGGCAAGGATTTCGATATACCAATCTAAATCCATCTTAATTGCTTTCTGCCATGATCTTTATTTCCAGATATACAACATGTCGGCAGACTATAATGCGCAAATAGTGTTTTGAACGCCAAAAATCAATTTCTAGCGAGGCGGTGCAAAGAGCAATATCCGCCATCTTATTTCCATCGCCAAGAGAAGCGCCATCTGTCGAGGGAAAAAGTAGTTACATTTCCAGTAATATTTCATGGTCCAACACGATGCGGATGGTGGTCATTACAGTAATCGGGGAACTAACATTGTCAATTTATAAAAAGCAATGTGAGTACCCCGATCCAGTCCAGTACAACAAAGAAATTGACCAATCAGCTCCTAGTATCATATTGGAGATGATGATAAATGTGGTTACCATATGTAAGCCATGGATAAAGTTGCCCTCCGCAGATTAGCAGTCTTGACAAGCAACAGTGGGTTGCTTGACTGCTGTTTCGCCTAGAAGAAAACTGCCATCAGTAAAACAAACACTAAAAATGCGTAAAATGTGTGAGACTATATATACGATTTATAGCGGGCATTCACATGCATGAGAGAGCAAACCCATACTTTCAGATTTTGCAATTAAACCAATTTACAAAAGCTATTTCATAAGCTCATTCACATCGGGAGTGTACACATGATCGGACATATATGATAATGCCTTGATACCAAGCGATTTTCTGAGAAACACTAAGAGTTGCTGTTCGTGTTGTGATAAACAATGCCTCTTACATGTTTTAAGTATAAGTCTTTTCGATGAATTATGTGAAAAAAGATATTGGTCTACAATGGCACTTCATGTGTAAATGGGATAACCAGTTATTCATAGCACATATCTAATACTTATTGAAATATTCTAAAATATTCTGAAATATTCTAAATACTAGATTGCTCGGAACTCTTACTTTTACTGTCAGTTCAGTTACTTGTGGGATGGGTCGTCTGTTCCATTTTGCCATCTTTTGCAGTATAGCGAACGCCTCCTGTTGGCGACCTTTCTGTACTAACCAACGAGGGGATTCCGGCATCAAACTATAGAAAAGGCATTTCGTCAAGAATGCATATAAGGAAAACACAGGGTCGGCACTCCTATTTGTGAT
>OZ012689.1:42107158-42117158 GCA_963942565.1 Maea johnstoni | reverse complement strand
TTAATTTGAATCTTGTCATGACAATGAAAGGTAGACATTTGATAGATTTTAGCCAATATAGCCAATTTTTCGGTGAACATGTATTCTGTTGGCTCGATGATTTTCAACGATATCGTCAAGTTTGAATTGAAATTAAGATATTCCAAATATCATCACATATAATCCCGTTTAATACCACCCAATGTGCAGGTGGAATCCCTGATAGCACATGACAGAACTTAAGTTCGTATATTTCTTATAGGAGCAGTGATACACTTACCGAGCACAAATGCAACTTGATAGCAGCTGTGTTCAAACATGGCTATGAGAAAGCGGAAGACCAAATACAAGGCATAATTTGACACAAAGGCCGACGCAACACCGCATACTTGAATCATGACACCACACACCAGCATCACATTTCGCCGTCCCATTCTGGAAAAAAGCATCAGAGAAAAGATTAGCTAATTATTAGGTGACATATCTAGTCTTTAGGATAAAAGTGATCATTGAGGTATGTCCTGTTGCAACTGTCTTTTGTTCAAGAATGAGCAATCTGAAATCTTACTCATAATGTCACTAGTCAAAACTATTCCTAAGGTTACTCTGAACCTGCAGCGACCATCACATGTGTAATGAGAATATGTTAGACGGACAAAAGACGGATGGCTATGAAATTCTTTGCCAGATAACACTCAAGAATCTGGATATACACCTTGTTACATATCTATACTGCTGTGAAGTATGTTTTTGGGATGGTGCTTTTATAGTTAATTAATTAGTCGCAGTTCTAGTAGCACTGATCACTTTAGCAGAAAATATGTTAACACACTGAAACAATAACATATGAATTTGCATTCCAATAACTTCTGAATTGAAGGTCAGCTAGGTTATTATGGGTAGCCACCGTTAAAATGTGGAATGCAAACCACTGGCATGGTGTGATACTGGAATGCCTGGATGATAGCGTAAAGGTCATCAAGTGTGTGTAATATCGAGTGGCCGCAGGCATTCTCTTCAACCCCTCCAAAGCTAAGGCTACTTTCGTCCTTAGCACAAGGGCGCATATATTTAGAAAACACATCTAAACCCTGTCCTGTTGGTATTCATTGGAAAGCACTCGCTGAGTACTCTCATATGAATACCCATATGCCAGGGTTTCAGTAATATTTCAGGTTTTTTGCATGATTTTGTATTGGCCAAATTAGCCGCCAGCAGCATAAGGGTTAAGTAACATTACTAAACAGTGGGCATTCTTTCGTATAGACATGACCTTGACTAAATATATCGAGTGGCAGTAGTCATCCCCTATACGTAATATTATCAAACAGTGGGCATTCGTTCATGAAGACATGTCCTTGACTAATATCGAGTGGCTGTAGGCATTCCCTTTAAGTAACATTACTAAACCGTGGGCATTCCTTCATGAAGACATGTCCTGGACTAATATCGAGTGGCCGTAGCTATCCTACTTTAAGTAACATTACTAAACAGTGGGCATTCCTTCATGTAGACATGTCCTTGACATCACGGGTGTATTAATGTTTCAAAATTCCTATTTTTCGCAAATAAATGGTTAGATATTTGTCAACTAGCGATTTAGAGGAACCCCAGCGCCGCTAAGTATAATTAAAGCCCTTATGTTCTGCTTGCGATGACACCACCCTGTGAGTCGGACTTAGGCATTGTTGCGCGCTCTAAATGGTAAGCACTAATTAAACGAGCACTGAATTACCTGGGCGTTTTAGCCTGGTCTAGAGGTGACTAAAACTATAACTGACTCACTTTATCTTTCCTGAGGCATATTACAGAGATTGCCTGTGACTTGTGGTTAGTTACTCAATGGGTTTCACGGGGAACTCCACCATTACCCACCATCTACAACTCTACAAATTGTAGAATTGCAGAAGCATGCCCATATGTTTTGAATGGAAAGTCAGTAGTTGAATAAACCAGCTATTTGAATTCTGTGCACACACACACACACACACACATATATATATATATATATATATATATATATATATATATATATATATATATATATATATATATATATATATATATATATATATATATATATGTGTGTGTGTGTGTGTGTGTGTGTGTGTGTGTGTGTGTGTGTATTAATGTATAAACTCTCCTACTGCATTTCCCACAACATATTTCCCATACTCTGAGAAATGAGGTGTTGCTTTCCTCTCGGCCTTGTTAATGCATGAGAGAGAGAGAGAGAGAGAGAGAGAGAGAGAGAGAGAGAGAGAGAGAGAGAGAGAGAGAGAGAGAGAGAGAGAGAGAGCATGTACACCTTAACACCTCGACAAGCTAGCAGGGCATGCCACCCCGAATTATCTCAGACCAATGACGGCCTTCGCACCCGTAGTTGTGATGTCGTGCAGCACGGTAAGCCTAAAACATTCCAGATAAGTATCACTTTGGTACATACGGCTATAAGTGTAAAGCTCAAACAGCAGGTGATCCAGATCCCTGGGGGTAGGGGTTATATTTAGGATGGGCTCGAGCTTGACGCGACGAGAACATATGACTAAATCAGGTATTTGGAATGACGTGTTCATAATTGGAAAATGCTTCCCCCACTTTGTTATTGATGAGAACAAAACGGGTTATATAAGGAAAGCCTATATATCCAACCATACTAAAATGTTAGGGGTAAGTTCGCGATAATAAGTAATATCATCATTTTTTTGTTTTGATGTTTTAAAAAACATGGCAATGCGAGGAATTCGAAATCCACTCTGCTTCAATGTGATTTATGCTTATGGGGTTGATTTGTGGATATGTGGTCATTTTGAAATTTTCACATATATCAAAGCCTATATATAATCAGATCAATTGTGAATGTCAAGGAAGTCAACAATCAGAGTGAGAGACCATCTACTACAGAAACTTCCACAGGTTTGCACACACGCAGGAAAAAGACGAAAAGCAAGTTATTCTTACCTATCCTTTTTATAATGCAGAGGGAGCGACTCGATTTACTAGACTAGAGGAATCAGCGTTAGTGCACACTTTTCATTGGTACACACTTAGCAGCTAGCAGCTACCATACTTCTAATGAGAAGAGTGTACACATGTACCTGATGCAGCTTCAGATGAGCTATTAATAGACTAAAATGGCTGCTTCCAGAAGCTCCATTTCGTGTGTGTGTGAATGTGTTTAAACAGCAATACACCTTTTTTATGAAGGATGGCAGTGGCGGGATTTTGGATTCAAGTAAAAAGTTACTCTACTAATCTATTTGGGTCTATGTTTTATTGACGGTGTAACTATCCTCTAATGTTTTAACACATTAGAACCATATAAATCGTAAACTTACCTATCCGAGATTTGACCGGTAAAGGCACTTCCTGCCAGAATACCAAATAGGTAAACAGAGCCGACCGTCTTCGCCATCCATTTTCGGTCACATACTAAATCCCACTGAAAAGAAAATAGAGGCAAACATGAGCAACCCCTTTTAAGAAGGTCATGCATCAAACCCAGCACATGCTCTTGTAAATGTAAACCGGTATTCGCCGTGAATGTATGGTTCATCCACTTACTCGTACACACTACCTTCTAATAGGACGATTACTAAACAAAAAATGCATCTAAAAATCATTTCAAATGGCTTGATCCCATGCTAACATGTAATGATGTTTTGGGTGACTTGTGATTAAAGACTGCCATTGATATGTTAATCTTTATGTGTGCGCTGGTGTGATAATATATATGCATTTTATGTGGTGTATCTCTACTTGGTACGGATATGTATAATTGACAAAAAGGGTTCTACATGTAATAGTAGTAAACCTTTTCACTTATCTTTTCTGACAAAAAGTGATATAGAAACATTGATATCCTTATTTTTTATTCGCTCTTTTGTTGGAAAAATGATAAACAAATAGGAGTCCCTTTAGAAAATATACGAACATATATGAAATGATGTTCAACTATGTACGTCAATGTACGACAACAAACACATCACTACAACAAAAACATTGTCGCACTTAAAGTTTTACATGTAAAACTCTTTTTTTTTAAATCGCGGCTTTAGCTACGAAAAGCTTAGAATAACTGCGAACAACCGCCATAAGCTAAGAAAAGCTAAGACAAGCTGCGAATTTCCAATTCGCACCTTGCCTTACCTTAAAAGTCGTACAAAGTGGGATTCCCCCATTAAGCCACTAAGTTATCAGGCAGACCCTTTAATGAAAGGTCCAATGTAAGCTTCAAATTCCGGTCACCAGTTTCACGACTATTTCAGGAAATTGTATTCACTGATCTTGACGTTGCAAGGCCGCTAACCTGGTACCGGTAGCTGACCCTGGGAATCATATTTCGGCGACTGCACTTACATATAAAAGGTCAAGTGGCCAAAAGGTCATGAGACTGGAGCCCAACTAAGAATTTCAGAGTGCCTTTAAAAGTTCCTAGTAGAGGGTATCTGTTCCAAATGTTATCAATTCATAGAGATCATTGCGCGAAAGAGAGGATAAGGAACATTGATACCAAACAAAGGCACTCGATCACAGTAGATTTGCTACATAGGAGAACCGAAAAGATAGGGTGATGAATCCTTGATATTATATTGCTTGGTAATGTGTGTATGAAGGCCCCAGATTAGTGCTTTCCCAGTGACAGAGTTAAATCCATGGAAGATAATTTGAATTAAAACATACTACCTATAGCCTCTTGGGTATTCTAGCAAGACTATTTAACCATCTCATCGTAGGTGGCAGCACAAGTGAATGCCCTTTATGGTACGCCACTTTTAAAATGTGCGTATCAAATGGGATTAATATTCTTGATTTCCTTTAATCTGCTTTTATTTGAACACTTAGCCTATATAAAGTATAGAACTTAACCCGGGTGCCAGGGCATTATGAGGTTCATCCAGGCGGCCTCAGTCGCAGGCATGATCAGGGGGCCCTGTGTCAAGGCGTTGGTGGCCATCTCGGGTTCCTTGCACCAATATACAGGGTTCTCACCAAAAAGATGTAGCACAAACTGAAACTATGGAATGAAGCGCAGGCCTACGGCGCACTCACAACAGGAACACCAGGAAAGCCTGATAGAGGCCAAATTCCATGCAAATTCACCCACATGCTTCGTCGGAAACTCGTCCAGTCGCATGGTAGGTGGGAACAGTATATGCCTACCACTGTCGCTTCTAGCGTACGAGTAAATTGTACCGTCCCACACACGTAAGTGGTGCCCCTGGAATTGGTCAGTCAGGCGTTTGATTACATAACCGGTGTACCGGAATGGGCTGTCCTATGCTAACCATGGCCCGGCATATAACCCAATCCAAACAGCATTGCCAGGGGAATTCGGATTTTTGATTATCGTAACTTTTTCTGATATATTTAGGCTAGATTTTGAATATTCAGTGTATGTGGTGGAGTACTCAGTGCAAACCACCGTCCAGTCCCGAACCACTGGCAACACAGTGGCGGGGTACTCAGCACATACCACCGTCTAGTACCAGGTCACTGGTAACTTTCTTATGCACCCAGGCCAGACCACAATGAGATTTTCCCACTGGCAACTTTCTCACATGCCCCGGGTGGGATACGAAACAAGGCAGACACATGATAGCAACATTCTACGCCCCATCTGACAACCGAGGCAAAGGGGAGTATGATATGAGTGATCCCGTTAGGGCACATGCGACCTTGATACTGCTTGATGGCACCAACTGACCCCCACACATGCTGTTTGCAAAGACATGAGGACACATATACCGACTCCTGGTCCTAGTAGCAGTGACCACACCATGTGTTGTACTGGGCCTCTAAGTATAAAGCTCTTATGTTCTGCTTGCGAGGTGCTTGTGGTTAAGAATACAAAGGGAGAACAATAGATGTTCTAACCACAAGCACATCGCAAGCTCTACGTAAAGTTTTATACTTAGGGCCCCTGGACGGTGCGCTACTGGTCAAGTATATTTGTCTTGCATAAGAGCAGGGCACTGTGGCGCCGGCTGATATTCAAACCCGCCAAATGTGAAATTATCTGATATACTATGGTTTATAATTAAAAGCATGAGTTTGCATACTTTATAAGCAGCACCGATACCAATTTGATATTGGAATTACGACATTCATGGATCAATTGCTATTTGTCAAATTATACCAAACAATCCCACTCCCCCCACCCGCCCACCCGCTCACCCGCGGTCACCCAAAATCCATGACAAGTTGAGTCTTACAATCAACACTTTGGCAGGGCATTATCTTAGCAGCAGGTTTACCATGCTGACCATGTATATATATATATATATATATATATATATATATATATATATATATATATATATATATATATATATATATATATATATATATATATATATATATATATATATATATATATATATATATATATATATATATATATATATATATATATATATATATGAGCACTTACCTGTGTGACGAGTGATGACGAGACGTCAGAGGTACTAAACTCCCATTGTTGGCACGGTGTCGTTGTCAGGTTCTGGTTTGTTCCATACACTAGATGTTCCGCTGTCAGTGAGGAATAGTTCCTGTTGTAAGTGTAGCATTGGTCAAGCCCCCTCTGGACATCTGGACCCTGGTTCCAGGGTAAGGTTAGGTTCATCAAGGCGTCCTGTCCCGTGGTAAGGTTCATCAGGGCGCCCTGTGTCAGATTCAGGGCGCTGGTGGCCATCTCGGGTACCTTGCACCAATATTCGGGGGTTCTCACCAGAAAGATGTAGCCCAAACTATAGAATGAAGCGCAGGCAAACGGCGCACACAACAGGAACACCAGGAAACCCTGATAGAGGCCAAATTCACCCACATGCTTCGTCAGAAACTCGTCCAGTTCCATGGTTGGTGTGAATAGTACCCTGTCACTGCCCTGCAGCAAAGTGATGACCACTGCTCTTAGTTGACCCTTTATATAGTGCGTGCATCATGTGGGTCACCGGTGTAATGGGATAAGTTGTCCTCCTTAAACAGGACCAATGCACCATCAGGATGATTTAGTATGGAAAGCCGTTCTTGCAGAAAAGCACTATTTACCATGTATGCTAAATGAATTATGATGCATGCTAAATAACGTTATTTAGCATGCATCATAATTCATTTAACATGCATCATAATTCATTTAGCATGCATCATAATTCATTTAGCATGCATGCTAAATGAATTATGATGCATGTAAATTCATTTAGCATGCATCATAATCTATTTAGCATGCATGCTTAATAGTGCTTTTCTGCAAGAACGGCTTGCCATAATTTAGCTTAGAAATGAGCTTATACGTGTCACCTTTCAAGTTGGACCTCTCCCTTTTCATGACAACTCAGTTATGGCTTACAGAAGTGAGCAAGTAGCAGGCATCTTTCCTAATTTCATTGCATCGTCTGAGCACCTGCTGTGCCACAGGTGCTCGAGAGATAGCAGTAACAGGGAGCCTGGCTTCCCCTTTCCTGCTATAATTTTCATTCCGGACTCTCAATAAATGATCACTATTTCTCTACACTTTTCTATTATAAACTCCAGTAAGTATCGGAAGTTACACTTGTCTTCGATTTGTATTGTATTGTTGAGTAAAAAACATTATTTCTTGATTGCTATGAAATCAGGCTGTGCTAACCACTAAAAGAAAATTGCAGGACATGAGTCAGTTAGCAGGTACTCTTGGGAACAGTGTAGGACTTATTCGTGTTTTTATTCCTTTGCTTCCTGTTATCAAAATATTACCTCAGTATAAAGAACCTGGCAGGATTGACTGAAGGATCACGTGGGTCTGAGGGAAAATACCCTAGGTGAGTCCGAAATGTCCATTCCTACAGATTCCTAAATCACTCATTCCACCCTATTATATATGTTTTAGATTTTGAGGAGATCGATGTGGTTCCAAAAACTCTGATCAGGGATGAGCCAGGGATAAGAATTATCAAGAAAAGAGAAAGCCAGGCTTCCCTGTTGCTGCTGCCTCTTGGTCACTGGTGGCGCAGTTTACCATATAGCCATTATCCGTTACGTTTCATTGGGTCCTATTTTAAGTTCTTTTCCCCCTGTTGAAAGGCTGTAGTAAAGCTAGTACACATGGATGCTTGATAGACTCATACGCTGTATCATCAGGGAAGAGAATCAGTAATGATGTTTTCAACTTGGTTTCCTAACCCTGCCAATTAATTCTGGACCTTGATTGGTGGACTTATTCTACCAGCAAATGGCCCATAATTTTTATAATAGGCTCTATCTACATCTTTATATTTTCTACAAATACCTGATTTCTTGAAGAAGTGTTAACAGTTTAGGTGGTGATAACGCACATACATATTTGAAAGTTTACACATTACATCATGCTTCAGACATTGATTTGTAGGAGTCCATTCTGTCACAAGCTGGCATGAATGCTGTGGTGTGTGCACTCACGGATATAATAAGGAATTGACAATCCAAAAACCTTGACAAAATGATGAATGCAATCCAACTATCATCACCTTTATAGCAAATCTTTTTATCCCATCCTCTAGTCAAATAGTCTCATAAATAAGAGCATGCGCTGCCAGGTTTTCACTAACCGTGTATGTTTCTCTACTGTTTTGACGTTGTCAATGACACGGAATCTACTACATAAATGGATTATATCACACATTACTCTACGTTGCTTTTACTCTTCCTTAATATTCATATGGGATTATACTGTGATTAGTAACTTAAATGGCACTGCATTAGTACAATGCCTGGGCCTTATTGCCAGTGAAAAGGTGGTTTTTGTGCCTTTAAGTACGTCTCCACTGTGTACAATTATATACTATGGTGATTACCTAAAACTAATGAATACTTAAATATCTGAAACTCCAGCTATTGTGGGTTAAATATCGAGTTGTGTGTATCAGACAATTGCAAAGTTGAACAGAGAGAATAGGACAGCTGGACATAATCTATGGGAAGAATATGAATAGAAATGGGGCAGTCTCATAATATATTGGTTACCTAGTTGAAAGATGGAAAATTTCAATTCTTCTACATCAACTGGCCAGTCTTGATTTAGCATTAATATGTCAGACAATGTGATGACAAACAAAATGCAAATCCATAAACCAGTCACAATCTAATGTAATGCAGAAATATGCGCTTCAGAAGTAGCTAGCTATTGGTCTTATCGAAGACTCTGTTCATATCCAACATTCAACATGTTCGAATCCAACACGTTCTAGAGAGGAGTGGTGCTGCATAAAAGCCGCTGTAAAATTACTAAAATCGTTTGCAGCTGAAACAGGCCTAACACTCCTTTACACATTTGCATCATGGTTATTTTTCAAGAAATAATAATGTTGACCATTGGTCAAAAAGTGCGATGCGCGCCACGCACGGCCGTATTTACAACCAACAATGACCGTTTCCCTGTAGTGCGGTCTGATTGTTGCCTAAGAGCGCTGAACGGCCGACTGACCGATTTGTCAATTCAGCACTATTCACCGCATTTTCTATTTTTTTAGTGTGCAGTATGTGTCCTTATAAATCCGAGAATTATAGCCCTTTTAGTTAAACAAGAAATGAATGTCTCTGGCATCAAACAGATATCTATCCTCAATAAACGCATTACCATGTTCTTAGTTGTACAAACACCGTTTACCGCTGGCAGCATTACATTTGGAAGAGTATTGCCATTTCCATACTTGATTAGGGCTTGATTTAACCCTTGTGGTGCTGAGTCTACTATTGTCCATAGCACAATATCGCAAAAGTATTTGGTAACTATCTAAAACCTGTCATGTTGATATTCATTTGAAAGCTCTTACTGAGCACTATCAGATGAGTAGCGATGTGCCAGGCCTAGGGTTCCGGTCATTTTTAAACATTTTAAGAGTAGTTTTTGACCTAATGCACTACCACTGACTAATCGCTATCTCTCACCATTGCCTGGGCTTAAATCCCGTAAGAGGCGTGGGAGAAAGATGCCAGTGAATTGTGGTTAGGCAGTGGTTTTCATCGGGTACCACGGTTTCTACCATCACTTACAACTAGCTAG
>OZ012689.1:42064658-42104658 GCA_963942565.1 Maea johnstoni | reverse complement strand
CAATAGGTATGCATTTATGTATGCATGTAGGTATGTATATATGTATTTATGTATGCGTGTATGTATGTATGCATGTATGTATGTATGTATGTATGTATGTATGTATGTATGTATGTATGTATGTATGTATGTATGTATGCATGCATGCCTGCATGTATGTATGTATGTATGTATGTATGTATGTATGCATGCATGCCTGCATGTATGTATGTATGCATGTATGATTGCGGATGTATTTGGCAACTTACCAATAAGAAGACGTAGACTCCTAATATTCCACCAACCCTGCCACAGAGAGAGCACGCTGATACAGCGCTAGCTCGAAGCAAAGTGGAATACAATTCAGGTGTATAGATCCAGATCATACAAAACGTAGTGAATGTAGCAAATTTGCCAAATATTGCAAGACCTACGATTAGGCCATTCATATCTGAATGAAAAAAAGCAGAACATATCTAGGTTGTGTATATATGTATATTACTTCTTAGTCCACATCATTGGTTGCTAAACACGTAGTTAAACTGCATTAGGATAAAGGCTAGCTTTCACAAGTGGAAAAATGTTGACTGGCAGAAATCTAAAAATTGACACATGTGCATATGTCAGATTAGTATGTTCAGTTACTAAATCAAGGGACCGCAAGTAACAAAAAGTCATAAATGTAAAATTAAGCTTTTCCACGAAATGTGGTCATTTTCACTATGGAAACGGAACTACTGCACATGCGTTTTTACACTGTTGCAATGCTTCATATGCTAGATCTAGTTCCTGGAGAAAGGCGGAACTAAGCTTGATCCACACAATGGCAGTGCATTTCACAAGAAGGATTACGAAAGGTTTTAGCATTAATATACTTATTTTTATACAAGAGAAGATACACATGTAGAGGTTGTAATGAAGAGATGATTAGATGTTTTCAAAAACATGAACATGGTCGGATATTCATACGAAGTTAAAAAGCCACGAGAATTTTTAATTAGAAATGCCGTTGATAGTGTGACGAAGTTATTACAAGGTCTGAAATAGAAGCTGGGTTAATCAATTTTAGATGTAAACTTAATATTCCGATATGTCCCTGTTGCACAACTTCAAATTTTAATATCTATGTAAAATTGAAGTCATCGTTACACACGTGTGCAATTTTAAATTGAAAAGGTCAATCCAATTCTTTTTGTTTTAGACCCAATTGTGTACTTTGTATGTAAAACATGAACCTTTGTACACTGATATAACTCACCAAGCCAAGAAAGCTGCCAGTGACTTTGGGTTAGACAATTGTTTTCGCCTGGGTACCCTGATTTCCTCTACCACTTACAACTAGTCACAACTTAGCCGCAATATGACAGAAAAGGTGACGATAAACGAAATTCCAAATAAGAATAGTTCCATGGATGGCTAGAGTTAAACCAACTAATACTCTTTTACAAGATCAATTCAAATTACACCCATTGACACAGCTATGATAGGAATATGATAACTTACCAGCAGGTACCATTGCTGTACAGATCAGAGCCATGGAGCCCAGGAATAAGGTCAGGAAACATGACAATGGCCGACCCAATTTCTTGAACAGTGGCATGACGATCAGACATGAGGGTATTTCAACTACAGCTGAGAGTGCGGCATTCACATACATGTCGCCTCCCAGATCAGTTGTATTGTACGAGAGTCCGAAGTAGGCAAAACTGCAAGCAAACCTGGAATGAAAACGGAAATTCCTTTTTAGGATATCAGGAGAATTTTTCTATTACAAATGAAATAATGACCAGAAATCGAATTCAGTGGAACAAATAAGATGATAGTATGTCACTCACAAAAACAAACTTGTAAATGATGTTTATGTGTATAGGGAAATGATAGATAGATATGTTATGGCGATAGAAAAATAAAATTACCTGTATAATGTGTTAATTCTTATAGATGGATAGATAGATAGATAATCTTTATTTCCAGTCGGTAGTAATTTTACATAGTAAACTCGAGCTGCCAGGGCTCTTGCCCGACTACAAAATAACAATCTAAAAATATAACATACAGGCTGCAACAGCAATATGAGTGATAAAAAATCCTGTTCTATATGTAATACTGTTTTATCAAATTAAAGATAAATAAGGAATTTTACTGTTTTTAATGGTTTAATGGTCACTAAGAGACATGCTCTAACAAGCACAACATTTCTCGTGATCAGCCATAACCTTACCACATGAACCCCATGGCACATGTTGTCCTTCGTATATTGGCATATTTCAGCAGCAGAAACGGGTTACTCGACCGTTGTTCATCCTACAAATAAAGCATACAATGAAAGAGAGAAGCCTTCAGCAGATTTGCCAGTCTTGTCATTACTTCCTAAGTGTGTGTATTTGAGATGCACGTATCTAATTTGCCACCAAAACAAATACATCAGAAATCGCTGTACCCGTCTTGGAATTTCCATAATTCTATCCATGTCACCTTTTAATATCATTTCAATTTGGTATGCAGATTTCACGAGTGAAAATCTAACTATCTAAGGTAAGTTAAAGTATACAAATTATGCTACACATTCCATAAGTCAAATATGAATTATGAACTGTGAAAAATAAGTAAAACGGATTCTTGCATTATTGCAAAGTGTAGATATTCATATTGGGTCAAATTAAGAAAATGAAGAGCCGATATCCACGAAAAAGGCATGGGTTAGATAACAGTGCTGTGCGTGAAATAATACTCTGGATGACGTCAAAATCTACAGTGTACCATACAACATTGTAGTAAGACGTAACAATGCAAAACCGTCGGTTAACAGATATGTACGAAAGTGGTTTTAATGCAAACGTGGGCATCAAAATAATATCAAAAGATAAAAACGATGGCAGCACAAAAGTACAATATAGAATCGCAATAAGCAAAACCTTATTTCAAAGATTGCGCTGAGGATATCCATGAATGCATCCATGAAACGGTAGAACAAAATAAAGAAGGATACTATTATTCATGATAAATAGAAAATACAACGACGAAAACGCAATTGGAAAGCAGTTACAGCAAGGTGTGAGACATTACCGTCTCGGAACCAGACACAAATGCCTGTATACAGTATCAAGAAATATTCACAACTCATTTGTTGAGCATCTGCCTCATATATAAACATGGCTAGAATGAGTATATGAATGAATGGGGGTTTTAAGGCACATCGGCACACAAAGGCCATTAATCGCCATAACATTTTACCAAAATAGGTCCTTTGTTATTCTTGAAGAACAATGACAAAACATTGATTACTCTAGAAGAAAGAGGAGAAAGAGGGAGAGTAGGAGCAGAGCCTATATATACAAAGCGGACCAAGGGATCTTTAAAACCCTCCATCTACCATTAGACGAACATTGGGTGCCACGCCGGCTCAGGGTTTCCTGATTAGTGCCTACTAGGCCGGGTACAGGATTGAAACAAAGTTACAGAAATAAATGTACTGTAAGAGCCTTTTCTCTTCACTTTACTGTACATGTCATATTAAGCGCATATGATCTCACAACAATAGAGTGCGATATTTCATAAAGTACACAAAGTACCGATTGGCTGCTGGACTCGATAGCTAAGACTTTGACACTGTTCTCACTACTACTCGTTAGGATAAGCTCCACTTCATATATAGATAAGCTTTTCCTCTACATGCAAGTCATCTATTCACACCTCGTCATACAGAACATGAATAATCTCTTAACCAGGACATTTCAACTATTTCTTTCATAAAGCATGCATTTAAGTTCACCAGAAGCTGTTTCTGGGCTATCAAATGACAGACGAGTAGTGTTTGATACTTATATAAATGAAAAAATGATGGAGCCGGTTTGACTTTAAGTTATGTATAACTCTTTCCAAATGTTTACGTTCATTGCACGGTGACCTCTTCTTTTTTCAGACAACTGTGAGCATTACTGGTATCAGACGACAAACACGCCGCCACAAATGCAAATTCTTCTAGTGATGCTAAAATTAAACTTAGCTTGGACGATTATAATTAAAGCACTTAGTGTAAACAATAGAATCTCTTACATGTGTTGACCTACTTGCGCAGCAGAAATCCAATATAGCATATTTTCAGAACAATTAACACTTAAATCTTTTCGAAAATACTTTAAATGTAACATATCCATATAGAATATGATTAGTTGTAATATCCTCGCAGTCTTGTGGTTGGTTACTGAACAAATGCAGGCTTAAACTAACTTTAAACCAATAGTGGAATTAGTAGTAGAGAGTAATTATATTCAGTAGTACGATATCGCTCATTTGATTATAATTTGACCTTCTACTGCAGGTTAATAATACAAAATAGCAGGAAATCTAGTATTCAATCATGATTCATATATTTTATTATGAATGATTCAATTTGATTTTTCTTTTTACCCTGAATTGCTTGATTTTGAAAACTAATCTCACCTTTGCAGACAGTCCGATTTCTTCATCGGAAATCGTTCGACCATTGCGTTTAGCTATCTTTTGCAAAACAGCTAACGCCTCCTTTTGCCGATGCCTTTGAACTAGCCATCGTGGCGACTCCGGCATGAAGCTACAAAGGGAAAAACTTCAAAGGTTAATGCTGCAGATTCACAAAAGATTGTATAGTGCAAATTTTGCGAATTTACAAAAAATCGATCTTTTACGTTTTTAAATTTGCGAGTTGGCCGCATCATGGAGTGCCAGCTATTCACTTAAAGTGGCAGCACTAATCATTGCGAATTTAAATTTTGCGTCGAAGGCTTAACGCTAAAAACGCAAAAATCAAACTAACGCAATCTTTTCCGAATTTACAGTATATGACATAACCAAAGCTATTCAATTATAATGCATGTTAAGTTGACCTTTCAGGAAAAGGTTTAAGAAGCAGTTCTTATGATTTGCTAATTCCAATGAATCTGTATGGAATTAACTATGAATAAGGTCAACTGTGTGTATGGCAAATAGTTATCAGAGAAAGAATTTTGGTAAGGCAATTCTTCATATCATATGACTTAAGTGGAAACCGATAGCATGGTTTAAGCTTGGTACGCTAACAGGGATTATTGGTTTATCTATGGGCCACTCTGAGTGTTAATGGGTTAACGGCCTGGCTGGCTAATTTGCTTTCTGGGAGCCAGCGGAGACTTGCACCTTTGATCTCATGCTTGGGTGCTAGGCATTTAAACACTAGGCCACGGTAGATCGCAACAAATAGGCTAGAATACAGATAGTTTACTTACAAAAAGTATAGCAGTAGCACATATCCTGGTATGGTCATACATAGCTGAAGCGTAAATAGATCTCTCACCAAATAGCCTACAAGTGTGGTCAGCAGGTAGCCACTCGACCAGGCGAGGTTAAAGGCAGTCCCAGTCAGCGACCTGTAGCTAGGACCAACAATCTCCATTCCTGGTATGAGACGAAGAATAGAAAACAATTACACTGATTATCAAATTTCAAAACAACCCTGATTTTTGTTGATATGATTTTACAGCAAATACACGTAGTATTACTAATCCAGATTACCACTGTTGCAATAATGATGTAAAATAAGAACACGTTTATATTCAGTGTGCATTCTAATGTTTGATCTAAATGTACTTCTTGTATCAGAGATTTCTGAACACACCAACTGGAACGAGTGATATCATGAGAAAAACACACGGAATATCTAAAATAGTATTTATAAAAAAAGAACAGTTTTAATAATGACTGTTAGGGTCTTCAATAGCTATACTGGAGCAGGGAACTCTTATACAGTGTTCACTGCTCAACATTGGTCATACTTAAACATCGATGTTTGATTAAACTAGATCGATTTCTTTAAATTAATTTCTTTGAGTTAATTGATTTGATTTGATTATTTTTTTAAGTTGATCAATTTAACTATTTTTACTTTGCAGCAACAACAATATAGGGTTTGCATGTTTTAGAATGTTAAATACTAGATCAATGGCGTTTTCCTTTCATGATACCCAGAAAAGTGAAAGTTGCATATTCGTGGCACTTGATTGCAATAAGCCCGTTTTATTTTATGCATTGTATTGGCTGTAACAAACTGAAACTAGCAGTACTCAAGACATCTTTTTTCCAGACCTTAGTTTGGATTTGTGATTCACCGGACATCTCTGTCTCCAGTTTTCATACGTTAATATGTGTGTATATAACTCCATAGCACCATTGGAACTATCAGCCCACATGTTCATTTATTTTTAAAAAAAACTTTTTACCTTATATTTATATGAAAACTATAATGTACTTAACATTTCCATAGCAAAGCTAAATTGCGGATTGAATTATTATGTGTAGTACATGTATCGTCTCCAATATTATTGAATTTACTTGATATGCGTTTCGTTGTGCTATAGTTTTGATGTTTTGTACTAATGCAATAATTGATAAAACCAGTTATAGTTACTGAGAAATCAGTATTAGTCACTAAAATGCCTTAGTTTACCTAGCTTAAACGTGGTCTCATATCAAAGGAAAGGGAATATTTCAAAGGCAAAGCAATGTGTCGAGATTTATGATAAAAAGTTGTTTTCCGGATGTTTAAAGAAATTTCGCTTCAGTGGGGTATCAATCAATATTATATCTGATAATCTAATATATATGAAAAATTGTAGTCAATTTGCGCCTATGTTAGATTAAACGGATATTACTAAGTGGCATTTCGTATCGGATTGTCACTTGTAACTATGAAGCTAGCCACGTGTTAGCAGTTATAATTCCCTTTGCCACCAGCTACTGGCGCGAGACAAACTTACCGAGCACAAATGCTACTTGATAGCAGGTATGCTCAAATACAGCTAGGAAGAAACGCAGGACCAAGTACACGATGTAGTCCGATGCAAAGACAGATGCCACTCCGCAAACCTGGATGATAACCGCGCACACTAGCAGCACCCTTCGTCTTCCTAACCTATAAGAGGGTAAGGGATAGCAAAGAGGTGTTTACTAATGTAATATATGAGTGTTTGTATAGTAATATAGCATTAATTGAGAATATACATGGGAACAAATGTAATTGTTATATATATATATATATATATATATATATATATATATATATATATATATATATATATATATATATATATATATATATATATATATATACATACGTACATACATACATACATTTACTTACGTACGTACGTACGTACGTACGTACGTACCTACATACATACATACACACATACATACATACATACATACATACATACACCCCAGTCATATTACACGACTGCATGCCCGATTAGCTCCAGTTCCCTGTGCACGGATGCATGGATAACATCACAACAGAAAGTAGCATTGTTTCGCCAGCTATTTGGGTCATTGGTGCGCTTGGCTTATTTTTTGACATCTTATCCATGGGTTTTTGTATGATTAGTTATTACGGTCCACTGGTGGAGGACTCGAATGAGAAAGGTTACATTAATTGTTCAAAAAAAAAGTAAAAGACTGGAACATATTTTCTACTTGCCCCGTCCCTGATATGATTGTAGGATATAAAGTTATGCAATCAGCTTCCAAAAGTTCAGTTTCTAAACACACTGCTTTAAATCCATGATGGCCATAACTATCATCTACATCCTCCTAATGACTGTGTCATACATCCATGTGTATAGACTGGAAGTTACAACAATCACATCAATCGTGTAACTAATCTAAAATCATCAACATTATTTCCCTCAAATTGTGCCCTTCCACCACTGATTAGGTTCGAATCCATGCCAGGGCAAGTGAAGTTTGCGTCTGACTTGGGGGCAGTCGGTGGTCTTTGACGGTCACTCTAGTCTTTTCTTCACAACTTACAGCTAGCTTGTCAGGATTTAGACGAAATATGGCAGAAAGAATAATGATATTCAAAGTAATATTAAGTTATTGAATGAGATGACGTCAAGGAATCAAAATTAGATCAAATACTGAGTTTCAGGTCACTTAAAATCCGCATTGTATCCTAGACATCGTCGGTTATCTGAAAACTAATCTAGCTAAAAGCGAAATCAGGAAATTTGAAAGTATTTGGAGACGAACGATCGTTATTAATGTATGCCTTTCCATTTTCTTTAAAAACCTTTCCATTATGATATGATACATGTAAGTGATGATAATTGAAATTCAAATTCAACTCAAATTTCCCATTATTACTTTGTGTTTCTGAGCCTGATAGAAGTTCACCTTCAGCATGCTAATAAATGATAAACCTTTGCTGACTTTAACGACTGCATTGCATATTATTACCCAGCATAAGTGCTCACTAAATTTCATTTGAAATCCAAAGTATATTTCTGGAATGCTGGCATACCTGATGATTTTGTTAACAATTTGCTGTAACAACAATTTAGGGTTGCCTATTGTGATTAATGGGAAAGATTTGGATATGGTCAGATCAATGTGATCAGTGTCCAATGCAAGTTTGCAAAAATACATGTATGCAGAGAGACTGCAATTCACTAAGGAAGGGGATGAAGTCCTGCGTTTCATTGCTTTTAATTGAATTGGCCAGATAATTATATTTTAACATCCAGAATGATAATATATGTGTGGCTGACAATAGCACAGCCATGCCAATGACAGCACCAATGGTAGTTCTCTACTTTTTCCCAAATTATAGAAATCCCATCTTTATTAAGTTGTGTCTTCTAGACAACAAAACCAAAACCAAATCCCGTCTTGTTGGATTTGAAAACTAATATGAACCTGTGGACATGACTCAAGTTCAATGTACGAAAGAGGTCATCTACCTACTATGAAACAGGTACCTACTGTTGCTGCTGCTTTTGCTACTAGCAAAGCTGTGGCCTTATCAATAGAGCCTAATGAACCAATATGCTGCCTTCATTCAGGCTGGAAGGAAGGAAGGAAGGTTTGGGAGTTTTACGTCGCTTTGAACAACAGCTAAGTGCCGTTCCATTTAAGAGTATGGTGGGGGGGAGGAACGGAAGATAATTAAAAATTCGACACCCCCTCCTCCTCCTGCCAGAAATCATATATACGCTAATGGTATAAACTAATTTAGAATAAAAATACAAAGAAGTGAGGTTTAGCTATGCGCCAAGAAATGGATTGTTTGTATGTACACTCTACATGAGGCATATAGAGAAGATAACTGGCAGATCAATGAAAGGAATTGTCTGTGTACATATCAGTTTAGTTTAAATATGTCTGGTTAAAATCCAGAAATAGGAGATGAGGGTTTATTCATAAAGGTAAGTTGTTTATTTACTTACTTTGAAGTGTAAGGGTAGAGTCAAGTGGTAGGACCTTAGTGGGGTTTTAGGAAATTTGCTTGGGAATGGAAACGCAAAATGGATGTGAAACACACACACACACACACACACACACACACGTATGCTGTGTTTGTGATGATATAAGAACTATTATGAATTTGAAGGAACAGTAAAACATTGTTGCAGGACCAGTAGATCCTTGACGTGTCACTGGTACTAAGAGGCCAGTGATAGCGTTGATGCCTGAGGAAGGTTATTCAAGTTTCCTAATACTGTAAATCACTTAAGTATAGCGGGAACAATAAGATAGCGATAATAGCGCTCTGCCCATATGCGCTATTGTAAAATCCCCGTCTTTATTAAATTCTTAAATTATCTTGCTGCTGCTGTTCCCGTTCACCGCTATACTTAGATCACGCTATCCACGGCAGAACCGTAATTGCGCTATATAATGTTCAAGTCATATTTAAATGATTTACAGTAACTCAATTTCGTTGTCACTTACCTGTCTGAGGTTTGGCCAGCTATTGCACTCCCTGCGAGGATACCAAACAGGTAGATGGATCCAACTGATTTTGCCATCCATTTTCGTCCGCATACTAAGTTCCACTAAAAAGACGAAATATGACATGTTGATGTGTGTGTAGGATTATGTGAAGCCAATGTGAATGCAAAGGAAAACTAGGCCGCAAGGGTCCAGTTAGAGGTATTAGATGAAAGGGTTGTACTTTTCTACAAAATTGATCATAATAAGCAAAATTGTGACTACCACTTACACTTTTCATATTCCTAGGATAATATCTGTGGCCAAATCCGAATTTCTCACCCAGACCTCCACATTTACAAAAGAAACTTATGATGCCTTAATCGCCACTATAAGCAAGTCACAATATAATGACTTATTGATAGAGTTCAAAGCTTATTCTCTGCCTTCTGAGTTCAAGTACAGTGGCACAAGATAACACGACGAAATAACATTTTTTTTGGCTGCAGTCAACTGTAATATTGAGTTGACCCAGAGAAAGTCCGACACAAGGTGATAGGAGTGGAAATGAAAGGAATGGAAAGTAGTATGAAGCTAGTGGCGCTTGGCGCAACACAGCGCAAAGGTTAGGCAGGTATGTTAGAGGAATGGATCCGTGCGCCAAAATATGTAGGCCGGTGCACGGATCCATATCTCAAGGGAAATGGATAGAGATGTAATAGTTATGAAATATGAGGAATATGGGTAGTGAGTAAAAGCAAATTATGGATCGTGTAAATATCTAAAGCTAAGTTCACCTGGGAAAAAAGGTCTGATTTGGAAAATATTTGTTACTGACATACCATAAAGGTGAGAATATGGGGAATTCAAAAACAGTAACCAGAATTTGAATTTGGTACTGACCACCTCTGGGTCATGGACTATTATGATGTATTCAGTTCAAAAGCAATCTCTGTGTGTTTCTCATAACTGATTTGTCATCATGCTGCAAGTGTGATCTGCTACATAAAATTAAAGTTATTTCATAATCATACTTGTATGGTTATCAATTTGCCAACACCTGTAAAATATAATAGCCCACTCCTAAACTAATAAACTAATCTGACCCCTGGTGGCCAGGATTGGAACCGCATAAAATCTCCGGATTTTGGATGGTTGAATGTTAACAGGTATGAATTATATAACTTGGTCAGAAATCTTCAGATTAGCTACTGATTTGCCAACTTTCAAAAATCATCCACCATTCCTCAAGAATAAATTTATTTTCTATCCAAGAGCCAAGAATTTCATAATATGCTGAACATAGTAAGTATTTGATCTTGAAAGATCACACAATGTCTGGAAAGATCACACAATGTAAATGTTGTTGATAACGACATTTTCAGTTCCAAAGCTATCTGCGTGTTTTTGAAAACTGTGTGTATATTATCATGCAGCAATTGTGATCTGCTAAAATTAAAGTTATCCTATTAACATATGTTTCCATGATAACCAACTCTAAAGGCCCGCTCCTTAAGCAAAAGTACTAACCTGGCCCCTCCCAGAATTGGAACTAAGGCCATCTTTTTTTTTCTGTTTTAGGAAGATTTTTTTCCCAAAATCAATGCGAGAGGGAGCTAAAATTAAAAAAAAGTTAAATAAAAAAAAAAGTGAAAAGCCGGTTATACAAGCTAACCCATATTTTTTTATTGTCAGAAACCCTTGTTTACATTCTGTAGGGTATGAATACAGGTATCCTTTCGTATGATTGAATGGTTTGCCCCAGAAATCTAAGTCTACCATTTGTTAAAACATTTGAACACCTCTAGACTTGGTCAAGGAAGTGAGAAGAGCCTCTCCACCGCAGTATCATATTCTGCGGTCACTGCACCTACATTAACTATGGGCTCTGCAACTTCAGTTGTGATCACCTCAAATAGCTTGGGTACCGCGAAGAGTGCAGGTACCGCAAAGAGCGCAGGTACTGCAAATAGTCCAGGTACCTCAAAGAGTGCAGGTACTGCAAAGAGTGCAGGTACCGCAAAGTGTGCGAGTACCTCAAAGAGTGTAGGCACCGCAAAGAGCTCGAGAACCTTGAAGAGTGCCGTTGCATCAAAGACCCCTAGTACCACAAATAGCGTGGATAGCGCCAGTGCCACAAATAGCACGGGTACCGCAAATAGTGTGGGTACCTCAACGAGCGCCAGTGTCAGAAAGAGCGCGGGTACCTCATAGAGCACGGGTACCTCAAAGAGCGCCAGCGCCGCAAATAGCGCCAGTGCCACATATAGCGTGAATACCTCAAAGAGCGCGGGTGCCTCAAAGAGCGCCAGTGTCGCAAAGAGTGTGGGTACCTCAAATAGCGCTGGTGCATCAAAGAGTGCAGGTACTTCAAAGAGCACGGGTAGCTCATAGAGTGCAGGTACCTGACAGAGCGCCTGAGTGCCGCAAAGAGCACAGCTGCCTCAAAGAGTGTCAGTGCATCAAAGAGTGCGGGTAGCTCATAGAGCACGGCTACCTGAAAGAGTGCCGCAAAGAGCACCTGAGTGCCGCAAAGAGCGCAGGTGCCTCAAAGAGCACAGGTGCCTCAAAGAACGCAGGAGCCTCAAAGAGTGTCAGTGCTACAAAGAGCACTGGTACCTCAAAGAGATTCCGTGCTACAAAGAGCGTTGGTACCGCAGGGCATGCAGGTACTGCAAATAGTGCGTGTGCCTCAAAGAGCGATGGAACCACAGAGAGTGCCAGTACCGCAAAGAGCGCCAGAACCGCAGAGAGCGCAGGTGCCTCAAAGAGTGCCAGTGCCGCAAAAATAGTGGGTGCCGCAAAGAGCTTGGGTACCTCAAAGAGCGTAGCTAGCTCAAAAAGCGTCAGTGTCGCATAGGGCGCGGGTATTTTAAAGAGTGCCAGTGCCGCAAAGAGTACCACAAATAGCGTGGATTACACCAGTGCCACAAATAGCACGGGTACCGCAAATAGTGTGGGTACCTCAAAGAGCGCCAGTGTCACAAAGAGCGTGGGTACCTCATAGAACACGGGTACCTCAAAGAGCGCCAGCGCCGCAAATAGCGCCAGTGCCACATATAGTGTGAATACCTCAAAGAGCGCGGGTGCCTCAAAGAGCGCCAGTGTCGCAAAGAGTGTGGGTACCTCAAATAGCGCTGGTGCATCAAAGAGCACAGGTACTTCAAAGAGCAAGGGTAGCTCATAGAGTGCGGGTACCTCAAAGAGCGGGGATACCTCAAAGAGCGTGGGTGCCTCAAAGAGTGCGGGTACGCCAAAGAGAACGGGTACGTCATTGAGTGGGGGTGCCGCAAAGAGCATGGCTAGCTCAAAGAGTGCCAGTGTCGCAAAGAGCACGGGTACCTCAAAGAGTGTCAGTGCTACAAAGAGCGCCAGTACCACAGGGCATGCAGGAACTGCAAAGGGCGCAGGTGCCTCACAGAGTGAGGTACCTCAAGGAGCACGGATACCTCAAAGAGCGCGGGTACATCAAAGAACGCGGGTGCCTCAAAGAGTGAGGGTATGTCAAAGAGAGTCGGGTACATCAAAAAGAGTGGGTACGTCAAAGCGGGTGCCTCATTAAGTGTGTGGGTGCCCCAAAAAGTGGGGGTACTGCAAAGAGCACCGGTACCGCAAAGAGGACCGGAACCGCAAAGAGCGCAGGTGCCTTAAAGAATGTGGGTACCTCAAAGAGAGGGGGTGCCTCATTGAGCGTGGGTACCTCAAAGAGCGCGGGTACTGCAAAGAGCCCAAATGCAGGTACCGCAGAGAGCGTGGATACTGCAAAGAGTGTAGGCAGGTGCCTCAAAGAGCATGTCGGTAGCTCAAAGAGTGTGGGTACTGCAGGGCGTGTGGGTACCCCACAGGTTGCCGTCACTGCAACAACCTCGACCAGGTCTGTGTTGGCTGCAAGTCCATGCAGCACTGGTATAAAGAAGGGTTGTAAATCTGCACGCACTGAGTCCCGCTAGGTGTAGAGCTGCACTCACTGCTCACAAACTGGAGTAGCTAGAGCAATGGGGCAGGTTTGCCGAGCTCGAGCTGTAGTGGTCAACTTGTGAGCTTGTCTATGTTGGAAACACAAACGTAATACAGAGCACCTAACACACCTTATAACTGCTTATCGCAGACATGTCTTGTTTACAATCTCCAATGCATGAAGCAGTGTTGAGTGTTATACTGACCTTAGTACCTCATCAGCACATTTCAAAATGTTAATAAATCTTCACCAGTAAGTATTTATTTCTTGATAGCTGGGCTGGAAAACAAGTTTGTTTTTTTAAGGCTATGAGCTCATGAGTCAAAAGGGTGGTGAGCTCATGAGTTGATCTCCCTCAACGAGTGCAGCTCTAGCTAGGTGTCTAGATATCCGTCGAGGTCTAGGTCGGGCCGTACCCCCCTGGCAACATCCCGAGACCAGTTCTTGGACCAGGCCGAGGTTGAGGAGGAAGGGGAGGTGGAGAGGTTTGACCCTCTCAGGACCCATCCGCCTCTCTCCAATGGAAGCCACAAACTGCTAGGGAGTTCTTCGCCTAAGCCTGTGGTGACTATACCCAGTATGGGGGTTGTGGGAACCTTGGCACCATGCAGGATTTCGCCCGCGCCATCTAGTCCCTGCTAGGGAGTAAAATGATAACTAAATATTGATGACCTGACTCCTATTTAGCAACTTTTTTATTTTTAGAATGGAAAACTTTAGCAACTTGGAAACAATATGTATATATTTTTTTTATTTTTTTATTTTAGAAAGCATGCACCAATATTGCTTTCAAGGAAATTCTTTTCATCTTTCCTTTTTTTTTTTTTTTTCAATGAGGGGCCCAAAATCAACGAGGGATTTTTCCTAAAACAGAAATAAAAAAAAAAGTGGCCTAAACAAAATGAAACCAAAAGACGTCGCAGTATAGTAAACCGCCTGATAAGTGATATATCCTGATTTTGGATTGTTGAATGCCGACGGGTATGGCAACATACGTGCACAATATCAATTGAACAATTCATAACACACACGTACCATGATTTAAGAACTTATGGCCAGTTTAGCGATATTCTCAGAATGAAGCATCTCCATTGTATAATAGTATAATAAAGTCGTTGCCCTTTTTCGACATCTTAACTCAAAGTACACGGGCGCGAAAATATGCCAAAAATTTTCCCATATATAAGCTTCAGACAATCTTTCAATCGCACGCATGGCTTGATTTTTTGGCCGCTCAGTTTCATCAATAAACTTGCTGCCATAAACCGTTATTACGAAGAATTTTGTTCTGGCACTTTTCCCTATACACCTAGAATATTGCCAACTTGGCGAGTGGCAGAATGGTGAACCTATGAGTATCCTACCGACGACGTGCTACCCTATCGCACGTCCGATGCCGGGGTTGGTCCAGAGAAAGTCCGATACAAGGTGATAGGAGTGGAAATGAAAGGAATGGAAAGTAGTATGAAGCTAGTGGCGCTGGGCGCAACACAGCGCAAAGGTTAGGCAGGTATGGTAGAGGAATGGATCCGTACGCCAAAATATGTAGGCCGGCGCACGGATCCATATCTCAAGGGGAATGGATAGAGATGTAATAGTTATGAAATATGGGGAATATGGGTAGTGAGTAAAAGCAAATAAGTGATCGTGTAAATATTTAAAGCTAAGTTCACCTGGGAAAAAAAAGGTCTGATTTGGAAAATATTTGTTACTGAAATACCATAAAGGTGAGAATATGGGGAATTCAAAAACATTAACCAGAATTTGCCCCCCCCCCCCCCCCCCCCCAATATGATACTGACCAACCCTCTGGGTCATGGACTATTATGATGTATTCAGTTCAAAAGCAATCTCTGTGTGTTTCTCATAACTTGGAATTTGTCATCATGCTGCAAGTGTGATCTGCTACATAAAATTAAAGTTATTTCATAATCATACTTGTATGGTTATCAATTTGCCAACACCTGTAAAATATAATAGCCCACTCCTAAACTAATAAACTAATCTGACCCCTGGTGGCCAGGATTTGAACCGCATAAAATCTCCTGATTTTGGATGGTTGAATGTTAACAGGTATGAATTATATAACTTGGTCCGAGATCTTCAGATTAGCTACTGATTTGCCAACTTTCAAAAATCATCCACCATTCCTCAAGAATAAATTTATTTTCTAGCCAAGAGCCAAGAATTTCATAATATGCTGAACATAGTAAGTATTTGATCTTGAAAGATCACACAATGTCTGGAAAGATCACACAATGTAAATGTTGTTGATGAAGACATTTTCAGTTCCAAAGCTATCTGCATGTTTTTGAAAACTGTGTGAATATTATCATGCAGCAATTGTGATCTGCTAAAATTAAAGTTATCCTATTAACATATGTTTCCATGATTACCAACTCTAAAGGCCCGCTCCTAAAGCAAAAGTACTAACCTGGCCCCTCCCAGAATTGGAACTAAACAAAATGAAACCAAAAGACGTCGCAGTATAGTAAACCGCCTGATAAGTGAAATATCCTGATTTTGGATTGTTGAATGCTGACGGGTATGCCAACGTACGTGCACAATATCAATTGAACAATTCATAACACACACGTACCATGATTTAAGAACTTATGGCCAGTTAAGCGATATTCTCAGAATGAGGCATCTCCGTAGTATAATAGTATACCGTAGGTCAGTACGTCCTATACATATTTCGCCGTTTCGCTATTCGCGGAATTACCGTAAAGTCGTTCCCCCTTTTCGACATATTAGCTAAAAGTACACGGACGTGAAAATATGCCAAACATTTTCCCATATATAAGCTTCAGACAATGTATACCGTAGGTGTACGTCCTATACATATTTCGCCGTTTCGCTATTCGCGGAACTACCGTAAAGTCATTCCCCTTTTTCGACATATTAGCTAAAAGTACACGGGCGCGAAAATATGCCAAAAATTTTCCCATATATAAGCTTCAGACAATCTTTCAATCGCACGCCTGACTTGATTATTTGGCCGCTCAGTTTCATCAATAAACTCGCTGCCATAAACCGTTATTACGAAGAATTTTGTTCTGGCACTTTTCCCTATACACCTAGAATATTGCCAACTTGGCGAGTGGCAGAATGGTGAACCTATGAGTATCCTACGGACGACGTGCTACCCTATCGCACGTCCGATGCCGGGGTTGGTCCAGAGAAAGTCCGATACAAGGTGATAGGAGGGGAAATGAAAGGAATGGAAAGTAGTATGAAGCTAGTGGCGCTGGGCGCAACACAGCGCAAAGGTTAGGGAGGTATGGCAGAGGAATGGATCCGTGCGCCAAAATATGTAGGCCGGCGCACGGATCCATGTCTCAAGGAGAATGGATATAGATGTATTAGTTATGAAATATGAGGAATATGGGTAGTGAGTAAAAGCAAATTAGTGATCGTGTAAATATTTAAAGCTAAGTTCACCTGGGAAAAAAAGGTCTGATTTGGAAAATATTTGGTACTGAAATACCATAAAGGTGAGAATATGGGGAATTCAAAAACATTAATCAGAATTTGCCCCCCCCCCCCTCCCCCAATATGATACTGACCACCTCTGGGTCATGGACTATTATGATGTATTCAGTTCAAAAGCAATCTCTGTGTGTTTCTCATAACTGGGAATTTGTCATCATGCTGCAAGTGTGATCTGCTACATAAAATTAAAGTTATTTCATAATCATACTTGTATGGTTATCAATTTGCCAACACCTGTAAAATATGATAGCCCACTCCTAAACTAATAAACTAATCTGACCCCTGGTGGCCAGGATTGGAACCGCATAAAATCTCCTGATTTTGGATGGTTGAATGTTAACAGGTATGAATTATATAACTTGGTCAGAAATCTTCAGATTAGCTACTTTCAAAAATCATCCACCATTCCTCAAGAATAAATTTATTTTCTAGCCAAGAGCCAAGAATTTCATAATATGCTGAACATAGTAAGTATTTGATCTTGAAAGATCACACAATGTCTGGAAAGATCACACAATGTAAATGTTGTTGATGACGACATTTTCAGTTCCAAAGCTATCTGCGTGTTTTTTAAAACTGTGTGAATATTATCATGCAGCAATTGTGATCTGCTAAAATTAAAGTTATCCTATTAACATATGTTTCCATGATTACCAACTCTAAAGGCCCGCTCCTTAAGCAAAAGTACTAACCTGGCCCCTCCCAGAATTGGAACTAAACAAAATGAAACCAAAAGACGTCGTAGTATATTAAACCGCCTGATAAGTGAAATATCCTGATTTTGGATTGTTGAATGCTGACGGGTATGGCAACGTACGTGCACAATATCAATTGAACAATTCATAACACACACGTACCATGATTTAAGAACTTATGGCCAGTTAAGCGATATTCTCAGAATGAGGCATCTCCGTAGTATAATAGTATACCGTAGGTCAGTACGTCCTATACATATTTCGCCGTTTCGCTTTTCGCGGAATTACCGTAAAGTCGTTCCCCCTTTTCGACATATTAGCTAAAAGTACACGGACGTGAAAATATGCCAAACATTTTCCCATATATAAGCTTCAGACAATGTTTCAATCGCACGCATGACTTAATTTTTTGGCCGCTCAGTTTCATCAATAAACTCGCTGCCATAAACCGTTATTACGAAGAATTTTGTTCTGGCACTTTTCCCTATACACCTAGTATATTGCCAACTTGGCGATTGGCAGCATGCTGAATCTATGAATCTCCTACGGACGACGTGCTACCCTACAGCACGTCTGATGCCGAAGTGGGTCTAGCCTAGTATATTTATGGTATTTATAAATAATATGTATCTTTACTGATCAAGAAAACCTCATCTGAGGTAAACCACTGTAAAATAGAAACTGTGGTCAGCTCAAGCAGCTAAGTTAAAGAAAACTTATACTTGAAACACCAAGACTTCAGGGATTAGATAACTTTTGTTAGAAAAGGGACAGGAGTGCTAAACTAGGAGTTGTCTTATTTTGAGTGTGTCACCATCATCACAGCCTTAACAAACCAACCGGTCAGAGGGTTTGATGCGCGTCATTGAGGCACATCTAAGCACATGGGCATCCAGGCAAAACTGATTACAGTATGAGTATGTAACTCGGTAACATTAGCGAATCCGGTGTTTTTAACCTTTAACATAGTGCTCCACTCTCGCTATACATGTAGTATGTCATCATGTCCCTGAACAGGCTAACACAGAGACATTTGCAAAATGGAAAGTCGACCAAATAGGTTGACACAAATCTGGTCTAAATTTTGTGAGGGAACACAAGTTTGACATCATGAGCTACCCGCAAATCGGTTTAACCCAAACAACGGTCAAAGACAGCGAGCAGTTTGTAACGACACCTTAGGCCACTCGGCGATCAGGCAGGCCCTTTGATGAAAGGCAAAATGTCGATTTCAAATCGATTTCAAATCCGTCGTCAGGTTCACGACTATTTCAGAAAAATGTATTCACTATAGTTAACGCGGCAATGTGAGCGGAATGACTCTCATTCCAGAGCATTGGGGTGGGCCACGAATAACACGCTTCACCCCCACGTGCCGGGGCGGAGCGAGGGCAGCCGTGGGCCTATCACGGGAGCTGCGATGTGGCGAGGCACACTTGGGACCGTGAGTGACAGGCGCTCCACCAATCACAAACAGCGCGTGGCCACAGCGCGAGCGGGGCACGCATGCCTAGTAATTAGCCCTTCAGTCTCAGCGGAACTCTGTTAACCAATCTTCAAACTGATTTCAAGATAACGGGTTCGCTGCGAACTGCTACGGCTCTAAGAGTCGGTTTTCTCCTCAGACTCTCGTGTTTTTCTCAGACACCTATACGACAAGATGCCGAGAACATATATGTGCAAACGGTGCGGCGTTTCACATAACCCACCGACGGGTAAACATTGTAGGCAGGCTCGAATAACCGAAATCGAGCAGGAACACACCGGGATTGCAGATCTCATACCGATGATCTCGGAATTACAATCGCAGATGGCTGAGCTGAGGATGACACGAGGAGAAACGGCAGTAGCAGAACCACAACAAGCTCTGTCGGATTCTACCAGTTCCGGCAGGGGCGAAACAAACAGCCTGTTGGAAGACGAGGGGGCGAGCGCGGTAGCTTCCCCAGAGACATTGCGTAAAGACAGGCGATTAATGAGAAGAGCGGCGGAAAGGCTGGCTCAACTCGGCACAGATGATTCGGAGGACGATTCGCTACAGGACCTCGACAGGGGACGCAGAAATGGTAAGAAGTCCGGCGCTATCTTGACGACAGCTGAGAAAGTGGTCAAGAGGATCGACTAGCCACACTTCTATGTGAAAAGATTGGTGGATGGTCGACGGAAGACCATTACATTCGGCGAGATTCGACTCGAGGAGTTCGTCTTTGGATATATAGCGATGCTCAGGAACCCCCGGAGTAAGTTCGATACGGAACTGATGGAAGGTATGCTGCAAAATCTCATGCAAGATACTATGGATTTTTCGTGGGCTAACGCACGGGCCTTTTACGAATTTGTGGGGATTGATGTGGAGTCTGGCATACTCCACTGGGAAGATGAGGACAGGATACGGGAAATGAGGTTTACCTATTCGCGGGCAGCACTCACAACCAGGCGAGAAACACGGGAGACGCCCAGCAAACCAGCGTTGCTGCCAGCGACTCCGAATATGCGGTGCTGTATGCCATTCCAGAAGCGGGACTGCTCACAGATGGGAGATCACGGAACTTTTACCCACGCTTGTGCATACTGTGTGCGGGCGCGATCGGCGCTATGCAGGCATCCAGAAGATGAATGCATGTGAAAAGCTAACGACATGTCAAAAAACGTGAAGCCCAGGGAGTAGACAGGCTTCCTGTAAACAATCTGTCGAAGGACGAACAACCGGAGACACGGGCAACGGGTACCTGTGTCGGGGGATATATGAACATGTCCGAGTCCATTGAGACGCCCAGGCCTCAACAGAGTGCAGACGTACTGAACGAGGAGAACGGCGACAATGTGTGCAACGCAGGTGCAGGGTACGAAACGACCTACATACCAGAGTACGACGTTCGATACAATGTGCAACTGCGGGAGATATACAATGCGGTGATAGCGACGGGCACGTACAATTACAACCATGCAAGGGCACGGGTACCCAGTGGCCTATGCCTCTCTGCATGGAGGGAGTATTTAGCGGATTATAGCGATAGACAGATAGTGGAGTACCTGGAATACGGGTGGCCGGTAAACTACAGACGGGGCTCCCCGCTGGTCTCAACACACGACAACCACGCTTCGGCTCGTGACCATGCAGAGGATGTGGCATTTTACGTTGCCACGGAGTTGGGGCATCGGGCATTAGCGGGTCCTTTTAAGGGGCCACCGGTCAGTGGGCTACACATGAGCCCCCTGATGACCAGACCGAAGCGAGATTCATCACATCGGCGGGTAATAATGGACCTGTCCTGGCCTCACGGTGCCTCGATAAACGACGGGGTGGAGGCGGATATTTACATCGATGGGCCGGCTAGGATACACCTACCCACCGCAGATTACATGGTGGACAGGATTCTACAACTAGGTAGCGGGGCTTATCTGTACAAGACAGATCTGTCCCGCGGCTACAGGCAGCTACGGGTGGACCCGGGGGACTGGCCGCTCCTGGGTTTTCAACACGACGGCAGCATCTACATGGATATTTGTCCTCCTTTCGGGCTGCAGACGTCCGCCATGTTTATGCAGCGGACGTCGGAAGCCATCACACACATTCATGCCAAGAAAGGGTATTTTTCCAGGCCCTACTTGGACGATTTCAGCGGGGCAGAGGGCACGCATGCAAGGGCGGACGAAGCCCTGGGGTGTTTACAATCGATCATGCGAGAACTGGGGATTGCGGAGGCCGAGCACAAGGTGTGCCCTCCAGCCCAGTCGATGATATGGCTGGGCATTCAGTACGACACCGTCACCATGGAGATGTCCATACCGCCACAGAAACTTCGGGAGATAGGGGAGGTGGTCAGCGGGTGGCAGGGCCGGAGCAGGGCGACGCAGAGAGAGATGCAGAGCCTCTTCGGGCTCTTGCAGTTTGTAGCTAGCGTGTCGCCCCCTGCTCGCCTGTTCACCAACAGGATTTTGGAGAACTTAAGGGAGACACCCAGACGGGGTTCCGAGTCTCTTTCGCTCGGATTCCGGCAGGATCTGAAGTTTTTTGCAGACTTGTTACCCCATTACAACGGGGTTCGGATTATGCAGAAACGGGAAGTACTCTGCCAGGAGGCACTCGAACTCGATGCCTGCTTGCGGGGCTGCGGGGCTTTTACGGGGGAACAATTTTATTCGGAGGTTTTTCCCCTCGCAGTCCTCCGAGAGGAACGGACCATAGCTCAGCTAGAGCTCTTGAACATAGTGGTGGCCATTAAGGTATGGGCACCGGAGTGGTCGGGACAGCGGGTACGTGTGTTTTGTGACAATACCAACGCGGTGTTAGCAGCACAGACGGGACGTTCTAGGGATCCCTATGTGCAACAGTGTGTCAGAGAATTGTTTCAGTGGTGTACTAGGTACGATGTAGAGCTGCATGTAACTCACCGCGCGGGGACGCTTATGGCTAAGGCAGACCCACTGTCGAGGGCCGATACGGGTGAGAAACTACAGAAGGTGTTAGAGGCAGATTTAGAGTTGGCACAGGCCACACAAGTCAGAGTACCTGTAGAGTATTTCGAGTTGTTGAACATGTTGTAGGGAGCGCGTTTAAGATGTTTTCTCTCTCTTTCAGATGCGGAGAGACTTAGGAGCGCGGCGCGTGCACGACGCGTGCAGGCCTTTAGGCCCGGCACGAGAGCTAACCACAAGTCGCATGCGCTACTTTTCATCGCTTTTTCTTTTCATTTCGGCTTTCAGGATTTCCCGGCCCGCGCGCAGGGTTTGGTGTGCTTCGGCGAATTCCTGTTACGTTCTTATAAGTGCCCCAAGTCCGTACTGAATGCTCTGGCCTCGGTATGCAGACTTCACTTCATGCATGGGTTCTCACTGCAGGCGTTCGAGGAACCCTCTCTTTTCCTCTGGCGCAGGGCCCTCCCTCTCACACTCCGGCACATACCAGCAGCCGCTCCTCCCTTTCCCCTGCAGGTTCTACAGCGAGCCTGTATTCTGACCTCCTCCCTTGGGGCCAGGGGACGGGTTTTTGCGGCTTTGCTCGCGGTCACTTTCTACTCTATGGCGAGACTTTCCTCGCTCCTGCCGCGTTCACTAAGTACGTTCGATCATACACGGCAGCCCACACTGGCCGATGTTCGCGTGGAAGGGTCCTCCTTGGTTCTTTGGCTTAAATGGGCTAAGAACTGCCAACTTGCTTCACAGGGCTTTTGGGTACCGCTACTGCCTTGCCCAGGCTCCCCAGCGTGCCCGGTCATGCGAGTGCCAGATTTGCAGAAACTCACTGCAGGTCTACCCAGATCAGCCCCACTCTTCTCGTTCCCGGCGGTGGGGGCGGATTTCGGGGGCCGTACGGGCACCGGCTTCACAGCGGGGTTGGCCAGGTCATGGCTCTCCTGCACCCTGGCAGCAATGGGTGAGGGGGGTCGCGGACTGACATTCCACTCACTCAGGAGAGGGGCTTGCACATTAGCTTTCAGGCAGGGGGCGCAGCTCTCGGATTTACAGCAGCTCGGGGGTTGGCGAAGCGATGCTGTACGCGGTTATTTTTCAGAAGCGGACGCACGCAGACGCGCAGCAACTTGCCTGGTCGCACATTCAGCATCCGACCCGGATGCAACTCCTTAACTACTTCTTGGGCAGTAATGTTTGCCGGCTGGAACACAGTCGGAGGAGGGGGGAACACAGGGTTACAGGCTCTGGTCGCGAGAGTTACTTTGTTGCCAGTCGGTGACTTGCTTGCCAGTCGCGCGGTCAAAGGGTTAACTTAGTACGTACTACTTTTCGATAAAGTTGAGTTCGAGTTCTAAACGATACATTGTTACAGCTTTACTCAGTTACATTGTAGCGATGTGGACACTGGTCAAGTTCGAGTGTATTGCACAGTAAAGTGGTCGATTAAGTGGAAGTGAGTGTTACTTTGTAATTATGTTATTCGATACAATGTTGCAAGTTCTACTATACTATTAGTTACGCGTCCTTCGAGACGGATTGTATGTGTACAGTATGTTTAGTGTAATAAATTGTTCGTGGCCCATCTCTGACTCCTAGTTGTTCTGTTCACACACTAATGTGAGCGGAATGACTCTCATTCCAGAGCATTGGGGTGGGCCACGAACAACACGCTTCACCCCCACGTGCCGGGGCGGAGCGAGGGCAGCCGTGGGCCTATCACGGGAGCTGCGATGTGGCGAGGCACACTTGGGACCGTGAGTGACAGGCGCTCCACCAATCACAAACAGCGCGTGGCCACAGCGCGAGCGGGGCACGCATGCCTAGTAATTAGCCCTTCAGTCTCAGCGGGACTCTGTAAACCAATCTTCAAACTGATTTCAAGATAACGGGTTCGCTGCGAACTGCTACGGCTCTAAGAGTCGGTTTTCTCCTCAGACTCTCGTGTTTTCCCACCCACCCGCCCTATTGCTTGACTGCTCCCGACCGGTACACACTCGGCTGGAACACAGTCGGAGGAGGGGGGAACACAGGGTTACAGGCTCTGGTCGCGAGAGTTACTTTGTTGCCAGTCGGTGACTTGCTTGCCAGTCGCGCGGTCAAAGGGTTAACTTAGTACGTACTACTTTTCGATAAAGTTGAGTTCGAGTTCTAAACGATACATTGTTACAGCTTTACTCAGTTACATTGTAGCGATGTGGACACTGGTCAAGTTCGAGTGTATTGCACAGTAAAGTGGTCGATTAAGTGGAAGTGAGTGTTACTTTGTAATTATGTTATTCGATACAATGTTGCAAGTTCTACTATACTA
Source organism: Maea johnstoni (assembly GCA_963942565.1). NCBI lineage: Eukaryota > Metazoa > Annelida > Polychaeta > Spionida > Magelonidae > Maea > Maea johnstoni. Next base: position 42,080,084 of record OZ012689.1, on the reverse strand, counting down.
TTAGTTACGCGTCCTTCGAGACGGATTGTATGTGTACAGTATGTTTAGTGTAATAAATTGTTCGTGGCCCATCTCTGACTCCTAGTTGTTCTGTTCACACACTAATGTCGTTAACCTGGGACCTGTTGCCGACCCTGGGAACCATATTTCGGCGACTGCACTTCCATATATCCTGCTTTGAGCCCTCATGCTGCTAGTGGCTAATTTGGCCAATACCAAAAGATGCAAAATAACCTGAAGGCTCACTGAAACACTGGCAATTGGGTACTCATCCGCGAGTACTCAATGAGAGCTTTCATATGACTACCCACATGATTTGGTTAGGATGATTTTCATACTTTTTTGCATCCGTGTGCATTGGACGAAAGTAACTATAGCATCAGAAGGGTCAAAGTGGAAATCTAGGAGAGACTTCCAGGGCCGGGCCTTGGAGTTTACATATTTTGGTTTAAAGTGAATCACTATATATAGTCTTTGAAGCCAGTGTTGAAGAGTATGGAAGATGTAAACCAACTTATGGGTCTAACTTGGCCTTTAAAAATACTCATCGTGCAGCTGTGGAGGTAGGACCTTGGACCTTACCAAACACATGAATGATGAAATGGTTTTTAAAATAAGATTGAGTCTTGAAAATCTGCTAAAAAAGTAAACATATGCTAATCGGTGCCACATCATATCAAATTAGCCACACAGTTTATCATTATTCGTAAATTATGAGATTTGACCTACATACTGGCGTTAGTGACGCTGCTTTCTGTTGACCAATTTTTCAGATATTCAACTTTCGAAATGGCACTGATATCGAGTAGGTTTCTACCTTCACAATTAGAGAGTCAAAAGAAATGGGTAAATTTGACCTTTTGACCTCTGGTGACCTAGTTTTGCAAATTTTTCAGAAAGGAAATAAAAGTTATTTTAATTGATATGATAAACTTATAATGCCGTTGAATAATGTTTTCAAATGCAATTAACTAATATATAATTCGTTTTTATATTTTCTGGCATTTTCCAATTTTCGAGGTAGTAATGGAAAAAACACCATAAGTTGTTCTGCACTTCTGAGCCTAGAAGCCTGATTTTGATAGTAAAATGTTGGCAAGGGATAGCAGAAACTTATGACACGCTATAAAGGATTGCATGTTACTATATATTATTCCCAGAAAAACTGCAAGATATCATTTTCTTGGACAACACTTGAGAAAAAGCTCAAAGTTGACCTTTTGACCCCAGGTGGACCTAATTATATATTCATTCCGGAATCTATCAATTGAATTTTGTAATACATGTCAATGCAATTGCTTCGACCTCAAGAATATGATGAAAGAGGTAGAACTAAGGTGAGGGCGTACATTTGTGTTTTGCTCCAGTGTGGTATTAAAGCGTTATGACACCAAAGAGGTTTTTTTAAATGGCTATAAAAGTGGCTCAAGGACGCCTGGTTGGCATCGTGCTGTGATCAAAAGAAGACATCCTAAATAACAAGAAACCGACAAAACATTGGTTTTACCAGATTTCAAGGTTTACCCCCGTGCCGCTGGACTATAAAGGCGCTAATCAGCTATGAAGAACGCCCTGTGCTATAATAACAATGCAAGGAAAACGCAGGCCTTTGTAGTTTTTCACGCGTACATCGGTATGATCACAGATAACGGAGCTCTATGTGGCGAATCTGCTTAAATGAACTTGGGGTACACATGCATACATGTCAACGAGTAGGTACGTATAAATAATGCAAACCTATATGATTGTACACTTTTATTTGCCATGTATCATCTGCATAGTCTACAGTGAACAAATACTCTTTGTCTCATCACATCCATTATGTACCTATGTTATTGACATAATGGAAGAATGAATAATATGCAAATATAAATATTTAAGAGGGTTGTTCATTAGGTAGTCGAGGCTTTATTCGCTACGACCCCTAATAGGAAAGTTGGGATGCATGATCGAAATTAAGATCTGATACTTAAACCCAGACAATTTTTCAAGATCGAATAACGCCGAACAGCGAATCAGACCGGCGACCTCGCGCGATTTGCACGCGTCAATTCTCTAGTGGATAGTTCTCTCAGTTCGAACCGAATACCGAAACCATCAATTTATCTACCAAACCTGTATTGGAGTCAACTCCGAGTCTGTGGCACCATGCTGTTACATATATTTCAGGTCGCAATTAGAATCGGGAATGGTTTTACTCAAAAAAATAATGGGGTTAGTGTTGATGTAAATAGCATATATCGCATTTTAGGATCACGATATATATATATATATATATATACATATATATATATATATATATATATATATATATATATATATATATATATATATATATGTATATATATATATATATATATATATATATATATATATATATATATATATATATATATATATATATATATATATATATATGTGTGTGTATATACATATATATATATATATATATATATATATATATATATATATATATATATATATATATATATACAAATGTATATATATATATATATATATATATATATATATATATATATATATATATATATATATATATATATATATAAGTGATAGATAGACCCCAAGGAAGCTGTGGTGTATGGGATATACACAAGGTGTTACGAGGCGTAGCCGAGTAACCCCGAGGGTATCACATACACCACAGCTTCCGAGGAGTCTATGTAGCTTGTACCACAGTTGACTGCCTTTTACCAATCACAGGTCGAGAAAAATATACCCTTGGGTAACACCTTTGGTTTTAGGCAGCTTAGAGAACAAAGGCGTGAAAAGTATGGGTTATGTCCTATAACCCTACACTTTCCGAGGCCTCTGATTGGTGGAAGGCAAGCAACTGTGGTACAAATATATATTTATATGTTGACATCGCTGCCAAGAGATACGAGTGCCAGAAATGATGTTAGACTTTACCTGCGTGACTAGGGATGACGTGACGTCAGAGGTACTAAACTCCCATTGTTGGCACGGTGTCGTTGTCAGGTTCTGGTTTGTTCCATACACTAGATGTTCCGCTGTCAGTGAGGAATAGTTCCTGTTGTAAGTGTAGCATTGGTCAAGCCCCCTCTGGACATCTGAACCCTGGTTCCAGGGTATGGTTAGGTTCATCAAGGCGTCCTGTCCCGTGGTAAGGTTCATCAGGGCGCCCTGTGTCAGATTCAGGGCGTTGGTGGCCATCTCGGGTACCTTGCACCAGTATTCAGGGGTTCTCACCAGAAAGATGTAGCCCAAACTATAGAACGAAGCACAGGTGAACGGCGCACACAACAGGAACACCAGGAAAGCCTGATAGAGGCCAAATTCACCCACATGCTTCGTCAGAAACTCGTCCAGTTCCATGGTTGATGTGGACAGTACCTTGCAACTGTCTCTACTAGTGTACTACTGTAGTGAATGATACCTACACCTTGGGTGGTACCCAACTAACTGGTCAGTCAGGCGTTTGATCATGTAACCGGTGTAGTGGAATAGGCTGTCCTCTATAAACTCTGTCGCAGTATATGACCCACTCCAAACAGCGTTGGCAAGGGAATATGGATTTCTGATTATGTTCTTCTATATTAAGGATATATTGTGACCATCCAGTAGTAAGTGGTGGAGTACCCAGCGAACGTCACGGCCTAGCCCCAGGCCACTGGCAACCTTCTTTCATGCCATGTAATACATTCGATTATCTGCAAAGTGTGTTCGTCAGAAACTCGTCCAGTAACATGGTTTGTTTGCAGGGGCGGACCCAGCCCTAAATTTGACTGGTGCCAAAAATGAAAATATGCACTGAGCACCATAGGTGCTCGGTACTAGCGGGTCTGGGGCCGATCAAGGCCCCCAGAAGCCAGAGGAGTATTGATGCTCTGATATGCATTCTCAACCATTCCTGGTACTAAAAATTATGAATTTTAAGGACTTACTTTTCGAGAAATTTAATTTCATTTCTAGTATTTTTTAGCCATATACTGAACCACTCATTACTCAGTATCGATCTTTGCAATGTATTTCATTATACTAATTTATGGGTAAAATATTTCTTTGTTATTGAAACTGTAATGATTGCTTACATATTACACTTCACATTCACTATCCCCACAGGGTGGTCTCTGTGTGCAGGTTGCCTCGTGGGCGGGTTTGGCTGTGCGAAGAAGTGCATATAAATGGAGGGATAACAATGATGAGGTTATTGTATTTTTTTCTTCTTCTCCCATTCTGCTCAATCCCCATCATCATCATCATCATCGTCATAATTTTCCTCTACATCCTCATCATCACTATCGTCCTTTTCATCACCATCATCCTCCTCCTCATCACCATCTTCTCCTCCTTTAAATATTTTGCAATTATGCATTTACTTGAAAGATTTCATCAGAATTGTCATGCTGTTTTAGCCCGCTGTGGGCATCAGTGGGTTAAGTTACAAGTAAAACATTACATGAAGAGGGGTTGTTATCCCATAGAACCTCAACTTAAGTGGCAAGTGAAATCCATCCTCAAATAAAGTGACTAGTAAAAAGTTATCCTTAAATAAAGCAGAATCAACTTTGAGTCAAACACATATGAAGATATTGCATCTTAAATCAAGACATTTCATACGTGGCAGACCATTCGTATGCTCCAGAGGTGAAAAGGTTCAATAGGTGTGGATAGATTGTACCTGCTTGATGCAGAATTAAATAACATTTTAAATCCCTGACCGTCTAAATACGCATTAGCCGATACCAGCGGCGATTTCAAGGGAATTATATTTGCTTCATGAAAGGAAATATTCGGCGTCGTTAGGGAAATCCAGATGATCGCTCAACAAAGGGATTTTCTCGACACAATGTATGAGAACAGGTTTGAACCAGTTGAAGAGAGTAATACTCTGTAAAAGCTAGCTACGTGGATTCTTACCTGCATTAGCTACTCGAATACCCTCTTTTACCTGGGCATACTTTAATAGCATTAAGCTGACTGAAAGTAACAGGGAAACTAAGACATTACTAATACCACCACACAACCGTTAGATGGTGTTAGCCCATAAGCGTTTGGAATACAACTGTGACCTTTTGAACTTAAGCAAAATTTAATAAGTTAATAAAAAAAGTTAATAATTTACTCTTGAATTTTAAATTATCTGCTATTTTACTCCAAGATCATAAAAGTATGTCCTGAAAGACTAGATATACTTAATGTGTGCCAACTTACCTCCCCTCTACTTATCATTTATATCGCTGTTACACCATGTATGTTATATTTTGAATTGTTATTTTGTAGTCGGCCAAGAGCCCTGGTAGCTCGTGTTTACTATGTAAAATCATTACCGACTTGAAATAAAGATTATCTATCTATCTATATAACAGTAGGTAGTGGTCAGGGTGACGAGCTACATGCTTTATATATACCTTTAAGTATTTAACCCTTTCCCATCCGTAGAGCTCACGTTCTAACATTTATATGAAATTTTGTTCGTGATACAACATATTAATTTTTTTTACTCGCATTCAATTCTTTGTTTTGAAAAAAACACAAACATTTTCGAATCGTTTTCAAATTGTACTATAATTAATGTGTTACTCCTGACAGTGTCAAAGCATGCGCTTACTCCAGACATGACTTGGGTAGGGCTTGGTATGGTAGGGCAAACACCATAACTCTTATACTGCTGGTGGCTAATTTGGCCAATACCAAACAATGAAAGAAGATTTTTCAAAAATCTTTGAGTTTTGGGGGTTTGGACGAAAGTAGCCTCAGCATTGGAAGGGTTAACGCCATCTCGCCTGGTCATCAAGTACTCTAGGGAATGAACATAACAATTCATCGTATTTGAATTCTGGACAGGTTTGTGTGAGCGTGTGTGTTGACTCTTGTACCTTACCGGAAGAGTTACAAGTCAGTTTATATGCAATTATGTATTACGTTTTTTCAAAATAAATTAAATAACACAATATACATGCATATTCACACGTTCATGCCGGCAAACTTCTATTTATTTGCGATCATTCGTTTAAAGAATGTTGGATTTTCCCTTATGTTTTATTATTTCTGAAGTTACATGATGAAATCTTACCTGCCCATAAACACATGCATAGACGGTAAGACTTAAACCACTCAAAGGTCTCAGAACCGTTTCGCTGAAACACGGCACATACACGCATATCACTTATAGAAGAATCACACCTCTCAGACCTCTCAGACGAGGATGGCTTAAACACGGCCCATACACACATACCCAGACGAGAAGACTCAGAACACTGAACGTCTACGAACCGCCTCGCTTAAAGACGGCACATACACGCATATTAATGTAGCAGCAAGGACCAGATTTTGGGATGGACCCAAACTGGCGGTAGAACAAGCACCATCCTGCATCAAATGAAATCTAAGAATCTCAGGATTCTTAAACTGAATGATGCCGGAACCAAAAATTTGTACAAGTGGAGATATTGTGCCGTTTCCATGACAACCTTTTTGAAGTATTGAAATCACTGAAAAATAATTGAATTCTTGTTTGGTTGCTTCCTTACCAATATTTCTCATTCCAGTTACTCTTGATAGTTAATAACATCCTTGTTTAGTGAAAAGACGTACAATAAAGTGTTAACATTGTGTCTGCACTGAGTGACCTTTCATTTAGGGTACATATGTAGAAACAAGTAGAAATTGACTATTTTTGGACTTGTTAACTTCCACCCATTTTGCATATATAATCTAGACATGGGGTCACTCAGTGCAAACAAATTTAACATTGGTATCATTTAACAAGGATCTAATTAATTGGCAAGGTAGTTTGAATGAAAATTAGTGCTAAGAGTTGGTTTTTACCAAGTTGCTGTATAAAGCCCTTACTACCACAATCATGTATGACGCCATAGTTTCAATAGGAAAAATGTGCAAAGGGGTCTAATGATAATCAAATGATTGCTCAGTGTCTTCTTTATGAAAATATCTTAATTCAATTCAATTCATATTCATATAAAGTATGGAATGGGCACATTTCAGAAAAGGTTCTTCTCCCTAAGGACTTTCGACAGGGATCGCGCTGTTTGTTTTCCCATACATTTTTGTATCAGCGGCAGAAGTAATGCTAGCTGCTGTGAGAGAAAACAGAAATATAGAAGGCATTCAAATTTATTGAATAAATCAATACTCTGCTGGAGTTCCATCAAATTTCAGGGTTGAAAATTAATCTAGAAAAAATGAATATAATTAAAATTGGGGTATGGGGAGACAGCAGGATAATTTTCTGTGAGGAAAAAAAATGATTTGAGCAACTGAGTTCACAGCCATTCACAGTTGATACAAACAACAAGGATAACACTACTGAATCAAATTTAAAACAGAAATGGTTGAGATAAGAAAGTTAATTAGAATTTGGACCCCCTAGACTTCTTACTACTCTTGGTAAATGTATTATAATAAAGTATGTTAACATCAAAATTCTGAAGAATATGAAACGCATTTGAAAATAGGTTGCTTCGTGAAGAGTCTCTCATGGTTTTCCTAATTAGTGAACTAACTGAATTATAGAAATGTCTGATAATACACATGAAATGAGTGACAAGTAAATTCATAATAAAAATCAATGAATGAATAAATACTTAATAAAGATATAAGTAAGCATATTGTCGAGGATCTATGTATTCCAGCAGCATTTTCTTGCCAGAGTAGATTTGGTTTCTGCCACTCAGGCCTGCACTATGTGTGGATAACCTGTATAGAGATCCTATCTTTTTACACTTGATTCACTGTTTAGGAAAATGTGTAGGTCATCCTAAACCCCGCTTTCTCCCTTTTCATCACGGGAGAAATAGGTTCCATCACTTGTCAATGGAAATAGAAGGAATCTTGCAGTTGTGCAAGTTACCTTCTCTTTCCATTTACCCGTGATGGAACCTCTATGTTCACTTTGCATACATCGATCTAATAGCTTTGCCATTATAACTCTGGAACCACAACCGGTACTATTTCACAGAATATTTTAAGTTACGTCCTCAAATGTTGCCCATTGGTCAAAAAATGCGATGCACGCGACGCACATGCATGGCCATACAGTGGAACCTACCAAATTGAACAGCTGTGTACATTGAACACCTGCATACATTGAACAATTTTCATGTCCCAACACACTCCCATTGAAAATCAATGGGAGGCTACCTGGAAACATTGAACACCTGTATCATAACTGCATTTAACAGTTTTCCATTACTGCAAACTGAAAAGGAGGTCACATAGGCAGCAAATTTGGCCCCCCTGAGCGGTCCAAGGTTTGGAAGCAACCAGTCAACCTGAGTAAGAGAGTTACAAGGAATTGTCTTTTGTGAAGAAAGTTGAACTCTAAAAAGAAGCAGGTAACAAATATGTGAGACAGCTAGCTTAGGACTATGACTTGTCAGTTGGAACTGTTTCTAACATGCTAATACGAAAATGTAAAATAGAGGGGCATTAAGAATATAATGTGGGTGCAGAGATATGTAGAAAAGTGCGTATAACCAGCTTTTAATAACAGAGCAATTTGATTTGTTGTTTTTCTTTCAAAAATGCAGAAGGAAAAACATCTAGGAACAGACCCTAATCGGTTAAGGGAGGGGAGGGGCGGGGGGAGATGATGATTTTAAAGCCAGCAATAGCTGGTTAAAGATCTTTAAAAGGGACACCACAAATACATCCCAGTGGCCAAGTTTAAGACATGAGCCATCTATTGGCAAGGAATGAAATCGAATTATCAAGAAACGAATTAGCAAAACCAAATACCCAACACAACGGGATAGAGTTAGAGAAAAACCTCTCTGATATAAACCTGGTCTTTATCTAAGTAGAAACAAATGGACAAGTTTTATGTGGACGCCTACTGTCAAAGAATGGTCTAGTATTGCTGTGACCCAACAAAACTTACAGTTCAGTCGACTATCATAACATTTAAGATTGAATGTTTAACCTGGCTGGAATTTGGAATATTGATTATTGCAGCTAAGTGATGACTAGCCAGGTGTACGTGGTGGAGGAAACCGGGGCACCCAGCAAAAACACTGCCTAACCCCAAGTCACTGGCAACTTTGTCACATGACCCAGCCGTGATTCGAACCATAATTGTGGTGAGAGACAGCTAGCAGTCAGTAACAACCTCTTAGACCACAGGGCCAACAGGGAAAGCAACCCTCAACACAATTTTGGTAGTTTCCACATGGCGTAACCCGCCAGCGGCACACCTACTGGTATGCAATAGGAGTTGGCACCTCCCGGGGTACCCCAAGCTGGAGTGGTAGTCTGCTCGCCTTATTAGAGAAGGGGGATGTGTGGATCTGTCTATGGATATCCTGCATCTAAAATATGCCTTGGTTTTCTTTGGATCTGAAGGCTCTGCTCTTACTCTTCCTCTTCTTCTTTCACCTAGAATAATTAAATGCTTTGTCGTTGTTCTTGAACAATGACAAAGGACCCCTGTTTGCTAATATCTTATGGCACTAAATGACATTTGTTTACCTTTAAACACGTATTCATTCATTGATACCACACTGTGCTACATCTCCCTTCTGTTGCACAGAGTTACGAACACTTAGAACCACACCGAATAGCACTCATAGGCAATTTACCACTTTGGGGTGGTTGTTAACCTGCCTGCCAATACAGGAGTGGCATAATGTATGTGCCAATTCTCTGCATGAATATTACATGATTGACACAATCTCTTCACTACCCTCATTGAGCTTTAGAACTTCCGCAACATATCAACTCACATACTAGTATCTCTAACACTGTAACGGAAGGTGTCTTCGTCAACCATCAGACTACCAGTTGTGAGGGAAAGAGAAAAACACAAGCGTTTCAATAGGAGGGTTATCTAATTTTTCGCTTCTATGTGAAAACTATAAAAATGAAATGTAGCATTTCTTAAACTATGGTCTCTTAACATAAAATAAATCCATTACCTAGATACATAAGTATGACATCAATTTTCAGAATGCACACTGACAGGTTATACATGATGAGTTTCATTATAGTTACAATTGTGAATTGTGAACAACAAATCCCCATCTACATAATGTTAAAAAAAACTCTCTTACATGTAAGGTTCCATAATTAGCTATGTGAAAGGTTACCTCTTTGGATTATTTTATTCCTTAATTTATGTTACAAGCACCATTAAAAATTTGTGACAATATTAATCGGCTATTGGACAGTATTGATTCGATAATTCATTCTTGTTTCCCAAACCTATCATTAATATTGCTGCTGTTGTTATTGTTAACATATTGGTTTTTTGTTTCACAAATTTCACAAATCTATTTTTGCTGTTGTTATTGTAATCACTTTCATTTTAATTTCTAATTCGCCAACCTGGTATTATAGTTGTTGCTGATGTAATTGTTAACACGTTCATTTTTGCCTCAAAGTCTATTGTTATCGTTGTTATTGTTTTTATTGTCACCACTTTCATTTTTGTTTCACAAACACTGTTAGTGTTATTGTTGCTGCTTTTGTTACCACTGTAGTCATCTCTTATGTTTTAGATACTGTTGTTATTACGTTATTGAATTGTTCCGGTGTTGGTCGTGCTGATTTTGTTGATGCTCTAAGGGGAGGACTTATTTAACGGTTAGATTTAACGGTAAAAAAGTTTAAACGACATTCAGATAGATTGTGAAATCGATCACAACCTGTATGCAGACATTACATATTGTCAGACTGTCAGGTACATAACGATTGGAAATGTAATGGAAGTAATGCACCATGGGTTAAAGGAGATGCAACATTGTAACTATATGTCCAACAACTTGTGATTAGCCAGTCATCCAGAGGTTTCATCTCAAACTTATCAGATATATATCAATACAATATTCCACAAATAAATCTCTAACACTGCTGCCGCTAGCGTTGACTTTAAGTGGAAGTTTACCAAACAGTTATGTTTAACACTTCATCCGTTTTTACTGAATATTTATTTATTAACTTACGAAAGTAGGTCAGCGTGGTATGAACAGCCTGTCCATTGTGAGGGCCAGTCTGTTCATTGTGACCTACTTTCTTAGGTAAAAATGTCCACGGAAATCGCGTGCTGTAAGGTATTCTCCTGCTGGAACTCCAAATTTGCCTTCCATTTGCCCTAGCCTAGTATATTTAGCAGACATGTATGGTATTTATAAATAAAATGAACCTTTATTGATCAAGAAAACCTTATTTGAGGTAAAACACTGTAAAATAGAAACTGTGGTTATATCGAGGTCAGCTCAAGCAGGTAAGTTAATGAAAACTTATATTTGAAACTCCAAGACCACAGGGATTAGATAACTATTGTTAGAAAGAAGATAGAAGTGCTAAACTAGGAGTCGTCTTATTTTGAGTGTGTCACCATCATCACAGCCTTAACAATATCCATTGTGTGTAATGTACTTTATTGACTGAACCTGGAAGGTTCAAAAATAGCAATTACAAAAATCGCATAAATTATAACGTACAATATAAAAGCATCAGTACATAATATACCTAAAGTAATGGGTGCACTAACGAATCAAGGTTTACAGGAGCACCATACTAGAAAATACATAAGATATTTAATGTTAGTACAAGGTAGCCTCTAATAAGAGATCTGCCTAGCAAATTTAACACGGACAAACAACTCGTAGTCTTGTAAGGATACGTTCGGTGTAAGCACGGTAATTTGATAGAACAGGTGTGTCCATATAGGCAGTCTCTATACAAAAAAATAAGGGGCTACCTTAAGATAACCAAAAGAGTTAATTCAAATGTATATTTTTCACAATACATATGGTAACCTCTTGAAACTTAAGTGTGGGGCCACCTTAACCAACGTGCAGACTAACTGTTAGAGTGTTCTTACACGTCATCGTAAACTTTGAGGATAGAATATCCTTCATGTTCAATATAATACCGTGCTAATGTGTGTGGTTACTTTATGATATATATGGACGTCACACACAGTCTCGTAATTTCCCATACATCAAACATTTGTTGATTTGATAGTCCTTGTATATTTTGTCTTAGGACTAGACTCATTAAGTTCTCAGCTGTGTTTAGGGCATATACACCTTAAATCTGCTATCATGTTAACAATATCCATTGTGTTCAACAGACCCTGGGGCAGCTTTTGAATACACTAAACCATTGTTAACATGCACCTTGGGGTTGTGGCTGAACTGACAAAATAAGAGTTTATGCCAAATGGACATTTTTGGTAAATGTCTGATTAGAGATTGTCAAAAAAGCTGCCAGGGGTTATTTGAACAGTAAATTCATATTTGGCGTTAATGCCCATGGCCTTATGTCTAAATGTACAACATTTGAAGCTTCAGTTACAAACAATGAATTTTCTATGGAAAAATCCAAAACATCGCACCTTTTTGGCCATTTCTGGTTGAAAATAACCCAAAACTCGGAGTCCAAATGACTTAATGGATTGTTAACATGCTTCATTTGATGCGGCCTGTTCAGTTCTATGAGGTAGTAACCACGAGGGGATGCTGCTGAAACCTTGCCTTGCCAATGGACTACGGGTGTTTGTACAACCTGGCAGTGACAGACATACATGTACGGTCGACAGGTGCAGGAATTAAATGTCTACACTGTACGGTTTTGTATAGAACCTGTTAATTTTCTTTAGTGCATGTAATCAAATTTGCTTGATATGTTTATGTTTACACCGGTTGTTGTCGTTGTCAGTGCCATTCTTCGTGTTTAAATTTAAAGCAAAGATAGATGTCAACCATGTCTCTAACATGTATAATACTGTTATACTGTTGAATCTTTAGATATTTGCTGTAGAGACGACTGAAATATTTGCTTCCCTGGCCCCAGTTGCCGTTCGCTCGTGGTCGCTCTTGGGGTGAAGAGCACCCATATCTACTCCCCCATCAGCCGCCCCCGCCTCGCCACCCTCCTGCAGGGAGTTAGTCAACTGCAGCGCCCCCTGGCGTGAATCTCGCGAACACGTGACCAAATGTCTAAGATGGCGCCGAAATTGGCTATTAGATATAGAATACATGACAACGTTGATGGCAAAGTTTGTATATGTCAATGGGTAGGAGATTGTCCGTATGTAAATTTTCACTGTGACGTCATCGAGCATGTAGAGGAAGTCGGCAAGCGCACGTGGCGTGAGGAAGACGAGAAAGGCGACGATGGTGCTGACTAAAGTCCTCGTCAGCATATTCTGCTGTGCCAGACGCCTTTCCTTGATCACTTCATTTCCCGCGAAAATGTTATCGATGATTTTATTGTTTCGCCGCAATACCAGACAAAGTCGTATCACGAAATAGGTCATCATTATGGAAGGAATATACAAATCACAGACATTTCTTATATTCCAATAAATCTTGTGATCTAACTCGTCTCTAGGTTTGATTGTATTGTTTTCGACTGTGTACGAAATAAATGCTCCTGGCAGATTCAATGAGATTGCAAGTAAAGGAATACCAATTAACATCACGCGAGATTTGACGGGCGAGATTATGATTTTGGCGCGAATTGGGTGACAGACGATGATGTATCGCATCAAAGTAACTGTTGTCATGATCCAAACAGAACAAGCCAAGAAGGTATCCAGCATCAAATGCGAGTACCAGTAATAGCCCTGCCACAGAATAGGTTGCTTTTCAACCGGCGCCATTTGGTCAAGGTCGACCAAAAGATCAAAGGTCACTGCCGGCAGACGTATGATCAAGAGTGACATGTCCGTCAGAGACAGGGCGATAATATAAGGGGTGAAGTTAGCAACGTACATGCGTTTTCTTGACCATATGTAGAGGTTGATTATGTTTCCGCATGAACCAAAGAGTATGATGAGCAGGATGACGATGCTGGTCGGTATTGTCCAATCACTGCCAACTTCCTGTCCGCCGTTGGAGGAGCAGCGATCCACGGTGCAATAGGTGGCGCCACCAGACAACATGGTCGATCTCCTAGCCAATCTGAAATAGCAATTAGGAACTTAATATAGCGAGTGGAAAGAAGTGTGTTTGGGTGGGTCAGCTTTAAGTACTACTTGTAACATATATCTCGTTCACAAACAACATGAGGTGTTTTAGTACAAGAGTGTCAGATGTTTTCTACGGTAGTCAGAGTGTGCGTTTGTTATTGGAAATACATTTCTATCTCTTAAACTGCATATCACTATCTGTGTTATCAATTTCGTAGTGCGCAGATACTAATTTAACTTCATTGTAATATAAAAAAAATCAGTTGTAGAGATGTACTGTTTTTTTTGTGTTTCCTTGTTTAACATGTAATACATTAATATTGTTGTTTTTTGGTTTATGTCCATAAAAAAGTTGTATTGAATATGATTTTGTAACAACATATGTTTACAGTCAATACACATACAATGCAATACTATAAAATCCCCATTTTGTTACATGAAGGCTGAACACTTACTATCCAATTGTGGTTAAAAGTGATGAAACCACATTTCCTCAGGGTAACCAAACATATTTGCGTTGCCAAATTTCTCAGTATCACATGAATATCCCCTATGCCATTCTTATCAAATGGTGCGCAGAGTAAATATACTTCGTCATCGTCTTTGGCGCGTTTGATATCATATATTGATCTAAAGAGTGAGGGTGCATAATAGAGAAGTGGTCCAGGAAGTTGACTAGAGGACTGGTTTAAAGATAGTATGTATCTAACTCTTCCAATGCTGAGGCTACTTTCGTCCAAAGTACATAGATATTTTTAAAACAACATCTAAACTGTCATGTTGGTATTCATTTGTATGTGTTTGCTACAGTTTTGTACAATTTAGTACAGTCAATAAACATACAATACAATACAATACAATACAATTGTATAGCTCTCGATGAGAACTCACAGATGAGTACCCGTGTACAATGTTTTAGTAAATTTTCAGGGTTTTCTTATCATTTGCATTGGCCAAATTAGTCACCAGCAGCATAAGGGTTAAGTAGTTGCACCATCCGCCACGTGTAGAGGTTAGACGAATTGGATAGACATGTTTCATAGAATAAATGAAAAATAAAACAATGGCAAAGTACTTTTAGATCAAGATTTTTCCAGTCTCAAAGTTAACGTTTACCCTTTAAAGTGCTGGTTCATGTTTGTTTTGTTGCACAAAATCTTTGAAGTATCTATATATTTCTTCTAATATTTTCCGTAAAAGAAGTGGTTGTAACAGTTCCAATTCTTGTGCAAATATCATATACATTATACTTTACATACTGTGGAGCTTCTTATTCGAATGTCGTTGGAAAACAATTTGAATTAAATGAACGTTTTTCTTGGTAAAACATTCTATCAAAACGTTTGTATTTACATATGGGATTTGTGAAATGACAAATAATCTTAATCATTTTAAATGGTATGTTTCGACAGAAGTATTTCCCATTGCTGGCTAACAATCCTATATACAAATCAAGCACGTTATGTTGAGGGTACGTGAGCATATGCATTTTCTCGCCATTCCTG
>OZ012689.1:41997158-42062158 GCA_963942565.1 Maea johnstoni | reverse complement strand
GACTAGGGCAACTTGACGGAAAATTTGGAGTTCTTGCAAAGTAATACCCTACAACACACAAATATGGTAAAAATTTTACCTTAAAAAGTAGGTCACCAGTTAAAGGCAGCAAAACACCCATATCAGATGTTGACCTACTCTCTTAAGTAAAATTCCCACCTAAGTCGTGTGCTGTAGGGCACTAAATTGCAGGAACTCCAAATGTTCAATCAAGTTGCCCTAGCCTAGTACTTTAAGGCATTTTTTATTGATTAAGAAAATGTCATTTGAGGTAAAACATTGCAAAATAGAAATTGTGGATCTATCTAGGTCAGCTCAAGCTGCTAAGTCAAAGAAAAATCGCAGTCCAAACACCAAGACACCGGGGATTACATAACACTTATTAGAAAGGGAACAAGAGGGCTAAACTAGGAGATGGTTTATTTTGAGTGTGTCACCAGCATCACAGCCTTAAAGCATTTCACCATTACAGAAAAATAGTTAGCGTCTTAGAGTATAGATGGCTGCACGTTTTACTCTTGTATGTGGCTCCACTACTTTACGCCAGAGGTCGCACGTGTCTAACGGTGTGATGTCTACATGTATATTCGTTTTTCCGCTGTGGAGATGCACTACGCCAACCTCACTTTACTCCTAGCATATCTATATCATATGGACCATGACAACTGTCCAATGACTCTAAAGCGCTTTTGAACATTATAGGTGGGAAGAGCGCTATATCAAATATCAATTATTATTATTATTATTATTATTATTATTATTATTATTATTATTATTATTATTATTATTATATCTATTCGACGAAATATCATATTAAACTTGTTTCGATACCGTTATGTTCTTAGTGGATCTTTCAATTTAACAATTTATTGAATTATCTTAGTCATTCTATTGGCGAGGTATATCCACTCTCAGTTGGTGGAACAGTAATATGTTTACTACACTTTGTACATGCGATACTATTTATACGAGGTAGAATATGCATAGAAGTAAGAATGTACTCCAAATATGATATGGAAACACGTTTTAGCCATAGGTAATCAACATGAATATATCTTATCAACACCTATATTTAGATAAATCTTACGAAGAGTGCATTCAAAAAATTAAAAGCTAAATTTGTTCTTTTTGACTGGTATTTGAAAAATGCCAAATGTGAACAGTCGTTTCACCTGCTGGTAAACTATTTTCTGCAGATATGCCTCTTACCTCAAATAAGTGTCTTAACATGGTTTATTGATAGTATATCTCATGCTCAGTCATTTTTTTCATATCTGTTTTTGCAGATATAAGTAAACAGAGCAAAAATATATATTATCTGCTCAGAAGGGGTTTCATATGGCGCGGACGTCTTGTCATCTTTTAAAAGCATTCGCTTGCAGTTAGCAGCATAATGAGCATTTCTGTAGAAAAGGATCAGACAATACGTGTTTTATAATGATGGCCTGAATGTTTCTCCGCGTTTAAGTTGGGATAGTAATGCGTTTGCCATCTCTCTCTCTCTCTCTCTCTCTCTCTCTCTCTCTCTCTCTCTCTCTCTCTCTCTCTCTCTCTCTCTCTCTCGGAAGGTTTTGTTTTATCAGCATTTAACTATTATTCTAGTCTCATTAATGGTATATGATTGCGGCATATTTGCCCCCAATTTATTGCCAAGAGTAGACTTGTGTGCAGCAAATGCCGTTAGTCTTTCCTGTTTATTATCTTGCTATTATTGTTGGTGTAAAAGGGCGACAGTTGAGACTAGCAATTTCGGTGTTCTGGTATTACCACTAACACTCCTCTGTGCGCTATGCTCGAGCATCCTGTAACAGACATCTAGCTCGTACATTTATGCTCTGACATTACATATGATGTACCATTCACCATGCAGTCGTCTCAGGCTAAAGATGTCTTGGCCATAACTAACTAATAACTCTCTTGTTTCAAATCAGCGTTTACGTTATCAGTGGCTACTGTTACCTTGACTCATTATCTCTCGCGGCAAAGCAGTAGGCTTGGGCGGGATGTTCTAACAACCGACTCCCCACAACCGACTCCCCACAACCAACTAGAGTGCAAACATTTAATTCCTGCACCAAATGTGCTGGCAGCCCGGGCATATGAAACGACCGCACGCCCGAATGTCACCCAGTTTCCCATCCAGTAGACTTGAGCATGCTCTCCCCACAACCGAGTGGTATTCGAAGTGCACACCAACTACAGTGCCAACATTTAATTTCTGCACCAAATGTCCTGGCAGTCCGGGCATATGAAATGACTGCACGCCCGAATGCCACCCAGTTTCCCACCCAGTAGGCTTGAGCGGGCTGTCCCAACAACCGAGTGGTCTTCGAAGTGCGCACCGATTACAATGCCAACATTTAATTCCTGCACCAAATGTGCTGGCAGCCCGGGCAAATGAAACGACCGCACGCCCGAATGCCACCCAGTTTCCTTCTCGTGGATAATGGATGACCTCACAACTGAACGTAGCTATGATTCGCAAGCAGCGTGGGTCATTGATGTGCTTGGCTTATTTTTTGGCATATTACTAACTGGTGTTTATAGAACCAGGTACTGACAGACGTCTTTTCGACTGGTGCAGTAATTAAATGTCTGTACTGTACTCGTTGTCACCACTTTCAAATGGCCGGATTTTGGATCCACCTCGCGTTTCGTAAGAAAGTAATGCTAGTGAATTGAGAAAAATCGGTTATTCATTCGCGGATACTCCAGTTTCCTTCAATATTAACAAACGTTTTTTTGACAGAACGGGTCGCTATATGTTACAGGCCATTTAACAGTATTGACCATGTAATGGCAATTTTGAAAGGATGAAAGTATTCTTTTGACATATTTGGAGGTAAAAAACGTAATATTCTTAAGAATATCTCAAAAGCATCGGTTCTTCTAGACAGTGCTAGGGAAAACTCTCTAACTCTCTGAGTTTGAAAACATTCATTTAAGTAGATTTACGTGTAGAAATGCACGACGTGTACAGAATAAATCTGTATTTTTAGAAAAATAAATATTTCTCCTATTTCATAAAACGAAAATGTTACGTATAAATCAAAAGTATCTTTTGTTTTCTTATCTCTACATTGATGTTGCTTATGATAAATCAACAACTGGGTAAAACAAATTAAAAGCGTATGCCGCAGATTATCTACATGTAGTTTTCCTAACGGCAACTTCTACACATACTTCAGTTGGTGTTCATCTTGTTTCCCTTTAGTTCATCTAGTGTTAAAAGATACTAATCAGGACTTTTGTTCGAAGTAAAATGAAACTTTGTAATGTTGTGGCCCTTGTGTATTCACCGCCAATGAAAAAATTCATTGTATAGAACCTGGCCAATCCGTTATGTGTCCAAGTTGCATGTATATGCTATGAAACATATTTGTACAAAATAGAAGTGCATATGCATCTTACTAAATTCGCTTTTTGTAAAATAAAACATTTGCGCAATCGTGCAATATTCAAAGTTCAAAATAGGGCTGGTTTCCAGTTATTTGTTTTAATTGATTTTATTGAGATTTAGTTGAGAAACACATACATCAGTCAATTTGATCGTTTACACATTCCCTACTTTGACCCATGCCAATGAGAAATCATTACTATAGTCCTTCAGCTTAGGAGAGAATAGCGAAGCTGGTGGCAAAGGTTAATACATATGTGTGACTGACATTAATACACACTGGCGTCTTTCGCATTCCTTTAAAATGTGTCTAACGCCTCAAATCTGCATTTTCTACTCGATGCTCTTAGCGCTGTCTCCCCCTGAGAATAGTACCGCAGCAATATCTCCTTCTCGTTCCTGATTGGCTCTAAGACATTAGTGCAAGGCCAATTTGGTGCGATGACACTCAGGTGCAAGGCATATTGCAAATTGATCTGTTTGTGGCATAAGTGAAGATAACATTATCAGGCCACCTTTTCCATGTAACACATGTAGGTACTCTATCTAGGTATGTGTGTGTGTGTGTGTGTGTGTGTGTGTGTGTGTGTGTGTGTGTGTGCGGGCGCGCGCTGCTGCTATTACGACCATGTCAGCAATATGAACAAAGGTAAGATTGCCAGGCTTCCCATGGCTATATACAATACATATAGGCGCTCTATGTATGTGTATGTGTACGTGATTCACAGTCCAGATTTACGACTGTGACCCCATGGTCACCCCTGAAACAACCAGAGTGCACGGTAGACCTTCTATGTAGCATGGTGGCGTCGGGAAGGGTAGGAGGGTCGTCCCCTCTGGCCCTCTTACACTAGAACACCCGTAATAGCCAAAGCCTGCACAGCAAGCCACATAGGTGTGGGCTGATCACCAAACACCCACTAACTAGACACGTACACACTCGTCGTCTCTAACACGTATTTATGGAGGACGAGTTTCTGCCTCCAAAAAATTTGATTTACAGAAGGCGAATTGCCATTGTCTTTCAATGATATGAAATGAGCTGTGGTAAGAAAAGGGCGCTTGGCTAACGGGCATAATGGGAAAACATGATGTGCTTTATTCGCTGCTCTATTATAGGCAGGCGACGGTAATCACATTTTCTTATGAAGTCACTAGAGGGAGAATCTTAGTGGCTTGATTGTGTGTTTGCCTAACCAGATATAGCAATCACATAATATGCCTTTTGACACGATAATCCCCCATGGAATGATGATTTAGTGATCCTTATGATATGAATACAAGAGGGTCGCGTACACGCTCCAGCACAAAAAAGACACCCCTTGGTCCTGATTAGCAAACTGTCGCCTGAAAGGAATTCCTGGAAAGACATCGATCCCGAGGGAAATTTGATAATAGAAATCTTTAAATATATCTTTAAAAGAGACTGACTTGATAGTCTAGTGGTTGAAGCATCGTCTATTTCTACTAATATTACTTCCACGTTAGTATTTCGAACCTCACAGTATTTGCTGGCAATCAACACTAAAAAAAATCGTAACCAGTTCAGTGAACTTTTGTCCCTCTTCGTTCTCTTGTCCAAGTTTAAATTCATTTACCTAGTAGACATATATATAACTAAACAATACTACTATTTATACACATACATGTCAATTGCAGATTTATATAATATATATATTGCACGACCTTACTCAAACGTTTACACGGAATCCTTTTTAACCATTTTCTAGGAAAAACCTCATCCATGGGACCATTAAGCATTGTTGGAGAAGTAGTGTCTTGGTAAATGTGCACAGTTATACAGAGCTATATTTCTCATATCTTCTTTTATTGATTATTTATAGATCACATGGACTAGTCCTTTGGAATTTGATTTGTACATCGACACATATAGTGTCTGAGCATACGCCACTATAGCTGCTTTCTCATCTCCGTTGTCATTGATGGTTCAGTTAGGCCAGTCCGAATACTAACTGCGTTCATGCGTTGCCTCTAACTCCTCGATGTTTCCCAGAACTGTTCGGATGCTAATCCGGCCCAAAGCATGTGAGAAGGTTACCAGTGACTTGCGGTTAAGTGGTTAATCTGGTTACTTCCGCCATCGTCACCTGGCTGGTCACGATCAGCTTTATCTTGACAGAAATAAGACAGCAAATGAGACTCCACTTTCTAAATGCATGATCTAATACGCGTGACAAGAAGATTTATTTCAATCTTGGTAGATTGCAGCAGGTGCCGCAGTATTTCAAGGAGACACACATACTGTGACGTGCCAGAGCTAGTGTTATTACTTCCATGCTGTGTAGATCATCGTAGTAATGACGACCTTCCTGTTATGATATAAAGCAAGAAAACTAGCTAATATTCACCGGATGATTCACTGCAGCATACTAGTGTTTTAACCCCAGATCCTCAAAATCCAATCAAAAATTCAGAAGTGGGTAACTTAGAAACCCTTGGGAAGTACATGTAGTATTTCAGTCGGTCTTGTAAGCATTGCAGAAATATTTGATTTCATTTTCGACGTTATCATCATCATAATCATCATCATTAGTTAGTAGTAGTAGTAGTAGTAGTAGTAGTAGTAGTAGTAGTAGTAGTAGTACTGTCATTTTTAGTATTACTATCATCTAATTATTATTATTATAATCATTATTATCATTAATATTGTAATCTTTTTATTGTAATTATTTTTATTATTATTATCATTATTATCCATTATTATTTTAATTATTATTATTATTATCAGTATTATTATTATCAATATTATAATTATCATTATCATTATTATTATCATTATTATTATTATTATTATTATTATTATTATTATTATTATTATTATTATTATCAGTATTATCCTTATTATCATCATCATCATTAGTATCATTATTATTATTATTAGTAGTAGTAGTAGTAGTAGTAGTAGTAGTAGTAGTAGTAGTAGTAGTAGTAGTAGTAGTAGTAGTATCATCATCATCATTAGTAGTAGTAGTATTACTATTAATGAAAATAATAGTAGTAGTAGTAGTAGTAGTAGTAGTAGTAGTAGTAGTAGTAGTAGTAGTAGTAGTAGAGAGAGAGAGAGAGAGAGAGAGAGAGAGAGAGAGAGAGAGAGAGAGAGAGAGAGAGAGAGAGAGAATGTCAAGAGAGATTTCTTGATATCGCGTCACACACGCATTCGACAACCTCTAATGTGTCACCATTAAAATCCTTCTGGGAAGTACACGACATAAAACTCCTTGTGCATCCCAGTCCACCAAACATAATCTGTTTATGAAACAGTTAAAGCGCTTTTTCTTCTGTATTAATGGCAATGTTAATAGTGGATCCTTATGTAAAACGTACTATTGAACCTCTTTGAGCTGCATTACCGTATCTCGCTGCACCTGTATGTATGTACGATAGTGAGTGCTAGAAGACTCTATTATGGACATGCATTTCCGCCAATATCCCGAACACCGTTAATTTCATGTGATTTAGACAAAGAGCGAATGCATTAAGTGTGACAGTAAATACTGCGTTGCCCTGAGAGGAAGGTGGTACTTCCAAAGAAGAACACTTACATGTATAGTAGTAAAGTAGGATTAGAGTATGAAATGATGTGGTTGTAGGTTTGCCGTTCCGGAGATGAATCCCTCCTACTATAAGCTGTGCGCCCCTATCCCACGTTATATCAATCCGGCACAGAAAGCTAAATTTAGACCCGAACCTAATTTTTTACATAAACAGTTTTTAATTGATCCTGGTAGCCTAGCCAAAGGTACCCACTTTAAGAATCTGCCCGGTCCCCGCGGGCAACCTTGGGCTATTTTAGATATTAACCCACCTTTGCCACCCCCGTGGTACGTAACATGGACACATTGGTCTTTCTCCAGTTTTGGTTGATCCAGATATTAAAATCCAAGAGACCTACAGAACCCTCTAAGTTCCATAGCCTCATAGGGTCAATTTAGACTAGATAAATGTCTGTATTTGAACATCCATAATATGCCTTTAGTATGTCGATTAGCTAAGATGGACATAATTTCGCATGTATTTTGCCAATATGTTCAGATCCATATTCAGATTTCCCTGTCGGAGTATATGTGTATGTGAACTATGCATCTCATTAAAGCTTTGTTTATATGTGGTAAATTCCATTCGACTACGAAATCATCTAACATACAAAATCCTTAGGCTAGGACATTAGGAAAAGTGGAAGTACAAACCCGTATATATATATATTGTCTGTGTGTGTGTGGGTGTGTGTGGGTGTGCGTGTGAGCAAGATAGTAATATTTTGAATCACGACTCATTTACGTCTTTCCAAGTCTTTGTATTGTCTTGCTGTTTGTTTACGCTTATGGGGTGTGTCTGATATGTGTCAGAAAGTGAAGGTAAAACGTATTAGCATCCTTCACAGGGCCAGTAAAGTGCCTTGATGTCGAGTGCAAGGCGATGTATCATGATGGTTATTACATTTTAAGGAACATGCTGTAGGCACTACATATCTCTGCACTGCATATTAAGGCGCGATGGTCATTAAGTAAAGCTTGACATGCGATAGATAGCTATCGCGCATCACGTAATCGCTTCTGGTCTATAGTTTTATATACGAAAAGCTACGGTTCCAGTGTTGACTATTGCTGTTGATTTGATCTGTTACTTGGGGTATTATCATGTAAAACAGTTTTAGCTGCTTGTGTTTCAAACTGTGACAGTCGTGAAATGTATTTATGATTATATGCAGTGTGCATAATATATGTTTATCAGCTGCTTAGTGTCAGTTGTCTGTACTCATGATGAGGGTATAGGCTGGAGTTCCACTTTCATTTCTCATCTGTGAGTACTTGGTGAACACGTGCCCATACATACCAACATAACAGGGTTTAAATGTTTTAAATGTTTTTAATTTCTAAAAATCCTTTTGTATTTTTCTGACATTAGTCTCAGCATGGAAAGGGTTAGTGGTGAAATAGGCATGAAATGGTGGCCCAGAGTTTGATAGTCACCTCAAGAATAGGAACGATGGGTTTTGAATTATATGGAGTGGCATGGCAAGGAAGATGTTAACCTGCAACCTGTTGCTGAGGGCCCTGATTTACTTTTCATGGCCATACAGAAGTCTACCTTAGAGTCCATAGGTATAGAGGTTGATATGGTGGCCTGTGTACATAGCTGTTGTAAAGAAGATTCTCATGGCTTGAACACATATAATCACCTCACAGTCCTACATGTAGCAATCATAGACATGAAGACATGTGGTGACATAGGTCAGGTGCCTGCTTGACCAGTGTTAAATATCCGTAAAATGTGTGAAATTTATCAAGTTGGTTTAACGGACCGTGTGACCAATTTTCATCTTTGCATTTTGATGGAAGAACCTTCACCCATATCTTATTTGGATTTTTGGTGTGTGGCAAGGGTTCGAGGACATGTATCCGCCTGGTATGAGCTTAAGTGGGGAATTCATCAGGGCGGATACATGTCATTGATAAAATATACGGCTTTCATCAACTCTTTGATAGTTGCACTGCAGAGGTCGGGCTTCTGCTGCATCAGGCGGATCCCTAGCACCCCGGTCGGGTACGCCGATGACTTGGCGACCTGTTCTATGACCGAGCGTAAGCTTGAGTGGGCTCTCGGTATAGTTTATCGTCATGGATGTAAGTGGCGCTACTGTTTTAACGCCAAGAAGAGTGGGGTTATGGTGTTTGGAGAAACCCCTGCGACGAATAGTTATAACGCCGATAGGAGGTTCTTTATGCTAGGAGACGATCGAGTCAGAGAGAAACTCTCCTATGAGCACGTGGGTGTCGTTTGCTGCCTATACGAGAACGATGTCTCAGGAATTGAGAAACGGCTCTCTAAGGCGCGACGAGCGCTAAATGCGGTGTCAGGACTAGGGATTAGAAGGAATGGCCTTACGGTTGCTACGTGCAGCATCATTTTTTGGGTGGTCGTGGCCCCGATTGCCTTGTTTGGGTCAGAATTGTGGATCCTGAATGACAGGAGTGTCAGTCTGATAGAGTCCTTTCAGAATTATGCTGGGAAAAGGGTCCAACGGCTGTTCTGTAGGTCCCCAAACTCTTTTTCTTTCTATAGTCTTGGGTGGCTCAGGCTTGAGCGTCTTGTTGAGGTCAAGAAGCTCTTGTTTGTCCGAGCGATCTTGTCCTTAGAAGTAACAGAGCCCTCGAGGGGGTCTTCTGTAGACGTTTTGAGGATTTTCTGAATAATCAAGATGTGTGTATGGTTAATTTGCATGTCAGCATCGTTTTTGATCTGCTGAGTGTAGCTGTGTCTTTTGGTATGATTGATGAAGTGGTGAGTATGGTAAGAATGGGTCATGTGTGGTCAAAGGAGGCTTGGAAGTATGGATGAGAGCGTGGGAACTGGACTTATGTTATTGGAGAGGTGCCATAAGAGTCTGGATATATTGGCTAGAGTCAGTGGGGGGCCCAAGTATAGCATTTGGTGGATGATCTCTGATGGCTATCATGGTATGATGAGGAGCTGTGAGGTAATGATCAAGTTGGTAACACACTCGAGCTTACTCAAGGATGACGATGTGCGCCTTAAAGGCACCCCTGTGTTTAGCCGATTTTGTGACCAATGTGATCATGGGTCGGTTGACATTGTAAGGCATCTGATTCTACAGTGCCCCAGCCTACAGGAGAGCAGGGGTAACATGATGGGTGAATTAGCGGATGTAAATGGTGGGGAGGGTAGAACCATCATGGATGAGGCTAATGACCTGTTAGACCTGCTTGGGAAAATGGATAATGATGGACCCATCAACGCACAATTGATAGAGTTCTGGTCGATAGCTGCTAGGAACATTGCGAGAATGTATTGGACCAAGACTAGGGCTGGTATTGGCTAGAAAGGCTATAGTGAAAGGATAGACTAATTTATTGATGGAGTGATACAAATGCCTGAGTAAAGGATGTGATTTTGAAAACAATCATTATACATCTAATTTAGTTTTGTTTAACGCTAATTTGTTTATGTACTTACCTTTCTGGTATATGTTTTTGGGTCCACCTTAAAATGGCATTGTGGAGAGTATCCAAATGGATCCACCTTTTATTTAATCTATTTGTTTAACGATAATTTGTTGTTGTATTAATTTTCTGGTGTGTGTATCTGGGTCCACCTTAAGTTGGCGCCGAAGAGTGTACTCTAAATGGATCCACCTTAACTAGTCCGGTTCCTTAAGGACCAATCTGGGTTTGTCTCAGAAATGTAATATGTGTCCTCCTTAATGTCGCTTTGAGCTACGTGACTATATGGGTCCACCTTAAGTCAGACTCCTGACATGCGGACACAGGTTGATAACCTATGGGTAATTCGTTAAGTGTTGCCTTAGTTTTTGTTATTTTGGGGTATGTGAATCAACCTTATGAGTCCACCTTAAGTAGAGACATGTTGAAAAGCCCTAATTCATTCTACGATAACTAATTACCTCCATCATGTCAGTGGTGAGGAGGGTATTTAATGTTTTCTTTTGTTTACTAAGTTTCAATTATTGTTCTCATGTGAATTAGTACTATTTGGATGTATTGTATCTTTTACGTTTATTCGTAGTCAATAAATATACATACATACATACATATCAAATGAAAATGATTTTGATGACATGATATCACTTACTAAGAGGGGAGAATAGAGACTTCCCAAGGAAATGTTTAAACGACACCAGAAGCCTTGTCGATATAAGGTGCTTGACACGTTGAAACAGGCTAAAATTTGGAAGATCATTGACTCTTGCAAAATTCTGTTTTAAACTAGAGAGACAAAGGTGCACTACTGTACAAGACTTGGGCAAATCAGTAACGGTTATGAGAATCAAGAAATTCTAAAGCTGTTATAACCACTCTCTTGTAATTAGCTTTCAAAGCCTGAGGGACATGTGAAGGCTATCCCTTATCAATTAAGGCATCAAATGGTACAGTAGTTCAACGACTTAGTGAAAGTTTTAAAAGTTTTGAGGGGACATAAGGAGAAACTTGAAACTCCAAAGGAGTCAGAGCTTTATGTGTGGGAACATCTTGTCATTATTACAAGATTTGCTCAGGGCTATAAGTTTTATGCTGATGATGATGGGTAACCATTTATGTAATATCTTTTTACTGTAGAAGAAGTCCTGTTGGAAGTCCTCGCAAGGGCAAAGACCTGGGGTTCAATTGTATTACATCAAAACATCTGACTTATAATCTGGCTTATCCCCCAGAGATCCTCAATAAGCTGTATTATACCATTCTTGTGGCGGAATATATCTTAGTGTGTATGGTTGGAATACAGGTGTCCTTGTATAAGGACACTTGTATTCAAGACACTAATAATAACCTACAGTATAATCCTCTAATCAGTTTTTTTAACAAAGTTGTAGAGATGCTAGTATGATTTGAGATAAAAGGATGGAGGAAATTGATAGAGACAATCTCAAAACTATAAAGAGCTTGCTTGCATAAAGGGCTTCTCCTGTACACATAGTGCTTTTTTATCGCAAGAGGCACTTACCACGCCATTGGCGGCTAATAATATGTGTTTGTGGCCTGCTATAGGACGTGGCAGAAGAGCTTTTGACATTGTTTGGATTTATAGGTTGTTAAATAGTTACATGCCATTGGTATTAGGGGGAAAGCCTGGTATGTTTTATACAGAGGGTATATCAACTTTATGTGCTGTCTTGGGGCATCTCTCGAAGTGGTATAATCCGAACTTTGGAGAGCATCTTTCATGGATTAAATATATTAGGATTATAAATTCTTTTATCAAAAGCAATAACGTATCTGGGTTATACTGTCAGATTACAGAACTTAGAGTATGCAGATTATTTGGCGACACCTTGCCTCTTCAAGGAAATCTTCAGTTTTAGTCTATGGCGAGAGAAAAGCTGAAAAATAAAATAAATTCTACCTACCAAAATTTTAGACTCGGTATGGACGAAGAAGGAGACCTATGGCATTTCTGATATAATTGCAAAAGCTAGAGAGGCGTAAAATGCCATTCCAAGCATTGGTAGAGGTAAAAAACATCCTCACAATATATACATGCAATGTCATATTCCGGTCTATCATTGTACCCATTCAGATATTTTGCTGCAAGTATGGCTCTTACTTAAGAGAAGTATAGAGGTCTTTAGAAATACTTCAAAGTTATGCTGGGAAAAAAGTGCAATGTTTTTAGGAACAGCAAATGCTAACTCTTACTTTGCATGAGAATGGATGAGGTTGGAAAGAGTTGTCAAATTCAGAACATTCCTATTTATAAGAACATTTTTGGAAATAGAAGATGATTATGTACCAATATTTTTTTAGTGAGAGAGTGGTATAGTGGTTTGTAATGGAACCAATTAATGTATGCAAAATGTTTTCAACAGTTCGGTGTTCAATATTTTACATGCTGCACAATCTTTTGGTCTTTTAAACTAGGTTATGAATGTGGTTGCTTACGGACACTACATCAGCAAACATTATCGGTAAATTCTTATATGGAACAAGGCATGGGCTTTTGAAAATATGTATTAGGGTGTAAAATCTCAAATGCATTAGACCTTAGCCATTTATAGTACGGTTAGCACTGCGGTAGTTATCCTGGTGGGATATTGGGGAATGGGGATAAAGATCGCTCCATGCTGAGCATATGTAGAAACTATTTCGAAGTTAGTTTATCAACCTAGTCCCCTAAATGAGACACTGTACTGCTAACAATGCTTCAGATAGGTATGCATTTGTGCACATTCTGTGATCGTAGTGTAGTGGATAACGTCAGACACATGGTTATGCAGTGCCCATCAAGTTGAATGGAATAAAATGTTTACAAACTGAAATAGATTGAAAATGCCCATAGTGTACTTAGTATGCATAGACTACGTGAGATGTTCTATGTGCTATTATGTGGCAATGTACAGTTTATTTCTCCAGAACATATGGAGATGCTATGGAGAGTCTAGGGTGCTTATATTTCTAGTATCTGGGCATACAGACTAAATGCGTGGGCAGCCCAGTCATAATACATGAAAGCACGCCTGATTTTCGACCAGTATCCTTAGCATGAATGCGACCAACGGTCTCAAATCTCACAACTGAGCGCAGATTTGTTTTGCAAGCTATGTGGGTCATTGATGTGCCTGACTTATTTTTTTGACATTTTATCCATGGGTGTTTATGCACCAGACATTGGCAGACCTCCGGTCGACTCGTGGCCCCGGCTCGTGGCGAAATTAAATGTCTGTTCTGTAGAATCAGTGCACGTGGTGTGTAAGCTAATCTCGTGTCCTCTGAGGCGATCCATATAAAGAATAACAATATAGCTGATTTGAGGAATATACACATGGATTACAATTATAATATTTGGCGCCTTGAAACAAGGGCCTAGTAAAGTGATATCCTTCGCTGGTCAGCGTACGTCCTAATTTCTGTACTGTTTCTTTACGTCGATTGTTCTTATTTTACTTATTTGTATCAGTAGATATGTTACATTCTTATGATGTGTTTTTGGATGATACCACAGTCAATAAATGATGCATGCATATATTGACAATGCTTTAAAACTTGGATGGTTAAAATTGAACAAGCAGTATATGACAAGCACAAGCACAAGCAGTATATGAAAGATCTTTCCAGAGGAATTTGGCCTTGGTGATGCATTCACCTTTGGTGCAGACTGTCTGTGAATGAAATTACTTCGAGTAAATTCGGTTCGATGTAATTAAAAGTGCAAAGCATCTCTGGCAACGTAGTGCAGTAAAAGAAAAGTCTTTCAGGTGTTAAATACCATTATTATTGCTTGCTTTGGATCGTCCAATCAGCAATCAGGATTTGTGCCATGTGACTGGTCATCAAATCCCCATAATGCCGTGTGACGCAGGCCATTAAATGTCACCTCATAATGCCCTCCAAAGCTAACTAGGTCAGTCACTGACACAATTTGACGTTTGCTCCTTTATAGTTTAAAGAACCCAGACAACCTTTATAGGTACCTATTTCTTGCATCTCACTCTCATGCTTAGTCGGTATCATTGGAAAACAAAAATGCTAACAATAAGCACATTAATCTCAAATGATCACAATATTGGAATCTAAACAATGTAACACATTTTTTAAAACATTCTCAAAGCCTTATTTGAGAAGAAAAGTTTTTGCGATCAAACTTACAATAAATAGTTCTTGGTATGCCCACTAGCTGGCTCTTTTTCATCCTGTTCCCTTTCTCTCACTCCACATTCTAATGTCTATATTGCAGTGTGGTAAGTGTGAGACAGAGTACCAATATTACTCATAGAGCAAAGGAGCAGTCTATTATGGGATAGGCAGAAAGCTTCATAAAATTCAAGGATATTTCAGATTCAAAATTGCTATATTAGGTAATTCCAATCAGCACTATCTGCACAAGTTCTAATAAAAAGTAGCAGAAATTAAAAGGAAGAAAGTAGAAGAAAGCATTGCCTTTTTAGTTCTTATTGTAGGTCTGCTCATCATATATCTCAAGATATTATTAATTAGATCACAAGAAATGTCTCATTCAGGGGAGCAATACTAAAAACCTTAATACTGTAGAACATACAATGTTAGCGTCTGTTTATATATAGCGTACATGGCGTGTGGTTCCGCTTCGCTATATATAAAAACGCTGTACTTTTTTCTTACTGTTCTGGCGCTGTCAGCGGCGGCTACCGTCGCTAACATAAAGATACGCTATGATGCGAAAATTCCACAAATCGCTATATTTGGGACACGCTTCATATATGTGTTCTACAGTAACTCTTCACGAGGGCAGTATGTGTATTAAATGCGCCCCTTCAGTCTTTCTGACCAGAACTCGGTCCTTCGGCACTCGGTCTGGCTAGGATGCCTTCATGCGTACATTAAATACACATACTGCCCTCGTGAACAGTCATCAAGGCTTAACTATAGTACACTAGTAACATAACATTTTCAGATGAGAATGGTGCAAAAAAGGAATAAACTGGGTTTCAGAAATACTACATGTTTAGAACACGCATAGTCCCTGATAGAATATCAACAAGAAATGTAATATCAAAATGCACTTTTTATATATATATATATATATATATATATATATATATATATGTATATATATATATATATATATATATATATATATATATATATATATATATATATACACATATATATATATATATATATATATATATATATATATATATATATATATATATATATATATATATATATATATATATATATATATATTAAAATATTTGTTCTAAACTGGCAGAAAAATCAAGAATGGAAAGAACTAACTACATACCATAGACAATTTCCTAGACGCTGAATTAACTTCTTTGTATGGATAGGAAATGCTCCTCAAACTAATACAAGAGAAAGAATGACTCATGTACATGTACATGTACAATACGTTTTTTCTCAGTCTTTCAGACTTTATCACATCAGAATACTTACTTGATGTATACATAAACAGGTTTCCACCCTACATGAAGGATTTTACATCAATGAATTGCTAAGCTGTGTCAGAATGAGAATAAAAGCTAGTAACTAATGTTCCTTCTGCAATGATATTGCATACAGTGAGAAACGTCTTTTTCTATGCCCTTTTACCTTTAGTTATGGTCAGAAATCAATGACTGTAGTAAAGAATTAGGTTTGAAAACTATAACATGTGCTTCATGATACTACTGGTGAACTTGGAAATACTATTGCTATGAACAATAGATTTCTTCTAACAATTTACTCAGCAATGAAAAAAGAACATATACAGCTCTTCAGGAACATCAGGAACGAGGTAGAAAACTTTTATCGCCATGTGGAAATACAGACATTGCATTAAAGGTGAAGAGGGAAATTCACCCTTTTAGGAAATCTTTGACTAGAAATCAATGAAACTTTCCACAAATATCATTATACATAGATAATTCCGATTCTAGTTTGTAACTAATGTCAGTTTTTTTCACATAAAAGACATAAGATTTCTTACGACCATAGTGATATATTATGTACCTAAACTCGACTTTCTAGATAACAGAGATTAACAAATTCCGATGTAATGTGTTTTACAATATCAATTATTGTGATAAAACTGTATCTTTGTCTCATATCTTTACCAAACCTTCTCTACCATATTGCGTATTGTTGTCACGCCTGAAAATGAACAAAACACTATTCAAAATATTTCAAACGGAGGTGATTAATTGTTTTTGGTGAAATAATTGGCAGTTGGTTCATGAGAACTAAATTGTTTTCAAAATCGTGATATTGTAACCTAAGATGTCTGCAATGCCGTCAACACGTGATACTTAAAATTGTATAGATTTTGTCTGTTATTTCGAAATACTCAAATCTAAGAGCTATGCAGATACGGTTACAGATTTACTTATAAAATAATCCTTTCGAAGTGGATGCTGGGCCTCTTTGAAAATCCCTAGACATAGCTTCACGGAAATCATTTGATTTATATAAAATTCAATATGTCACGTATAAGGGGCCATCGTATATTAGCTATTGTAAAATAAAATTGTCAATAACATTCCCCAGGACAAATTTGCACGACTGAGATACCTCATTTTGATATTTTCAAGGATGGAAATACTTTCTAGTTTTAGGTAATAAGGCCTAAAATACAGATTGGCCAGTCCTTAAATAAAGTTAGATTGGCCTCCATTTCGGTTGAAATTTCAATGTCTAATTGAAAAAAAGTCCATAACTAAGAAGCTCCATCGTTACTACATGGCGTTTAAAAGGGATGCCAATATAGTTGATTTGATGTGTGTAGACACACAGTACACTACGTTCACATCTCGTCTCGTCGAGCATTCAACTATACGATAAGTTGTTATTGCACTTCGAAGAGGGTGTTGATATAAGAATCTGCAAGTATCAGCAACTATCATGGTACATGTAAATGTGGTGGTGTTTTAGAATTTTTTGAATTGATTCAGTGAATTCTTTGTCATACGTATTCTGGGATGTATGTATGTATGCATCACTGCATATATATATATATATATATATATATATATATATATATATATATATATATATATATATATATATATATATATATATATATATATATATATATATATATATATATATATATATATATGGCTTCACTCACTTAAGCTTTTGCTTTAATGAATAGTGCATCCAGGGATGGAAATAATAGACATTTAAAAGGGCAAACAGATAACAAACACGACATTGTAGACTAGTTAGTCAGCTGCACGCAGGGCTCAGGTTTTATTCCACGTTCGTTACAATGTTAGCCATTCACAAGGACTCAAATAATGTTATCATAGCTAATACAATATGACATTGAGGACTCCTGTACTACCACACGAAACCAATCACATGCTGTTCCTTATCCTCTGAATGGTATCTGGTCTGAATCTCACATAGATGCTTGCATCATTTTTAAAGCGGAACAATTCACTTTTAAATATAATTTGTTGAAGACATATATATATATATATATATATATATATATATATATATATATATATATACATATATATATATATATATATACATATATATATATATATATATACATATATATATATATATATATATATATATATATATATATATATATATATATATATATATATATATATATATATATATATATATATATATATATATATATATATATATATATATATATATATATATATATATAAATGGCATACGGCCACTTAAGAAGTGGGACATATGTCATGATTGAGGTCATGAATAAAGTATCATAAAACCAAGAATTATAGAAACAAGTTTGTCTTGTTATATTTTTCCAACCTTTACGTATTATTAAACGGGTTGTTTTCCATAAAAATGCTTGTGTTAAAATGATGATCAAATAACTGCAGCACTCGCAGACCAAGATACGTATTGGACTTATATGTCTACACTGACACTGTGGAAAATTCCCCTAAAGCTTATTATTGCCAACGCAATCTCACTTAAATATATATATTTACTGATACGCAGGACCCTATCACACACAAATACGGCCCTCGACCACTTTGATTCGCAACAATACACTCATACGCCAAGAATCACTCAAAATTATACCAGATGTTAAAATGCATTGTTTCTCTCGAAATTATTGTTCTACAATCACTCAGATTTACCTACAAATGGTATTGGTTCACGTTGAAATAGCTACATACATTTCCGCCTTTTGGTAAACGCAGTGGGTGTACAGGTGTACATCTTAGGAGAGGAGATCCGCTTAAAAAGGTTTACTACTTGTATCAGTTAGAAGTCAGATAATTCAATCGTCGGCATTTTACACGAACCAATACACTTCATGCACTTATATTTGACCTTGATATATATATATATATATATATATATATATATATATATATATATATATATATATATATATATATATATATATATATATATATATATATATATATATATATATATATATATATATATATATATATATATATATATATATATATATAACATAACGACGCCATGTGCATTAACAACGCACCTGTTGTTCGCCTTTGGACATGCCGCATAGAAGGTACAATATCAAACAATGATTGTATTATAATAATTTCCATTGACTGTATTGTAAAGGTGATTGACTTTTGGCAATTGTTTATAATCATGGTATTGGTATACAGTATTTAAGACTGATGACCTTCCAATCTCTGTAAAAAGGGGAAGTAGACAATTGTTTTCTCAAATATGTCGTCTTTGCCTAATGCGCAACATCATGTGGTTTCCTAATAGCATTGGCCTGCCTCTAAGAACTAAAGTAAATAGTAGAATCAAACATAGAGCTAGGCCGTAGGTAAACAGATCAACGTCTATTAGATACCGGCAATGCTTCAATGCGTTATCGCCTGTCCTCTACCGCATTTCTGCTATAACTACACCAGCATTCCTTTCTCAATTGAAGAAATTACGCATTATCAAATCCATGTAAATGAGATCAATTCCCTACAAAACTGAATTAGAATAGCACAGTTTCGGCTTTTTGCAAAGGAATGACGTCAGTAAAACACTACAGCTCTAGATAAGTCCAATGTAATAATATCATACGCGGCCATAGTAACCTTTAACAATTTTATCTTGATATAATTTCGATCTTATGGATTTAAAGTTGTTCCTCTACTGCTAGACACACGGTAAACAAGTGCCCAAGAACAAACTCTTCAAACTGTCGAATACCTGATAACATCAAGGAAAAAATCATCGCATTTGCTTTTAACATATCAAATAGCTATACCATTAGTTTCTCAAATATGACGGATAGAAGCGTACGCTTGATGCAAGATGTGGTCCAAAAAGTACATATCATGTTACAAACTCAGGTATGATTGAGACGGGAACTTAGGTTTCATCCGAGGGTATATGTTATTGCAAAATTTACCACAAAGCATATATTAATGGTCTCGCTGTTTTACTGGAATATATTCAGAAAAGAAATCTCTTATGAGCTTCCATTATGTTGATCACATGTTATATAAAGTGCATCTGGCAATTTTCTATTTAATTCATGCATAACCTAATAACTGTAGCATAGGATCTTGCACAACCACGTTTACGCATAAGTAACACCTGTGTTTATATACTGACGATATGTAAGCATACCATAAGGTATTTTCAACACATATATCCATAAACAGACATACTCACGATCAGATGTTAAGGAATCATCAGAGTTTTCTCCAAGTAAGCGCGTTTAAGTTGTTCCAGATTAGATATCAATTCATGGTTTGATAAATTGACTTTTATCATTCTGTGGCAAAAAGAATAACCATTTAAAGCGCTTTTGAGCATTATAGGTGGAAAGGGCGCTATATCAAATATCAATTATTATTATTATTATTATTATCATTACCAGGTCTGACTCTACATATCCCACACGGAAGGATAGGTCATTACCTAATCTACTAGTGCGTTCGCTGTATATATATATATATATATATATATATATATATATATATATATATATATATATATATATATATATATATATATATATATATATATATATATATATATATATATATATTTATATATATATAGTTATATATATATAGTGATTGTATCTACAAGCAGAAGTTACGCTGAGCTAATGACTTTTCTTTGAGATTCCTGAAGAAGAACTGTATCGAAGGCTTTGAGGTGATCCAAAAAGGAGCAGGTTTTGTCGACGTATAGAGCAATGCATTCATCTTGCCTGGTGCAATCCATTGGTGCCTATCATATCCGGTCCATGCTGTGGTGGTGGCTCTTACGAAACAGGTCTCCATAGAAAGATTGTAACTTATCCCCGAACTCTGTCTTTGACAGGAAACCATCACCTGAAATAGAGAATAGTTTTATACGTGTTGAGTTCAGAGACTGGTATACCATTAACGTCAAACATTTTATTTCATACAAATGGGTGCTAAAATAGGAATCTAATTCCGCATCACTTGTCTAGATAACCGAAACTGCCTGTCACTTTTTGCACGATGATTGGCATTTATAACCGATAACTCTTATCGAATGTGCATTAGCACTTTCATTAAAATGTTTTAGTAGTTTAACGGTGAAATTTTGACTCAAATGTCAATTTTTCTCTTTTTATATTTCAAAAAGGTAGTTCAACAGACGTCTTTGCCATCAATTTCAATATTCGATTATAACGTTTGCTATGCATCTATTTTGTTTTCTTATTGCTCAGGAAATCAACATGTTTATATTCTTGAAATCAACACGAATGCCTGATGTCTAGGTTTCTTAAGAAATCAACTTATTGATATTCCTTGATATTGATGGAATATAAAAGATAATACACGTTTCATAAATCTTTAAACTAACTCGCAAGATCATTGATAAGGTTTCGGCATTGAATATTTTGTTACCATAACCATTTGTGACATATAACCTTTAAAAGAGTTGAATGGCTTTTGTTAAATGAGAGTAGTAAAACTGTCAGTTTTATAGTAAAATCTAGCCTTAATATGATTTAAAGACGGCACCTAAAGTGTTGTCTGGAAGGAGTTTATGGTCGATTGTTAGAGTCAATTGAAGAGTTGATTAAACATAGATAAGGCAATTTACAATAAAGAAGATTATTCAATATGCAGAAAAGTGACAGGTATACATTTCCAGTAATAGAGGATATGATGGGTAGTAGTAGTGAATAACTAATAAATGTATCTATGGCGAAGGAGCGCCCCGTGACGAAGGCTATGCACTTCATTTATAATGTAGGAACATGTCACATCAAAGAAACAAGGGGTCGTATATTTAGCATCGACTGTCTTGGTGGACGAGGGATTTTTTTTTGTTTCTTTCACAACACGATATGACTTGAACTGTTGAAAGCAACGTAAATGAAACAAATGAAAAATGCCAGGTCGTAATCAAAGCATTTTGTGTAAATATACAACTTTTACATATTTTATGTTATGATTCTTAAATATCTCATTAATTTTCATAAAACTAATAAAAAAAAGCTTTCTATGAACTTGACAGCGCCCTTATGTAATACTACAGAGCAATATTAAGTCGAGATTATTTAATTTTATGATATCTTAGATACATAATGTTAGCTCATGGTATACATCACTGCAGTTTCACATTTTTGTTTCATAGTTTATTCGAATTTTCTAATGTTTAATTTATGTTCACGACATTCTTCCAGTTGCATATATTTACATAGAATATATTCGTTATTAACCGGCAGTTTCCTACCATTCTCTAACGTACACATACTGTTTGACTTTTTATGAATGTGTAACATTTTGATACGCCAAAATCTTGTGGATATCATATTTACTACGTATAGGTCGTTGTGTTAACGTTACAAAGAAAGATTTATTCGATCTCTTTGACTCAGGGGAAGATTATATATGTGGTATAGAGTAATGACAACTAGCCTGACTACCGCACATGTATAAGAAATGCTTGCATGTGACACTACGATTAATTGCATGCGTATGGAAGGTTTCTCACATATCCAGTGCATAAAACTAGAAGTCACCAATAAAACATAGGCCATTTGATCTTGAATATTTCTGTGATTTTTCTTTCTTACGAATGTAAAGACAGAAGAAAATGTTGCATATCGCTTAGTTTTAACTTTTTCGCCTTTAAATAAGGCAATAGATATACATATATATATATATATATATATATATATATATATATATATATATATATATATATATGTATGTATGTATGTATGTATGTATGTATGTATGTATGTATATATATATATATATATATATATATATATATATATATATATATATATATATATATATATATATATATATATATATATATATATATATATATATATATATATACATAAATGTGTGTGTGTGTGTGTGTGCATACATCTAGTAAAAGTTCTTTTAAAACTGTTCTCTGTTTAAAGAATAACTTTATTTCTTTTCTTTCCAAGCATCAGTATTAACATTTAGAGTGAAAGGAGAGCAATGTGTATCGAGGATTAGGAATATTCAATGTGGAAAATGAACATCTTGGAAAATACGTTAGGCCTAATTTCTCCAAAATACCCATCTTTTGGAACATAATGATAGTGCGCTACAAAAATAACAGTGCATTTTCCATCTATCCAGTTTTAGTGTATAATTAGCAGAATAACTTCTATTATCAAGACATTAATTCGGTTTACTGGTCATCTGTGTCAAAGAAAATTGGTAGGGAACGCCATAATATCTTTACGGTCTAAATTCGTATACACTGTTCAACGTTCTTAATTTCATTGCAAATTAAGTTGTGATTAGAAATGTGCAGGTATGTCATTTACTACCTATTTGCTAAATGCATGTATTGCATAAATATGATTCATCATAAATTCATTCTGCACAATTGATACGGATTTACAATTCCCATAGATGCCAAATAGTTATTGCCAATTAATGTAAAGCGCGAACCAATACGCACTAAACATGGCTTAATATACGCGTTAACTGCAAATTACAATAGTTATAGAGGCAGTAGAAAGACAGATTAACACTCGATATTTACATGAAATGGCTGGCTAATAAGAATGACCTGATATAAGCGTTCATTTTGCGAATTAAATAAACAGAATATGTAAAATTCTTTCTTGTATAGATTTGGTGTAGAAATAGTTTTTTACCAACATATCGACACGTACATTCATTTGTAGTGTTGTGTGAGAGTTTTTTGGGAGAGTACTTGTAATCAAAATCATGAAAAATATATTTGCCAAACTCATCGACACATAACAGATACAACAGGAAATACCAAATATTTGCATCAAAATATCACGCAGTATAACAGAATGCAGGCAAAACATAAGACATAACATTATACAACTATTTTGAGGACCATGTATCTATATTACTACAACCAAAGCAACGTTATAAGGTTAGAAATGTGGAACATCTTTATATTTCTAGTGGAGTTGGTCTATGTGTGTGTGTGTGTGTGTGTGTGTGTATATATATATATATATATATATATATATATATATATATATATATATATATATATATATATATATATATGTGTGTGTGTGTGTGTGTGTGTGTGTGTGTGTGTGTGTGTGTGTGTGTTAGTGTGTGTAAATTTTATCCAACCAACCATACAGAGAGGTTGGCCAATCCTCTATGGTTAAATGAAGAGATATGTGTTCATAACAGTAAGGGATATCTTAAAAGTGATAACCGTTTAATATATGAAATTGTGGATGTTAAGGGCCATTTATTGTATAAGTACGATTTAGAAATAAAAACAGCAACAATTTTAGGAAATCTCAGTTTCAGTAAAAAGGAGGGTCCAAATATCTCTATTTTCCTATCCTTAGTAGGCAATAAAAACAGCTTTTCACATATCTATAAAAGATTGATGTCAACAAAAATGGTCTGAAAGTCTGTCAGAAGAGATATTAGAAGTTGATCTAAATCAATCTTTCAAAAAATAGATAAAGATTTTGATTGTACATATGTCAGCTATATGCAATTCAGATGATTGCATAGAAGATTTTTTACAAATGAACTTTTATATCGAATAAATGTTCTCTATGCAATAACACACCCGAGACAATTGAGCATGCATTTATTGAATGTCAGAAAACACATCTATTGTGGCGACAGGTTAGGTTCTGGTTAAGTATGGCACTAAAAGATAAGATCAAAATTTCAGATCCCGAAATACTGCCTATAACATGGTACTGCCTGCAATAACTGATACGGAGATTTTATTGAGTAAGAAGAATATATACAAAAACAAACAGAAAAGAAAGGTGACTAATATTGCAAAATCAAATATGAACTATCAGTGCAGTTACAGTATGAACAGTATTATGCCGAAATTGGGGGGAAACTTCCAATATTTGAACGAAAATGGTCAGCTCTAACTCACATTTAGGGCAATATTGGAGAAAATGCATTCGGTGTGTGTTATATTACAAGTATGTGTTTGTTGTCACGTTTGTGTGTTGTTAAGAAATAAAAACATGCATTTTGAACAAATTTACTATATATATATATATATATATATATATATATATATATATATATATATACATA
Organism: Maea johnstoni; assembly: GCA_963942565.1. NCBI lineage: Eukaryota > Metazoa > Annelida > Polychaeta > Spionida > Magelonidae > Maea > Maea johnstoni. The sequence goes on along the minus strand of OZ012689.1, from coordinate 42,037,229 downwards.
CATATATATATATATATATACATTTATATATATATATATATATATATATATATATATATATATATATATATATATATATATATATATATATATATTAGTGTGTAGATAATATGATGAGAAAGCGAAGCTTTAAATGCTCGCGCAGCTCGATGATATTTCTGCATTCCCCTTCAAATGCAGTCACAAAGTGTTTGCAATTGTTATCCGTGACGTCATTCTTTACTTGAACTTCGCTGAAACATATTGGAAGCCCCTTGATATGAGCTTCATATTTGTGCAATAACCACACACAGTATGCGTAGCGATTGACCGAAAATATGGCATAAAAATTACTGCGACTTCAACCTTTTGCAAAATCGTCATTTCACGACAGATTTCAACTAGAATTAAGCGACATGTAGAATCATTTGTGGCGGTTGTAGCGAATTAAACTGCATTGAAATCGATTCACGGAAAGATGAGTAAAGTCATTTTTACCGTGAACATCCAAGTTACGACTTTGGAATCTGCGGAATTCCGTCGTATCATGACGTCAGCATTTGTCGCACGTGAGCATATATGTTTCAGTTGTTGCATAGTTCCGCGTGTGTTGCACGATAGTCGGCGACCAAAACGCTATTTTGACACAATTTAAAGGAAACAATCCAAATTTATTATTTGATTAAGCAATATTTAAAACATGAAACAATCTGGCGGCAAAATGTGCTCTTTAAGCAAAAGGTTATGCTCATTTCTCGCGAGTTTATCGTCAAGCGAGCGAGACTAGAGACGACGAACAGACAGACGCCAACACCAAAAAACCTGCCTCAGTATGTATCCTGCATTACACTATATATATACCGTAAATGCTCGCTTCGCTGAGCCGGCCTTGACAAATGAATAGCAATCAAAATATAGCATTTTCATCAAGGTAGTTGTACCTATCTCGGATCCTTATGAAGGATCCAGGTGAGTATAGGTTGAAATTACATTCCTAGAGGTAAGGTCGTTTGATGAAGGTGGGTGCGCTAAAAGATTATAACTTGAGGCCAATGTTATCTCTGATCTACATTCTACCAATTACTTTAAGGTTTGAGTAAATTAGCAGAGGCTCATGAACAGGCAGGGGATGGCTCACTTTACGTGACTCCAGATTAATCTTGTCAAGCTTCAACCTAATACAATCAAAGGTCTTGATTTGAGTTGAGAGATGTGTGATTCAAAAATATGAGGGTGACGTTCCCAAGCACTGATGCAGTAAAAGGAAAACGTAGGATGTATTCTCTGGTTATCTCAAGGTACTATGTTGTTATTGATCCTTCCTGAAAAATGAAGATACGGTAGTAGTTTTGAGACCATTGTGCCTAAATAGTAACTACTCACTAACAGTGATCAGGGCAACATAGCAGGATAATGGACTGAAAACTCTAGCCAAAATTAAAAGCCATACAATGAAAAATAGTTTATAAAATGCTGTCGCCACTTCTCCAAACAGACATGAAAGAATGCGTTTGATTCACTGAGCCCACACGGTTTGACGACTTGGTTTATTGTCAGGCAATTGGTGTGATACATACACGGGGAATTTATGTACGAGAAGTCTTAGTGCGCCAAGAGCAATTGAATACTTTGTGTGTTATCAGACTCAGAGACCTTGCTTTTGTTTTTAAATGTCATATGTATTTTTTGTATTATTTTGATGTTTTTTGTATTCTTATCTTGTATCAATAAACAAACAATCAGATAATCAGACAGAGCAGAAAAAGGTATTTTCACTTGAGTATCTCGCAAGTGTTGTTATTAACCCTTATGCTGCTGGTTGCTGATTTGTCCAATACGAAATGATGCAAAAAACATATAAAATGACTGAAACCCTGGCACATGGGTGCTCATTTGAAAGAGCTTAGTGGGAGCTATCCAATGAATACCAACATCACAGGGTTTAGATGGGTTTCAAAAATCTTTGCATCCTTGTGTGTTTGCTGAGAGTATACTTAGCATTGGAAGCGTTAAGGTTTTCTTACATGTGTTTGACACTGTTTGTGTCCTAGATGTTTAACGCCTTCACGCCTAGTCTTTGATTAGGGCGTTGAAAGCTATGTGTCTTCAAATGTCTCAATATACAGTGCCGACATTCAATTTCTGCACTAAATGAGTGGGCAGTCCGGGCATACTGCACGACCGCACGCCCAATTGACACCCAATTTCATGGACATGGATGCATGGATTACCTCCAAATTGAAGTAGAACCCATAAGCAAGCTACGTTAAGGTCATCGGTGTGCTTGGATCATTTTTTGACAAGTTATCCATGGGTTTTGTACGACCAGGCACTGCCAGACGTCCGGTCGACTGGTGCAGGAACTAAATATCTGCACTGTACATTGCACTGCATGTGTACTCCCCAGGTGTGAATGGTTTTAAAGGCCTGCACGGCACACCTACTAGCATGTATCTTCGACGAGGGTACTGTTTAGTGTTGGGTTCTCGAATATCTCATTATGTGGCAGAGCAGCTGAGAATGGGATAGAATGGCAATCACGTCCAGTCTATTATTTCGATGAGGATAGTGTTGAGCCTTCGCTTCTCTGATCAGTCATTGATGTTTTTCTGAATGGGTCTAGCCTCTTACTCTCAATATGCTATATGTATATAGACTAGCATCCTCTCCTCCGTTAAGGGCCTGCCCTGATGGCTGCCACTGCCTATAAGCTTTCTCTCAACACTGCCTGGGTTCAGATTCCACCCGGGTCACGTGAGAAAGATGCCAGTTACTTGGGGTTAGGCGGTGATTTACACCGGACACTCCGGTTACAACTGGCTATTCACGACTTAACCGCAATATGCAGAAAATTGAGGAAAAACGAAACTCCAAATTTCAAACGCCTTTGTTATGTTAATACAGCTAACTGTTCGATTTTTAAATCAATACCTTCTTCGTTTGAATCTTTAGGGGGCATATACAATTTAAAAAAGCCAAAAAATTGCCGCATTTTCAAAGCTCATTAGTTTATCGGAGACAGATCTTTTAAAACGTACCTGCCCCCTGGTTACAAACTGGTTAATGTCTACGACAAACCCCTGCTCTAATGTGAAATTAGAAGGTGCAAACACGTATCGCACCAGCCAGTGACCCCTGCAACCCACTTTCATCAGCTGTGGAAAATAGACCTTCCAGAGAATTGAATTTGAATTTCGATCATTTCTACTTTTTATGTCATATTTCCATGTGGGCTAGAAATCGTAAAACCATATCCAATTGTATTGATGGAAAAAAAACAATACCCGCCTAACCCCAGGTCACTGACAACTTTCCCACATGTCTCGGTTCAAATTCTGGCTTTGGCATGTGGGAAAACTTCCAATGACCTGGGGTTATGCGCGTATTCCTGTTTACTCCATCAATACAATTGGATAGTCACGATTTAACCCACATACATGTGTGAATATGACATGAAAAATAGCAATAATCAAAATTCAAATTCAATTCTATGAAAGGTAGTGGTGAGAGACAGGGAGCTGTTACATGTAGTTGAAACGTCTTAATCCACGCGACCATCAGGGCTGGCCCTAGCCTTTAGTGAAGTCTCATCACTGGAATATACCTCTATCAAAACACCACCTTGATCTCATCATATCGTATTTCAGCAATCGCCTCGACAACATGATGTTTATAGATGGCACAAGGCTGATCTATACCTATCCAAAACCACTACTTTGATCCTACTTCACATACGATATCCTCCGCTATCTGCTACCAGCTTTAGGTGATATACTTTTTATAAGTCACTGTCCCTATAGTCACAAACGCTGAGGCCAATCCATTTGCACTGTCTACTTTTAAACCCGCAAATGCTAAAAGCTTTCATTGAAAAATTTTGTTGGAATTAAAATAACTGAAGAACACAAATGTACAATATAAGTAGAGAGGTTTTAAGTTGGTTTTTACCCCAGTTGAGCCCCGCTTAATCTATATTCTATTATCCATTGGTTAAAGAGATGCCCCTTAATTAGTTAGTACAATTCCGGCTGCTAATATTGTGAATGGTTTAAGGGCTCTTACAGGAATTCTGCCTATGGGGGGGGGGGGGTCACCTAAAATAAATATTGGTGAGGGTCCACACCGGCGAAAAATCATTGGTAGGGGGTTTGTAAGAAAAATATAAACGTCGGTGGAGAGTGTTTGCAGGGTAACATAAGAGTGTGGGGGGGGGGGGGTACGTTTAACCTTGCATCCGACAAAAACAGAGATGTACGGGGCCTTGTACATAAAAAGCTCCTAAAGTAATACTTCTAACAAACGACGGTAATCTGCTCTAATCTACTAAAAAGAATTATGAAATGATTTAGCTGGAGGCAGCTGCCTGAGATAGGTTGCCCCAGGAAACGTCCTTAGAAATATCGTGTTCACCTTGTGATCCAAAAGCCAAATTGAGTTTTTGTTCTTGTTGACATCCCTGAGATACATCTTATTATGAATTATATAACATTTAACCTACTTGTTATGTCAAAGAAGTAAGCCAACCACCTGAATGACCCACGTAGCTTGCGAATCATAGCTACGTTCAGTTCTGAAGTTATGAACCTCAGTGGTCGCCTCTATGCCCAGGAAACTCGGTAAGCATACAGTGCTGGAATTGAATGCCACATGCACAGTATACTCTACTTGCATGTAGGGATTAGAATGGGGCTGCCTTAACATATAGGTCCCACACTCCATTACCAGACCTAGAGTAATGCGATATTTATGTGACAAGTTACGTTATTTTGTATGAAAAGTTAATATAGTATCTCTTTCCTTGTATAAACGGGTGTAAATACGTCACTAGGGACTATCAACGCTTCAAGAGGAATAAACTATACTCGTTAGAGAACACTAGCTTAATAAATCAACTAGGACAGGGCCTCTAGTCTCACTCAGAGTGCAAATAAGGTTGATGATGCACTACAAATTCGCCTGTAGAATCCGGAAGGAGAGATGTTAATAGTTTCCCTTCCTATTTTGTGTTGTATTCAAATTAATATTCAATCGGCGAATTTCTCGTCTGCAGTCATTTGCCATCGAGTAGTATTTGATACATAACTAACCCTGACTGAGTGTCAGCCTTTAACGTAATATATCCATAAATTAGAAACCTTATTTTGTGCTGATCTCGTGTCCCTTGTTTGTAGTTATACATTTCTGACTCAGCCTTTCCTTTACTCTGCTTTTATTTGATTAAATAGCTTAAACGCAAAAAGAATATTGACTAAATGGTCTTCTGCAGTGAAATACATTAAGCATTAGATATGTTCCCTCCCAGAAGGATGTAATATGTGAAAAAACATATACAGTCTTTTCAAATATGTTCCTATGCACAGATAAGCAATCGAGGAACATTAGACCAAAAAATATGGGTAAAAGTCTAAACGGGTGATGCCTGATGATTATCTTATTTCTAAAATAGTATTGACTGTTCAGTTACTATAACTATATTTGATACTCAAAATGCATGTTTGATGCGATCATGTTCTAGTTAAATACAATAAACGCTTTTCTGATTGAAAACAAGAGTATGTGAGGTACAGCGAAATGTGGCGTCTTTTGTGATTGGTGGCCTAGACAGCTGCAGTTGGTTATGAGTAGAACGACGTATGCCTTTACATACATGAAAATTCAAAATGACCCTACAGTAAAATCATTTAACCAGTCTACCGGACATCTGCCAGTGTCTGGTTGTAAACACACCCATGGAGAATATGTCAAAAATAAGCCAAGTACATCAACGACTCACTTAGCTTGCGAATCAAAGCTACGTTCAGTTTTGAGGTCATCCATGCATCTATGTTCAGGCCACTAGGTGACAATCGGGCGTACGGTCGTCTATCAAGCCCGTGCTGCCCACGCATTTAGTGGACGAGTTAAATGACGCCACTGGAATTTCACCAATTTACCCGACAAGCCACATTAAGCATATATTCAATATAAAGTTAAGATTGTTCTCATTTACATTTTTCACTCTGATATTTTTCCAAAATGTCTTCTATAGAACAATATAGTCAATATTAAGTCAGGTTTACTTTACCCACTACATGTACTAACATGAATGCGTTGATACTAACAGAGTCCCTCATGAACAGCGTGTATTGTGTCCCTGTGTTCCCTAATCTATACACTTAGCTATAATATAAGGTAATGAGCGGTTGTTAGCATCGGTTATGGCGTACCCACTCATATCCCTATTAGAACCCTACCCTTCCACTGGCAACTCTATTCTCTATGGGCGTCTCCAAGACATACTGACAATCCTGCTGAATTTATGGTCTATTAAACCGGAGACTCGCTGGCGAGAGGGTCTAAGGCTAGTGTTTATACCATCTTTACACTAGTCTATCCCCACTAGGAATCCACGGTCTTCTACCTAACCTGTCGTATGGGAATGTTATATCACTCTTAAATTGTTTATTCTCCCATATAGTTTTATAGGAACTATAAAGGTATCCGTTCTTATCATTCCATTTTATCTCGTGATGGCCTTGGTTATGGTGTTTATTTTCAAATGATAGCTCATTTAGCACATTCTTAAAGGTATTTTCTTCTTAAAATTCATCTAATATGTGTATACTTGGTAGTTTAATACTCCAATAACGTTAAGAAAATTTATCTAGTGAAATAAAGTATCTAATTTACGGTAAGGGCGTAAGGAAAGGGCCAAGTACATGGAGAACATGAATGAGTACATGAATTTCAAGATCCATTGAATGCAATTATCATCATATCCATGCCTTAAGTGTAGTACATTTACTAAAACATTTTGTTTCGTGATTTTGTGCTCTATTTCATGGTCTATATACGAAGAATCCATTCCTGAAAGACATGAATTTGCCATGTTTTTGGATTTCGACTTTTTGAGAAATTTACAGTAAATGCATGTATACGTCAAGCCAGTGCCAACATTTTATTCCTGGACTAAATGCGTGGGAAGCCTGGGCATAATACACGACCACACACCCGATTGCTACCAAGTTTCCTGGGCATGGATGCATGGATGACCTCACAACTGAAGGTAATTTTGACTCGCCAGGAAAAAGACCAAAACATGATTTATAGGTTCTAAAATGTTTTTGCTCAACACCCGACCAGTACTTCAGAGGTAACATTTGGTGGAATATTCAAAATATAATAAAGCCTTTTATCTGAGGACTTGGGTTGGGGAAGCGTGCAAAGGTAAACTAAAATACCAGAACAATTGTATTTACCCATTTAAAGTATACAGTGCTGACATTTAATCCCTGCATTAAATGTGTGGGCAGACCGGGCATAATACACGACCGCAACCCTGATCGATGCCTAGGCAATTCATGGACGACCTCACACATGAGCGTAGCTTTGATTTGCAAGCTAGGTGTCTCTTTAATGTGCTTGGCTTATTTTTTGACATTTTATCCATGGGTGTTTGTACAACCAGGCACTGATCGATGTCCGGTCGACTGGTTTAGGAATTAAATGTCTGTACTGTATATTTAGTCGGTTGCAGATGATAAATGATTAGGAAGGTTAAACCTAAATGTTTTGGAACCACACCTGATGAGTCTCCGACGTAATAATTGACGGAATATTCAAAATGTACACTAATTTCTATCCACTTAATAGCTGTGGAAGGATGCAACAAGAAATTAAAGCTGCCACAGAAACTACAGCCATTTAAACATAAGAAATGTGATTTAAGTAACAAAATAAATATACTCCTTTTTTATTAAATTTATTTTTGTAGGAAAATAATGAAGGCCTTTGTTTTATTAATTCAATCAAAGTTACAATTGCCAGAAATAGCTGACTATTTTTATCATTTTCATCTGCAATATGCAAAACAGATCTAGAAAAAGAATTTTTGAAAGCTTTGCTAATTTGAGGAACGTTGAAATTATCGATACGTCGCTATCCGAATTCAAGTAACAATTCCATTACACTTCACTTGTTTAATATAATTAATCTCACAACACGTTTGCACTTAGAAATTAAATTCTAAAGAACTATATTCAAATTTAATTTATTTTTCTAAATTTTCATTGGCTAGAATTCTTATCGATTTAACGGTGGTACAATACGTGTTCCTTTAATTAAGTGTTTCACGTAGTCATGAAATATTCATGTTACGTCGACTTCATCCGGAATGTCAATGTGAAGGTGGTGTTTCACGGTTTGCTAAAACCAGATTTTCTTCATTCACATATCGTTACCTTCTAAACAATTGAAAGCATGCAAGAATTAATGATCAAATAGATCTTAAGGAAATCAATGAAAGATCCACTGGTTGTTTTCAAGTACGTTGGACCACCGTATTTGAATCCGAGTTTATATCTATCTACCTATATACTATCTACCTATACACACACACACACACACACACATATATATATATATATATATATATATATATATATATATATATATATATATATATATATATATATATATATATATATATATATACACACATATCATATATACATACATATATAGGTAGATCGATTGATAGATATGAAGATACTACTATAGAGAGAGATTCATATACCTATATTTAATACATCGTACATATTCCAGCCTCTTCCTCCATGGCCAATCGGTATAACCTCGCATATCCAAAAGTTGGCTTCAAACTGTCATTTCCTCAAATGTAGCATTATCACTCTCAGGCCTGTTCATCTTGCTAGAGTACAGATATCTAATTCCTGCACCAGTTGACCGGTCGTCAGCCAGTGCCTGCTTGTTCAAACAGCCATGGATAACATATCAAGTAAATAAGCCAAACATATCAATGACCACACGTAGCTAGCTTGTGATTCAAAGCTACCTTCAGTTGTGAGCTCACCCATTCACCAATACGTAGAACACTTGGTGTCAATCGGGCGTGCGGTCGTGTATTATGTCCGGGCTGCCCACGCATTTAGTGCAGGAATTAAATGTTGGCACTGTATGTTACACGCTTTGAAGGTATCGACCCGACATCATCATTTTCACTGATCTGTGCTTGGAAACTACACATCTGGGGCTTTCGGCAAAAGACATTTGTCATCGATGAACTGTGATGTGAATGTCCTGCGATGTGTGTGTTCCAGTAGGCACGTTATCTCTTCCCTAAGGGAGCACGTCTACATGACAGCCTCGCTGAAATAGGCGACTAAAGCCTTCTTGACTGTTTGCCATGGCGCTATAGGTAGTCAACAAGTGTCTGAGGGTATTAGTTTGGCTTGAGGTTCCACGCTTAGGCCTAAAAAATTTGTTTGCTTCCTGTAACCCTACCCTAACAAGTTTCTATTTTAAAAAAATCCCTACCCTAAAGTTTTTCCGCCCTCCAAACTCCCAACTAACGTAAAACATGCATAAAACACACAAATAATGATTTTTTTAACGATCTACCTACCCTATTTTTTTCGGACCGTTACAGGAAACAAACAATCTTTTTTAGGCCTTAGCTATAGTGTTAAGGTGATCAGTACCATTGAAACCTAGTTAAAAGCCCATCCCAAAACATGCCTCACAGCAGCATAATCATATAACAAGGTGTATCACCAGATTCCTGAGTGTTATCAGGTAGAGAATTATCATAGCCAACCGTCCTTTGCCAACCCATATTCTATTTTATTTCAGTATTTACAGCTTCTCACTCAAATGATATAATCTCATTACCTAGACATGGGATGGTCACTGTAGGTTCAGAGTAACCTTAGGGATATCATTTGCTATGCCCAATAAGAAGTCAATTTGAGATTGCTGACCGCTAAAGATTTTTACAGACCAGAACATTGAACATTTTAGTAAGAAATCTTCACACCAACTACGCTAGGTAACCTCACGGGCTCATAGCTAGCAACTATTCATAGCATCCTGACCACAAGCCATTCTCTTGATATCGTCGAGGTGTATCTTTGTATAGCTGTCTTTTGTTTCTAGACCCAATAAGAAGTAAATTTCAGATTCCTCACTGCTTTAGTTTTGTATTATGAGGATATCCCATAAATCCAATCATGATCCATAAATGCCTACCATTTAAACTCATTTGAGTGATACATGTATAATTTTAACTAGAACAGACAGATAATATTCGGTGATTGAATTACTGGAATATCCTTAAGTGTGATTGAGACCAACCAATGTGTCATTTACTTATGTGCCACACCAGTGGCTTGGCCAGTTTGAATGGATATCTTTAGGGAGCATTGTCGCTCAGGTACGAAGATAACTGTCTGGCAGTGCTTTAAAATGAGATTGAAATCTTGCTGGCCAGACCACAAGGATGACAGATTATTTAACATTGCCGAACAGAATACCTGGCACGAATAGACTAAATACTAGTATCATCATTAAGCATGCATTTAAATTTCGTTAAATATTTTTACGCCGTCTCGTGATTGTTGCAACCTCACTCATTGATAGCAATACAACTCTCATAGTTGAGGAAATCCACTGTGACGTCAATACTCTTGGACAACGCACAAGGAATGGATTGTAATATCATTTTGTACATGTCATTATCTAATAAGGGTAAAAGATGGTCACGTGAGAGTCCCAGGGCGTTCAGATTTCCACATGGTCCATTTGGTTCAAGGATCTGTGCGTCCCCTGTGAACTTCATGCAAATGTGTATATTGTACATGTAATGGCATTGACATGTTTAAGGAGGTCGGGTAAAGAGGGCGACTGGCAATGTAGCATTTACATTGCCAGCTGCCCTCACTGAAACATGGCATGGAGAAAGATTTTCAACTATATGGTTTGATAAGGATTTGATCACAAAATAATTTAAATCGTTAGTAATACCTCTTGTTTGTTTTAAGGGCTGCTCCATTTAAAAGTAGGGGGAGGAGGAACGGAAGGTTTTTTGAAGGGGGGGAAGGGAGGGGCCGAATTCGGAATTAGTTTATCCCATTAGATTACATATGATTTCTGGTAGGAGTGGGGGGTGTCGGATTTTAGTTATCTTTGGTTTCTCTCTCTCACCCCCCCCCCCCCCCCCCCCCCCCACCACACTTTTAAATGGAGCGGTCCTGAGCGGAAAAGGAACTCACGCCTTGTCTACGAAAGGGTTTATGAAACCAAATTTTGTCTAATATCAAGGGTATTTGTGTTTAATATAAGACAGCGATAGTTATGCTAGATGATAAGCAAGACTTTCTTGTTTCAAAAAGGTGGAACCTCAATGTTTCCCATCTTCAGTTTTAGACTTTTTGAATTCCATTCCCTGCATATCAAAGTGTTATGCATCATAATATACATTAAGTAAGATTATCGATATTTGTATCTCTTTCTTATTGACATTGGATGGACACTCATAGTCTTTTATGCTGAGAACCTTAATACCTAGATACTTTTATACTGTAAAGACCTGAGTAATCTATTTAGTCCAAGAAAAAGCAATAAAGAATGTTAGTCTTATGAAGCAGTTCGGCACTTCTCCCTTATTACTCTATTTGGACCTATAAAATACACTTGCAACGACAAATACATTATTCGAGAGTAGGGAAAACTATTGGGACATAAAAAGACGGGTCCCTCCAAGCGCGTGGGGTATGCGGATGACCTTGCCTGACAAGGTCACTGAATATATGCACAACAGTATGTTTGAAGAATTACTGCGAGGATAAATAAAGTCTTACCCTCCCTCGGAGATGGTCAAGTAATTAAAAAGTTGATTTACCCTCCTATCTCTGTAAGAAACTACACATCCTCCTTAGTCTTCTCCTGTCTGCTAGGGGGACTGATACAATAAGTTGATTTAGACCAGATGACCGATTTCTTAGTAATCGGTGGTATGGCTATCAATCAATGCTAACATACAAAGAGAAAGTCTATGTTAGGGTTGGTTAGGTCCACAATGTGTCAGTTGTTCTGCCCCGATGTATATTGTGTCTGTACTGTTCCTTAGTTATACGTTTACACTTTCTATGGCACTAGTGGCGTTCAACCCAAAAAGCATAATTGTAAAAGACCTATTGTACATGCATTTTTGTGTCTGATGTAATTATCTTAGTATTTCTTTTAGTAAGTATTACCACTCTTTCTACATTTATTTCTATGTATTTGTAATATTATATCAACGTATATCGTCAAAAGATATTACATTACATTACAATAACCACACATCATATACATCATAGGGTTCATAGAGTTCTAATCTCAGCACCCTTGGTTCGAATCCCGGCCTGGGCATGTGAGAAAGTTGCCAGTGACTTCGGGTTAGGGGGTGGTTTTCGCTGGGTACTCTTGTTTCCTCCACTGCTTAAAACTGGCTAGTCACGAATTAGCCACAATATGGCATAAATGTGACGAAATTACAAATTACAATCCCTGCACACATTCCTATCCAACTTCTTTTTAATCCAACATTGCCTCCTTGAATGCGAGGAAATAATTTCTGATCTCGAACTCAATCGCTGTTCTTGTCCTGAAAGCCTTTTTTCGTGTTTTACAGTTTTTCCATATCGCCTAACCTTCTTCTGCAAAGTCTCTGGGCGGTTGTCTTTGTTAGCGCGGTGCATCGTTATGTTATCAAATCATCCCTTCCATTGCAGAGGTTATTAAGGCATAGACCATTTGATATCCAGGGGGGCGTGTATAGAAGTTAGGGAATAATTTATTGTTCATTGAGATTCAGGGCTCGATTGTTTTCCATCATTTCAGGGCTCAATTTCTTTTTCGAAAATTTTGAGGGCTCAATTTTTTTCATCACTTTCAGGGACCTAGGGTGTCCAAGTCCGTATGCCATTGGCGCACATGGGGCCGTCCGTCGCTGCCAATGCAGCCCCCAGAAGCCAGAGGGTTCTAGATGCTCTGAGATGCATTATCAGCCTTTTCCAAAGCCCAAATGAGTGATTCCCAATGAAAACAATCTACCATTTTTTCCCCTTTTTGGTGTGCAGGGCTGCGCGCCCGTGGTGCAGTGCCATTGCGGCTGGGGGTCTGGCCCCCCCTCCAGAGGCCAGAGGGTTCTAGATGCTCTGAGATGCATTCACAGCCTTATCTGAGCCCTAAATGAGTTATTCCAGATGAAAATTCTTCCTGTTTTGAGAAAACAATCTACCTTTTTCACCCTTTCTTAGTGGGTGTGCAGGCCTGTCTGCCTGTGGCACAATGCCATTGCGGTCAGGGGGCTGTGGGCCGCTGAAGGCTCCCAGAAGCCAGAGGGTTCTAGATGCTCTGAGATGCATTCACATCCTTATCTGATACCTTTTTTTTTGGTGTGCAGGGCCGTCTGGCCGGAGCCCAATTTTTTTTTTAACGGAGTCAGAGTCCAATTATTTTTTTCACTGATTATCAGGGCTCAAATATTTTTTTCAAAGAATTTCAGGGCACGATAATTTTTTTCAATTCTATACACGCCTACAGACCTGTAGTGTAAATGAACGCCGAACACGAACACGTTACAGTCAACCTCCCCCCCCCCCCCCCCCCCCCATATACACCCATTCTACTGCCGACACATGGCATCCAACCCTAGTTCCGAAAAACTCTGGATATCTAATGGTCAATGCCTAACAAGACTGCGTTGTGGATAACAGTTAATATTTGTGGAGAACTATACCGGTGTCAGCGAGTGAACTTTACCAGTGTCAGGGAGTGCATCGCAAGAGGCCATAGGCTGAGTGCCTATCATCAGCTATCTTCCCATTTTCAGTTGGGAAAACGAAGTTATCATCAACTCCTCAACAGTAACTTCTGAATTACGAATCAAACCAAGTTCAGGGGTCAGAGTCCTGAAGTGGACAGCAGAGAACACTTGTGTGTGTGTATGTATGCATGTACCTACTTGTAGTATTTACATACTAGTACATTAATCTTATTGTTGGTAATTAGAACCTCTTTTTAGGTGTTGCCACGTGACTTGTGAGTGAGAAACGACAGGAGGTCACGCATATCTCTCTTTCCCCTTGCAATCGCAAAGGCTTCCATTCCATTTCATTTGTTTGTTTTTAATTCTCTGCAAGGTATGTACTAATTTTATTGTTTTCGGGGATTCAAGAAGTTCAAATTATCTATACGCTTTTAGTTATCCCTACTTTTTAGACAGTCATGGCAGGTTTCTGATGACGTCATTTTTGTTCCATATTCCGCCGATGGAGAGCGCCCTTAGCTGCCTGGTCTTCGACGGTCAAAACATTATTTTGATACAATTTAAAGAAAACGATCCATATTTATTGTTTAATTAAGCAATATTTAAAACATGAAAAGTCTTACAGCAAAAAGTGATGTTCATGTCAAGAGACGAACGGACAGACGTGCTGACAGCCTTTTCTCTGCGTCAGTTTGTATGCTGAGAGATAGGTTGGTGATGGCCTATACCGTAAACGCAGCTTGCAGCGTGGCTTTGCCCCACTCGCTGTGCGAGCTAATATGATGAGAAAGCGTAGCTTTAAATGCTCGCGCAGCTCGATGATATTTCTGCATTCCCTTTCTAATTCAGTCACAGAGTTACGAATGTAGTATCCGTGACGTCATTCGTTACTTGTACTTCGCGGAAACATATTTGAAGCCCCTTGATATGAGCTTTATATTTGTGCAATAACCACAGTCCACACAGTATCTATGAGTAGCGATTGACCGAAAATATGGCATAACAATTACTACGATTTAAACATGTTGCAAAAAGATTTCACCTAGAACTGAGAGACTAGTAGAATTAATTGTGGCGGTTCTAAGAGTTTAAAAAGCGTTGAAATTGATCCCCAGAAAGATCAGAAATTCATGTTTGCGGTGTTTCTCCACTGGAGCTCGTGTCGACATCTCATGGCGTCAGTATCGTTGTGCATGGCGGGATTCCGATGACGTCATTTTTGTGCCATATTGCGCCGATAGAGAGCGCCATTTGATGCCTGGTTTTCGGCAGGGAAAAAGGGTATTTTGTTACAATTTAACGGAAACAATCCATATTTATTATTTGATTGAGCAATATTTAAAACATGAAAAGATCTGACTGAAAAATGTGCTCTTAAAGCAAAAAGTGATGTTCATTTCACGCGAGATCATCGTCAAGCGAGACAAGAGACGAGCAGACGGACGGAAAATAATTGACGTCAGTGTCTACTGTGATCGCCGCTGCGTTTGCCGGCTTCGCCGGATCGCTGCGCGAGCTATTGCGTTAGCTTCAAATATACCAAACAATTTGCCGATTTCTGAAATGTTGATATGCTGATTCAAGCTAGCCCTCAACCTTAGTTCAATATTTCTCTCCTAGATGGCAGAGTCTACATACTCTAAAAAGAATGTAAAAATACATTCCATTCCAGTTGAGTGCTTACGGATATGTACAGTAATACTTATCCACCAATTAACACTCTAAGAACCTCTTAAAATGAGAACATGGCCGCTACAGTAAGCCACTTAAATGATTCGACACGCAAATGTTGCCAACGTTTAGTGTATCACATTTCATGTTCGCATCGAGATAAGGATCTAACTGCGTGTTATGCATTGTATTTCCAAAACTGTAAGTATATGTGTTGGTCATTTATATACTAACTCGGCCTGGTTTCCACCCCAAAAAGACATTGACCACTACTATAGCTCATAACCGTTATGACTACGCGTGGCTCCTGGCTTAGAACGAATATTTCAGAGTATTTATGTGGAGAACTATTATGTTTTATTCTTTAAGTAGGCATTGGAAGAGAATCCTGCAGGAGTGTGAAGATAAAACAGACGTTTATGTCCTCAGTATTGAAAGCGGGGTTTCCCATAGCTTAGCGGTCTAACGCATGATGGGCTTAATACTGATTTTTTGCTGCGGACACAGGGTGCAACATAGGTTCCAAAACATTACTTGCCGAGCAAGGCAAGCTACCCATAAGGTTTACTTGCCCCGCCGGCACTTCCACTTGCCCCGCCACTCTGTTTAACAAAGGTGGGTTACATTGCGAGGACTCTGCCCAAAAAAATACTTGCTGAGCGGGGAAAGTTTGGGTGTTGTTCTGCTTGCCCGATTGCCATTTTTTGCCGAATTATCTTGCAACTTGCAACGGGGCAAGTGGTTATGTTGCACGCTGGGCTAACATATGCAGGATGCGTGAAGTGAGTTTAACGCCAATAACATGACAAAGCACGCAAAAACAGGAAGTTTGTATTGCACAGTGACACCATATTCATATATTCTTATCAAGTTTACGGTACCAGAGATAGCGGAAAGGCTATAATTAATACCGGATGGAAGAAGTGCTCCTTCTATAGGTATCCCCAGTTACATTACCATTCGCGTTTCCATTTCATTTTCGAATAACAATAATTGTAACTTCATACTCAATGCTAAGCTATGTGCGCCAGGAGTTTTAAATTTGAAAGCTGATGCCTCGAATTAATGAGAATTTGAGAATCATCTGAGGTTGTGTTACGTTCAGTTAATAATCTCCTAGTGGCAAGAGTGATTACTATTTATATAAAAAGATATTTTTTTGGCATTTAATCTAAGAGAAAAAACTCCCCCGGTTATTTATGTTCTAAAAAAACGTACATAAATAAATAAACCGATTCAAATTGAAATGCTATCCGAAGATAGTCGATACAGTTTGTAATTGGCTTAGGGTGTGGGATAAAAAATGTGCAGAATTGAATTTAAGAGATACAATGTAATGTGTGGGTGTAGATATGGTAAACGTACACGTATGTACATGTACTTACAAAACAATACAAAGTAATAAATATAAATACAAGAAAGGAAAACACACTAAACAATACAACATGCTCTAATGCTATACAAATATAGACTCACTGTTTGTGTCCCATAATTTGAATATTAATCCGGCCAGCCATTTTTCCAGATGTCGCCTCGGTTGTGTTGCAGTGAAAAATTCATTTTTGGAGATATAACCATCCTCGTCTGTGTCAAAATAACTGTGGGGGTCTGACCGTTTTCGGCCCAAGCGTGGAAAGTCTTTCTCTTTGCTGTTCGTGTAGAACACAGCGGTGGTCAATTGTAAAAGTAACATTAGCAGCAGTAGTTGTGAACATACGTTTTTCCTCGTCATCATATCTGAAAAAATAGAAAAAGGAAATCAACGAAATCGTCGCGTATTTCTGTGTTTGTATATATATATATATATATACATATATATATATATATATATATATATATATATATATATATATATATATATATATATATATATATATATATATTTGTATTTGGTATTTCTTCTATCGTCTCCTTTTCTGTCATATTTAGGATAAACTGCCGCTAGATAGCTGTAAATGATGGAGGAGGTGACGGAGCACCCGTCTTATCATCAGCTCCGCTCTGATTCCAACAGCTGATTGGTCAATTTCGTTGTTATACTGGACTGCATTAGGCTTCTAACAGTGCTTTTAACAATTGTCAACGTTAGGAGGCGAATATACTGATTTATTGGGACCCTAACGTAATTCAAAATTTATCTAGGGGTAGGGGAAGCTGATGATAAATACGTTGACCTTGTAGTGAAAATGGTGTACGGCAAGAAGACTGTAAGAAGCCAGCAGGTATCGCACAAGGCCGTCAGTATAAGTGCGATACCTGCTGGCTTCTCACAGATATCTTGCCGTACACCATTTTCACGACAAGGTTGATCTAATATTATCAAAAATCGCTTCAACTGCACATGCCCTGATTATGATTTAGCCAATGTACATGTATCTTATTTGATGCAGGTTACTATAAAACATTAATAGCATCACTGAGAACATCGAAGATGTCATGACTTATCATCATCTTTTCGGGGTAAGCATTTTTGACAAACGTGTGACTATAGTGTGGGCTTTACCGTACATTGCCTACTTTACATTTCAGGACAAGGTAGTATTGCTAGTAATGATTCCAAATGGTATATCTTCGTAAACCTATTGCTCTGTACACAGGATATTCGTAGAAATACTGACTCAGGCTTACTTAACTCCTATGTCTATGACCGACAGCAGTTAAATTGTACATTTCCACCATCTTGATGTGAATTTCAAATTGTAGTCAAGTGTTCCGGCTTCATTATCATATCTTTATTCACAATACTAGATACCACTAGCGAAGCGGCCTGGTGGACTATGCACTGATTATTCGTTGTGACTCACCACGACGATGAGGGAAGGGTTTGATTTCCCTTAGTTGCAGAAGTTATCTAGACAGTCCTCACCAACGACGTACATTTAGAAAGCAATTAGGCACATCCGCTAATGGGTATCTAGAGGATACTCAAACCTGCAACCTCAGACTTATATCGTTGGTGGGGGGAGCATCTACGTGTGTGTGTGGGTGTATGTATATATATATATATATATATATATATATATATATATATATATATATATATATATATATATATATATATATACAGTCGAACCCCTCTAAAGTGACCACCCAAGGGACCAGCAAAAAGTGGTCACTTTAGAGGGGTGGTCACCTTAGAGGGGGTTTTACCTGAATGTCACCGGGCTACTGAATTACCTGAATGGGAATTTGTAACCTTAATGTAAGCTATAAAACACTTGGGATACATTAATATACAAGGTTATTCATTAAGACTTGAAACGGTCTAGCCAACCATTTGATGCCTTAAAATCCGAGATACCTAGGCTGTTTGCAGTCTCAAGAGCCTTTTCCTGGATCAAGGGTCCTGATAATGGAATGTTCTGAGCTCTTTTTTGCTGGAACCACTCATACACAGTCTTATCCACTTCAACATGGCTGTCCTCCCTGAAACAAATCCTTTTCTTGCTAGGAGAAGCATTGCATTCATAGGCTTCTAAGTATTCTGCCTTCCTTTTAAGCACATTGGACACTGTGGTCTTTGACACTCCATAGGTAGCACTCAACTTTCTCTGGCTAAGTCATTCACTGTCCTTTAGCAAGGCAATTTTCTGTTCAAGGGTGAGCTCTTTTCTCTTACTTGCTGCCATGATGACCAGGGTGAAACTGATTTCTGGGCCATCTCTTGGTGCACAAATAGTTCTAATTGCAGTTTTCAATATCTTAAAACAGGTTGTTACCATGGTGCTCCATGATGAATTGTAATCATAAAGACAAAGACTTTCTCTAAACTCTAACACTTGTCAGTATTTCTCATACCTCTTTGTTTGGGCTGTAATTGTAATTAGAATGGGGCATACTCCCTGCTTAATTGGATCATGATACTTTCATTGGGGATTAATAGACTTTCTTGGCAAATGATGAGGGAGTCAGCAGACTCAAGGCCCTATGGTGAGTAAAGGGCTTTTCAGAGTGATGTGAGTGAGAGTTTGGACACAGGTGGTCAATTTAGAGGGTTAAAATTTATCATTGGGACCGCAAAAAGTGGCCACCTTAGAGGGAGTGGTCAACTTAGAGGGGTGGTCACCTTAGAGGGGTTTGAATTGGTAATAAATGTATAGAAAAAAAGTTTGGGACTGGCGAAAAGTGGTCACTATAGAGGGGTGGTCAAGTTAGAGGGGTGGTCACTTCGAGGGGTTCGACTGTATATACATATATACATATATATATATATATATATATATATATATATATATATATATATATATATATACTCATATATATATATATATATAACCAGGTGAACTTGGATATGACAGACTCAATGGGACCAGGAAAATTGGTCCGTCATATGCAAAATCCGTCGTATACATATGACGAATACTTGATATGCATCGGACTGGGATCAAGCATAGTGTCCGTCATATGCGAAAAGCCGTCATACAGTGGTCCGTCATATCCAAGTTCACCTGTATATACCAGGATATATATATATATATATATATATATATATATATATATATATATATATATATATATATATATATACCACAAAGGATTTAATCGAACCTATTTCACGGTGCGTGTGAGTCTTGTATGTTTGCTTATTATATACCAAATGACCACAATGCAACTGCCACGTAGTAGCAATATTTGCATTGCGTAATTGAACAAAAAAGAATGTATTTGTAACTACTAGAAACATAGCCCATAAAAAGAGGTCTAGGAAACGCTAGAGAGCTGAGTGCATATTCTTTAAGTATGGTCCTAATTGATAAAAACCAAACGGCAAAGGCAGAATTTCTAACCAAGCCATTTGTTGAAAGAGGGCCCATAACTAGCACATTGAGCAGAATTGAGCAAGACGTTTGACTTATTAGCAAGGCTTATCATAATGTGTATATAACTTCTCATACCCGTACCTAAAATATGTATATACTTATAAAATGTACATATTAGATATATGCAATATCATTCAATGAATTGTCACGCATGTAATATTATATCCATGTGTGTGTCATCATTTTATTTTCCGTTATGAAATTTAAAAAACAATGGAGTATCAGTAGTTCAAGTAAGGGCGATCTCATACAGAAAACCTGAAGGACACATGTGGAGAAAATCTTTGTAGTGATTTGAAAACTAGACATACGAGATTGTTCAGGTGTACAAGATCGAAACTGTGTGATTACAAGTACCACCGCAAGTAAAAGATTAATGTCCTCTGTGAATCATTTCTGCACAATGGTAGAACATTTTTAAGAACATCGATAGAAAATGCATTTTATACTTTTCAAAATCATGTGAATCAGTATTGACACAGTTTATAGACCTACCTGGTGGTCTACCCTATCAACGAGTTCTATGAACATTTTGATTGAGAACATTTTTCTTTAACTTCTCAAAGACTGCTGTTTTTTAAATTTTATCTCCCTTTTCTTTTAGAAATAATATTACAGAGTTGCAAGATATTTAAATCTTTTTCTGTCAACCTTCGCAGAGGCTGCTACATGTAGAGTATAGATATCAGTATATACGGCTTATTGTTGCAATAGTTTGTTAGGTCTTATTACTCTTTATTCCAATTTTATTTGAAACTGTCCTCAGTATTATCCGTTATTGTGTGATAATCTTGATTGAGAACATTGAGATGATTTTGTCAATACTTGGATAAAGTTGTGTTAACTTGGAACCTTTTTAAAGTTTGAAAAAGTGACATTTGTTTGATTTTCATACATATAACACGGGACTATAAGTACTCTGCAAAGGTGTACACTTGCAAAGATATCGATAGCGAGAAACTACTTTTCTAACTTGGAATTTGTTAAGGTGAATAACTGCATATTCTGAATACTTTTCCCGCAAGTGTTCAACTCTATAATCCAGGGTCCGCTGTATAAGCATTGATATTGGTCCCATAGTTAAGGCACTGACATTGTCAAACTCTTGTTATTGCCCATTGAACGGTGTCTCTCTGATGTTATAATACTAAGGATAAAAATGGAAAAGGCATAGATTTTTAAAAAATATTTAAAGGAGCTCTTTTTATTGCGTTTTAAGTAACATTTCATCTGTCCCCAAACGATTCTTTCAACGTCAGGATATTTTGAAAATTCGATGTACTGTTGCGTGTATTTATGAAATACGACAACTTGTTGGAAAGGGGTTGCACTTACTGCAGGCAATACTATATCTATGACGTGCGAACCACGTTGTGCATCGCGTGGCCTCGAGTTCAACGTTTCTAATTGGTCAATATCTGCGTAGGTGGAGGTTAGTTTCCGCATTGTGACGTCGGGAAATTCTTTCATTTGATAAGCATATCAAAAAGCTAATTTTAAGTCAAGAAGATCCAAAGGCACATACTTATCGACTGTCAAAGTTACATCAGGCTCGGCCAAACGCTCTAAGCCCCCTCCCCCCTCATAAGAGCAAAAAGAACACTCGACCCTAACACCTCTTAACTCGTGAAGGACCTAATTCAATACCCTATATGGTAGAGAAGGTTGCATAGTGTGACATATAGTCACCAGCAAAGCGATGGTTTGGAAGCCCTAAGTACTTATCCTCCTACAGGCATTTCCAGCTAATACATGACCTAGGCTATTAAAGGGACACTCCGCCTATCCAGTTACTCCGAGAAATTCCCGTAGCCGTGCTGTATTGAACTTATTATCTATAGCTTTTATGTGATTACCTGTTCACATCGCCCATCATTGGGTTACCTAACCCTCCACACCTGAGAGCCAAGAGCGCTAAATGTACCATCCATCTAAAGACGAGAGCAGAATTATCAAGATACTTAGACGGAATGCCTTTATGGGCTCATTACCATGGCACCCATGCCATTAAGTCACTTATAACTTTCAAACTGGACAATTTACAGGGCGATATAGCCTTGGAATGACCCATTAACAAACTCGTAAATATTCATAGATTTTCCCTCTATGAAATGCTCATTAAAGTTTCGAATTTTAATGTGTACTCTCCAAAACGTATCGTGTTACTTGTAACATCGAATTTTGGTCAAATATAGCTTAATTCTTTGCATCAAAAAATCGTTTTAAAATCCTTTGTCACAAAATGTTGGCTATTGGTGGAAATTTGTACAATAATGTACCTTCAACTTCTGGGTGGTATATATATGTCTTGGTCTTAGCCTAAGATCCGTGAAATTAAAACTTCTAAATACAATCACGCATAGATGCTCACCGCCACTTAACAAAATAATTTAAAT
The DNA here is from genome assembly GCA_963942565.1 of Maea johnstoni. Taxonomy (NCBI): domain Eukaryota; kingdom Metazoa; phylum Annelida; class Polychaeta; order Spionida; family Magelonidae; genus Maea; species Maea johnstoni. Next base: position 42,014,772 of record OZ012689.1, on the reverse strand, counting down.
GCGCAACCGTATAAAGTATTACTTTAGTGTTTCCAAACTATATACTCTTTGGCAGTTCATGACCCTCATGCACGATAAGTAAGTAATCAAGTGCACACAAAAGAATATATTCTTTATCATCTTTAACATTGGTTATGAGGAGATGGACTTTATCCGTTCCTTTTTCTGAAACAAACGGTTAGCAAGAACTATTACATTTAAACCTCTTCAGCAAATCACAGAGCAGTACATTCTTACCTAAAACCCTTGTAAACTCATATGTGGTTTGGGTTTAGGTAGCAAATACTCTACTTGTGTCCGGTATGTCATGCATGTATACAGTACACTTTTCCAGGTCTGATTGGTGGAAGGCAGCTAACATTGGTGCAACCTGTGATATGTGGTAGGTATTATCAACCCTGGAGAGATTTTCTGTTGCTTATTTTAAGTTACCTTCAGTCTTCCGAATGTCCAGTACCTGTTACTTAATAGCGTTTCCCCGTTGTAGCCTCTCAGGAGGTGTGATAAATTGGCTCCCCCGTGTGGGTACAACTCCCTGTTTCTGCCTTGAACTCAGAATTTTTCTTCCATGTTTTGTGATAAGCACCTTGCACTTAGCGTGTGTTCAAACCCGCTTTGGTCGCCCCTATACAGGCACCAAAGCTTAAGTTTATTATTTTGAATAGAAATTTATTATTTGTAGTGTACTTTCATAAATGCAATTTACGGTCAATAAAGATACATACATACATACGTTAACAATAGTACGTACACTGTAGCTTACACCTTAAAGTTTCATGTAATTAGATAAAAAAAGTCTTCACCAAATATGCTAAAATACTTTTTGCAAATGGCTATCACTTCTGAATTATGAGCTGTGATCGCGTATCACATATTGGTAGAATCGTTGTTATAAATGCAAGATGCAAGACTCTTATAGCCTATAATCAAGTATAGCTTTCCCTAGTAACATATTATTACACTTAATCTTCGTAACACGTGCTACAAAAGCCTTTTCTAACCGAATATCGATATATACAATTTTAACAGCTTTCTAATGACTGCGCTAGTGTTTCAATATCTATGGAAAAAAATACGTCATAGAGCATATTTTGCGAATCAATTAAGGTTTATCGGTCAATATCATTTTTATCAAATTTACAGCAACAAAATTAATCATCGATATTAAATGAAAAATTGGAAAAAACCACATATGCAGGAAAATAAAACATTTACAATTGTGATATGAGGAATGTTATTTTGGTGGGAAAAACTAGTTTCAAAATAGGTGGAACTAAATATATGATGAATTAGACAATCAGTTGTAGCACTACATGTAGTCACTTATACTGTACTGAATTAAGATAATGATAATAGTTCTACAAGCGGAACTTGGATATGCCATTAAAATATGCGGAATAAATACCAAAAACAATAAATTTTCTCATGTAAACTACAAAGTAACTTGCACAGGATTTTCATTCATTGCATTGCTTTAATTCAAAAGGCAATTATACATCTTTTTAAACCTACACAAGTATAAAATGGCAAATTCTTTATTTATTCTAAGTATTTCTAACACGTGGATACTCACTTTTAGAACCCTTTTAGTTAAACAGGTTTGTCAGTCAAACCTTTGAAATATATGCCATAAACATAACCCTGCGATACATTACCAACTTTCACTATCATCTCAACATTTATAAATAAATATATATTTATATATATATATATATATATATATATATATATATATATATATATATATATATATATATATATATATATATATATATATATATATATATATATATATATATATATATGAAAAAGGTGTCTTGCAAAAAATAGCTATATGGAAGTGAATATGAAAGTATGTGATTCTGCAAAGATAGCAGTTATGCAGAGTCTCTCGCTTTATCTCGCCATTCCAATTGTTGCACTCGATTTACTAGCTTTTGACTAGATATGGTATTTGATACTTTGATACAGACTCGATACTGATCTCGCGATGAGTTGGCTATTCGGACAATGCATTACACTTGATAGATGGACATATTGGGCAAATGGACAGACCGCTGCGGTATATCTTCTTTGGAAACGCCTTCGAATTTTTTTTCTATGACACCATTGTCAAAATGGCCGCACCCCTGGAGATACCCGCGTAGGTATTGAATGAAGAGCGCTTTCTTGAAAGTATAATACCACTCGGGTTTACAATACACGTACAGTAGTAAGATTTTGTCAATATATCCAATATGTACGACGATAATTATAACAAAGTGAATTAATTTCTCAGGGTATTTTGTATTTCGTTTTACATTCACGGAATTTGGGGGCAATCATTTTGAGAATAAAGAATAAAAACAGCATGCTCCAGTAGTATCCAGTGTGCTTGTTTTCTTGTCAATCCCCTACTGACTGCTACATGATGTATAAAAACACCATATAACCTGTTTAAAGCGTTGGCAACCCGGAATGTGAGTCGCCATTTATTCTGTACGCAGCTTTGTTCATGGCGGTATAATTCTCGTCTTAAACGTCGTCTATGTGTCCTAATCAACTAGTCATTTCCGATAAATAATGTAAGAAATGCGATTTAAAAGTTATCACGTATTTCTACTTAAGATAGTCTATTGTCTGTAATCACTAATTAGTTTTGTTAATAATGTTAGAGATATAATCTAAAAAGCTGTGAACATCCGCTCTCAGTTCTCTTAGCACCCAAACAGTAGGGACGCCGTCGGTGAAGTAATCGAATTAAGGGCGCAATAAATGCATACTCCTTTCTATGAATTCCGCTTGGATAACCTTAAATGTACTAGCCACCTTTTCAATTCCGCTATGTCTATTTCGTGGAAGTGACTGGGGTCAATTAGAAGCCCACGTTGCCTTCTTGGTATAGTGCTGAGACCAGAATTGCTAATTAGGTTCACATCCCGTCATCGCTTCTTCCAATGGAATCCATTGGCCATGTGTACTGCATGCATCCATAAGGGTATAGGGATATACATGATAAAGGTTTAATAATATGCTTTGTCGGGGAAATAATTACAAAACAATGGGATCGAATATAGTCGATGCATGCTCACAATGGTTAAAACAGCCTGATCATTTTGATGAAATATTGCAGGCAAAACATATTCAGGAAAATACTTGATAGAGAAATGCTTATTAGGATATTAATAACAACTCTCCTTCAAATATTTTGTAAAACTAATCTTAATTCAAAAATTGTAGTCATAAGTATCAGCGATCCAGACGACAATTTCTGGAGAAATCCTTAAGCATTAATGGGTTAGGAGAAAGCTGTCGCTTGTGCGTTGGTGGGTGCAGTAATTATATACATTGTCCAAGGACTTAATATCCATGACGTCTCTCTACATGTATGCTTATTTGCTTCTAAAATAAATAAATTATTCCAATATGTCCATTCAGAGCTATATCATGTTAAGGTATGATTCAAATGAGGTAGTTATTTTATTTTAGATGAAATCTGCCTCATCTACTTGTGCTATGTTCTGTGCATGCTATGTTATCACAAGCAGCCACCGGCATGTGAATACTAATTTTGGATGAAATGAGATAAGCATGCATTTGTTAGTTTGAGTAGTCCTACTAAAGGGAAATATAAAATGGGCTAAAAAGGGACTTATGGAAGAATATTGAATTAATAGAGTTTATTGATATACTTTTTTGTCATTTATATTGAACATTTTACCATAGGCATAGATTTTTGGTGAAAAGTTTATCAAATACAATGAAGCCATGTTTATTTTTCGTTTAAGCAGAATATAAATGGTAACATGTCAACTTCGATCATAAAAACAGACCTAAGTGATCAAAACCAGGACATATCTTTATAAAAGTTCAAACCGCAGTGAAAAGTGCACTATGTATAATTACTAAAGCACAGTTTGCTGGGGCAATACAAAGGAAATCGGTATAAATAGATACGCGAAAGCATTGTTTCGATTTCAACACGAGAGATTGGGTATCTTAAAAATCCAGATTTTTATCTGTGTTATAACATGCTGTATGCCCTAAAATACCTTTTCTAAAATCATAGGTTCACTTTTCCCATTACTGCGCTGTAGGCATAGTCTGAACGTATATACTGCTTGCCCGCGGAAACCATGCATCATTTTGTCCCTGTACCTTTCATATTGGCCAACTTTGAAAATGCATGCACAGTTATCTATACAGTACAATATATACAAAATAAATGAATAGTTCCACACTCTTTCGATTTTAACTATATTGACATCGTTCCGGTTCATGCGTATTGCATGCTCTTACAGTGCAGTCATGAAAAAAAGTTTTGTTAGACATTGGATTGCTACCTTTGACAGAGATCGAGAAACACACGGTAACTTTATATCGATAGCAAAGTGTGAAAAGTGAAACAGTAAGAAGTTATTGGCAAAAGGTTTTACGTTCCTATATATTCCTTTGTATGGTATAATAGCCGTTAGTGTATTATAGATGATAGTGATAAGTAAAAGAGCACCTACCTGTTAACTTAAGGATACAGCTAGATCCTCTCCCTACCGCCTCCTGCGCTCCAATGAACATTGTGACCTGTGCTGACGCCGTCTAGCTGCCGCATATAAACAGCAACTGCAAAAGGTGGGGGTGGTCTGCTGCTTTTCAACTTTAATTCCTTGTTGACGCAGTGCCCGCGGATTCGTCGCAGCGCGCGCTATTCGCAGCGAGTCAGGACCTGTCGTCTGCTTTGCTAGTGACGTGGGGGCGCCTCACTTCCTGTCTGCTCTGCGCGGGGGAACAATAGCATCACCCGGTTCACCCGGCATCCTCCTGCAACTCACATTGGCAGATTGGTCATATCGGCAACGCCTCTGCTTTTTTTCTAAACCTACGACAATGCCAGAAGATGGTATTATAGTTACATTTGATGGCAAGAATAAGTTAGGTTGCATGTTTAGGTACACGGGTTGACAGGTCATTTCCGATCTTGTTAAACCACCGACTTTGGAGATAAGTTGTCCTTTAGGGAAAAGCAGAAGGCCCTATGATGTCTTCCTATAGCTATAGACGAGTCTATATATGGCAATCTGGCGTAGCAGGGCCTTGCGATGCGAAAGACACATTTCTCAATGGCTATCTGTACATGTAACGGTAAAAACGCCTTGGTCCGAATTGTCAGTTTAGAAAGCGACCCCATTTTATTTAATATATATAGTTTATTGACTGTAGGGTTTCTACAAAGTATGTTGACATATTTTATACAAAAACATAAATACAAACGAAAAAAATAATACGATATACAGATAAACAAAGGAGGAGCATTATTAATTGAACAAAAGGAACACAAGAAAATGCGATTGCTGAAGAAGAGCAGAAAGGATATCTTAGGGTTATCTATTATATCATATACTGTTCTATAAGTGTTAAAGTTTTAAAAGTACTGGCGTTCACACATTATAGCATGCCTACGATTGGGTTTATCGTTCGAGATCAGAAGACGGTTCGATTCCATTTCGTCGAGCCAATGGAGGTCACCTGCTGCAGATATAGGGCTCTTAGATAATCATGAAAGGATGATATCATAAGTCATGCAATAATAGAAATGTTCCGTGTAAAGTCTACATGAATTGCGGAACCGTGGTAAAGAGTAACAACCTGTATATACCGTAGACTACTATTCCTATGACAATGGTAATTATTCCTGGAACAGAAATCCTAATGAAGTACTGCGAAACTTGTACTGACGCTGATGGTCCGAATATATCAAGCTAATTAACGGTGGACAATATCACATCGTTAAGACGATCACAGATAATTGATTTGGAAACGTTCTAAGAAAGAAGAAGCTCAACATCAAACAAACTGCATGAGGCCACGCCTTAACCGACACGACGTGTTACATCTGTATATAAAGGTATATTGAAACTTTTGAAACTAGAGCCGTTCCTTTCTATTCGTGCCAAAGACGGCTAATACGTCGACGTCTCATATCGGAACAAATGTTAATATTGCAGATGTTCGTTGTCGCATGAGTGCTAGCATATATATATATATATATATATATATATATATATATATATATATATATATATATATATATATGTATATGTATATGTATATGTATATATATATATATATATATATGTTGTTTATTGACTATGGCATAAGCCATAGAATACAATTCATACAAAAAATACGCATATAATAAACATAATAATTAGAAATCACAAGTTAATACAGGATATAAAAATCTCAAGGGCATGGGAGGAAGGTTATCAGAATATACATTATACAAAAGAAACTCATAGTCCATTGTTATTTTGGTCTGAGTCCATTGTTGGCGAGGGGGCAAGGATCTCAATTAACCGATCCCCACTCTAATCTTCATAAGTACATATTTGCTATGTGCCTAGTAGAGCATTTCCAGATTTTGACCATAGTCTCTACCGGAATATCTGCATCGGGTCTTCCCATCAGAGTCAAAAAGGGTTCATTTTGTATACTGATCTGGTCATGCTCACAGGCACCACAAATACGTTCAATATCATGGAACATCTCACATCTACGATCTCGTAATGCCGGACATTGCATCACCATATGGAAGGAGTCATCCATTGCACCAAGATCACATAGCGGACAGAATTTGGAGGCCATGGGGAGACGTTTCAGCCTGACGTCATCAGTTCTAAGAAGACTTGCATGACAAATTAGTTTCGCCATAATTTCGCATTCTTTGAGGAGATAATGAAATCTGTCCGAGATTTGCCACCACACAAGATACTGAGAGGTGACACAGATCTTATTTATTAACGCTAGACTCTGGTGACATCTAGCCTCAATACACCAATAGACATCCTCTAACTCCCATGCCCTCCTCCAGATTTGCTCTCTCCAGTGTGCTCTACCATAAATAAGTACTCTATAAACCATATTCTTAACTTCGTCAGTAAGGTCAAAAAGGATAACAGTATTGAGCAGGTCATACACAGGGCTTCCGTGTTCATTACTTAAACAATTTTCCACATTATTAAAAAAGGATTTGGCCCGATTAACAAAGACCACCCTTACAATGGCATGTACGTCTCGAGATAGAATTGAGTGGACAAATAACAGTTTTTTAATTTCAATAAACCTCTGTATTCTCAAGCACTCCAGCGCACAATACGTACATAAATTAGGCGATTTTGGCCTGAACCTTTGAATGCATTTACCAACGAAGGATTGGAAGGACTCAAGTAATTTTAAGCATTTATCATCCAGGGGCCAGAGCTCAGCACCGAAAGTAGCTATTGGGGATATATATATATATATATATATATATATATATATATATATATATATATATATTTGTATATATATACATATACATATATATATATACATATATATATGTATATATGTATATATATATATATATGTATATATATATATATATATATATATATATATATATATATATATATATGTATATATATATATATATGTATATATATATATATATATATATATATATATATATATATATATATATATATATATATATATATATATATATATATATATATATATATATATATATATATATATATATATATATATATATATATATATGTTCTTATGTCATTTCCATGAGCGAGGCATCTACACTGAAATTGAGAATGGGGATGGGCAGCTAATCTCATCTAGCCTTCTTGTTTACCTGGGGGGAATATACTACATTCAGTTACATTGTACATTTACACCTAATGGCAGCTATGGGATCTCTTTTTACCTAATTCCAATTAAATCCACTTCCTTTGGCCTCTGACCAGATTTAAGAACCTGTTCCTTTGCAGTATGAAGGTTACTCTTTAAGAGATCCAGCGAAAAAAAGACTTATTACTTAGACCAATCCTTCAAATACAAGCCATCGAGACAAGACGTTAGAAAAATGACTCAAATGTGTTACAAGGAGTCAAATGAAAAGTGCTTGTCGCTTACTGTCACTTGATTTCTTAGGTCACAAATGGGGAAAGTAATAAAAAAGAAATAGAAAATCACTTAATCCAGTCTGTTACAATTACTCATCACATTACACATTAGAACATATATTAATGATACACAGTTAACATAGTTCAGGATGGTTCTTCTTGGGGAGGGGTTATCGTCGAAGAGATTCGAACTGCTGACTGTCAACATTCTTACAGAGACCATCAGGACTAATGAAAACAAACTATGTGACTGTTTTATGAGGACCACAAAAATATTAGATATGCTGATAATAAAACATTATTTGTGGAAGTCCAACTCGATATGGCATGTTGACCCTAAGTGAATTTCCATATATTTTTGGTTTATGGATGAATATAGAGAAAACAGAAATAATAAAAATAAATTGGACCTGGAGGGAATGCAGGAGAGAATTTTACCATAACAAAAGTGAATCTGGATTCAAAGGTTTGTAACACTAAGTATTAAATACAGTGTGAATACACTTGAAGATACCACCGAGTTAAACAACGTGAGCAAACACAAAGAGACTGAGGTGGCCTGAATACAGAGTCATTTCAAGGTGATTACATATTTTAAAGCCTAAACTGTTTTCCTCATAATGAGATCAATTGTGACTATCTAGGCCATCATTGAGCAGGATGGGAGACTAACTATCACAGAATCTCTAGGAAATATCTAGGCCACCATTGAGCAGGATGGGAGACCAACTATCACAGAATCTCTAGGAAATATCTAGGCCACCATTGAGCAGGATGGGAGACTAACTATCACAGAATCTCTAGGACATATCTAGGCCACCATTGAGCAGGATGGGAGACCAACTATCACAGAATCTCTAGGAAATATCTAGGCCACCATTGAGCAGGATGGGAGACTAACTATCACATAATCTCTAGGACATATCTAGGCCATCATTGAGCAGGATAGGAGACCAACTATCACAGAATCTCTAGGAAATATCTAGGCCACCATTGAGCAGGATGGGAGACCAACTATCACAGAATCTCTAGGACATATCTAGGCCATCATTGAGCAGGATGGGAGACCAACTATCACAGAATCTCTAAGAAATATCTAGGCCATCATTGAGCAGGATGGGAGACCAACTATCACAGAACCTCTAAGAAATATCTAGGCCATCATTGAGCAGGATGGGAGACCAACTATCACAGAATCTCTAGGAAATATCTAGGCCACCATTGAGCAGGATGGGAGAACAACTATTACAGAATCTCTAGGAAATATCTAGGCCATCATTGAGCAGGATGGGAGAACAACTATCACAGAATCTCTAGGAAATATCTAGGCCACCATTGAGCAGGATGGGAGAACAACTATCACAGAATCTCTAGGACATATCTAGGCCATCATTGAGCAGGATGGGAGAACAACTATCACAGAATCTCTAGGACATATCTAGGCCATCATTGAGCAGGATGGGAGACCAACTATCACGGAATCTCCAGGAAATATCTAGGCCACCATTGATCAGGATGGGAGACCAACTATCACAGAATCTCTAGGAAATATCTAGGCCATCATTGAGCAGGATGGGAGAACAACTATCACAGAATCTCTAGGAAATATCTAGGCCATCATTGAGCAAGATGGGAGACCAACTATCAAAGAATTTCTAGGAAATATCTAGGCCACCATTGAGCAGGATGGGAGACCAACTATCACAGAATCCCTAGGACATATCTAGGCCACCATTGAGCAGGATGGGAGACCAACTATCACAGAATCTCTAGGACATATCTAGGCCACCATTGAGCAGGATGGGAGACTAACTATCACAGAATCTCTAGGACATATCTAGGCCATCATTGAGCAGGATAGGAGACCAACTATCACAGAATCTCTAGGAAATATCTAGGCCACCATTGAGCAGGATGGGAGACCAACTATCACAGAATCTCTAGGACATATCTAGGCCATCATTGAGCAGGATGGGAGACCAATTATCACAGAATCTCTAAGAAATATCTAGGCCATCATTGAGCAGGATGGGAGACCAACTATCACAGAATCTCTAGGAAATATCTAGGCCACCATTGAGCAGGAAGGGAGAACAACTATTACAGAATCTCTAGGACATATCTAGGCCATCATTGAGCAGGATGGGAGACCAACTATCACAGAATCTCTGAGAAATATCTAGGCCATCATTGAGCAGGATGGGAGACCAACTATCACAGAATCTCTAGGAAATATCTAGGCCACCATTGAGCAGGATGGGAGAACAACTATTACAGAATATCTAGGAAATATCTAGGCCATCGTTGATCAGGATGGGAGACTAACTATCACAGAATCTCTAGGAAATATCTAGGCCATCATTGAGCAGGATGGGAGAACAACTATCACAGAATCTCTAGGAAATATCTAGGCCACCATTGAGCAGGATGGGAGACCAACTACCACAGAATCTCTAGGAAATACCTAGGCCATCATTGAGCAGGATGGGAGAACAACTATCAAAGAATCTCTAGGAAATATCTAGGCCACCATTGAGCAGGATGGGAGAACAACTATCACAGAATCTCTAGGACATATCTAGGCCATCATTGAGCAGGATGGGAGAACAACTATCACAGAATCTCTAGGAAATATCTAGGCCATCATTGAGCAGGATGGGAGACCAACTATCACGGAATCTCCAGGAAATATCTAGGCCACCATTGATCAGGATGGGAGACCAACTATCACAGAATCTCTAGGAAATATCTAGGCCATCATTGAGCAGGATGGGAGAACAACTATCACAGAATCTCTAGGAAATATCTAGGCCATCATTGAGCAAGATGGGAGACCAACTATCAAAGAATCTCTAGGAAATATCTAGGCCACCATTGAGCAGGATGGGAGACCAACTATCACAGAATCTCTAGGAAATATCTAGGCCACCATTGAGCAGGATGGGAGACCAACTATCACAGAATCTCTAGGAAATTTCTAGGCCACCATTGAGCAGGATGGGAGACCAACTATCACAGAATCTCTAGGAAATATCTAGGCCATTGTTGAGCAGGATCGGAGACCAACTATCAAAGAATCTCTAGGACATATCTAGGCCACCATTGAGCAGGATGAGAGAACAACTATTACAGAATCTCTAGGAAATATCTAGGCCACCATTGAGCAGGATGGGAGAACAACTATTACAGAATCTCTAGGAAATATCAAGGCCACCATTGAGCAGGATGGGAGAACAACTATCACAGAATCTCTAGGAAATATCTAGGCCACCATTGATCAGGATGGGAGACCAACTATCACAGAATCTCTAGGAAATATCTAGGCCATCATTGAGCAGGATGGGAGACCAACTATTACAGAATCTCTAGGACATATCTAGGCCACCATTGATCAGGATGGGAGAACAACTATCACAGAATCTCTAGGACATATCTAGGCCATCATTGAGCAAGATGGGAGACCAACTATCACAGAATCTCTAGGAAATATCTAGGCCACCATTGAGCAGGATGGGAGAACAACTATCACAGAATCTCTAGGAAATATCTAGGCCATCATTGAGCAAGATGGGAGACCAACTATCACAGAATCTCTAGGAAATATCTAGGCCACCATTGAGCAGGATGGGAGACCAACTATCACAGAATCTCTAGGACATATCTAGGCCATCATTGAGCAGGATGGGAGACCAACTATCACAGAATCTTTAGGAAATATGTAGGCCACCATTGAGCAGGATGGTAGACCAACTATCACAGAATCTCTAGGAAATATGTAGGCCACCATTGAGCAGGATGGGAGACCAACTATCACAGAATCTCTAGGAAATATCTAGGCCAGCATTGAGCAGGATAAGAGACCAACTATCACAGAATCTCTAAGAAATATCTAGGCCATCATTGAGCAGGATGGGAGACCAACTATCACAAAATGTCCAGGAAATATCTAGGCCACCATTGATCAGGATGGGAGAGCAACTATTACAGAATCTCTAGGAAATATCTAGGCCATCATTGATCAGGATGGGAGACCAACTATCACAGAATCTCTAAGAAATATCTAGGCCATCATTGAGCAGGATAAGAGACCAACTATCACGGAATCTCTAGGAAATATCTAGGCCATCATTGAGCAGGATGGGAGACCAACTATCACAGAATCTCTAGGAAATATCTAGGCCACCATTGAGCAGGATGGGAGAGCAACTATCAAAGAATCTCTAGGAAATATCTAGGCCACCATTGATCAGGATGGGAGACCAACTATCACAGAATCTCTAGGAAATATCTAGGCCATCATTGAGCAGGATGGGAGAACAACTATCACAGAATCTCTAGGAAATATCTAGGCCACCATTGAGCAGGATAGGAGACCAACTATCACAGAATCTCTAGGAAATATCTAGGCCATCATTGAGCAGGATAGGAGAACAACTATCACAAAATGTCCAGGAAATATCTAGGCCACCATTGAGCAGGATGGGAGACCAACTATCACAGAATCTCTAGGAAATATCTAGGCCACCATTGATCAGGATGGGAGACCAACTATCACAGAATCTCTAGGACATATCTAGGCCATCGTTGATCAGGATGGGAGACCAACTATCACAGAATCTCTAGGAAATATCTAGGCCACCATTGAGCAGGATGGGAGACCAACTATCACAGAATCTCTAGGAAATATCTAGGCCATCATTGAGCAGGATGGGAGACCAACTATCACAGAATCTCTAGGAAATATCTAGGCCATCATTGAGCAGGATAGGAGACCAACTATCACAAAATGTCCAGGAAATATCTAGGCCACCATTGAGCAGGATGGGAGACCAACTATCACAGAATCTCTAGGAAATATCTAGGCCATCATTGAGCTGGATGGGAGAACAACTATCACAGAATCTCTAGGACATATCTAGGCCATCATTGAGCAGGATGGGAGAACAACTATCACAGAATGTCCAGGAAATATCTAGGCCACCATTGAGCAGGATGGGAGACCAACTATCACAGAATCTCTAAGAAATATCTAGGCCATCATTGAGCAGGATGGGAGACCAACTATCACAAAATGTCCAGGAAATATCTAGGCCACCATTGATCAGGATGGGAGAGCAACTATTACAGAATCTCTAGGAAATATCTAGGCCATCATTGATCAGGATGGGAGACCAACTATCACAGAATCTCTAAGAAATATCTAGGCCATCATTGAGCAGGATGGGAGACCAACTATCACGGAATCTCTAGGAAATATCTAGGCCATCATTGAGCAGGATGGGAGACCAACTATCACAGAATCTCTAGGAAATATCTAGGCCACCATTGAGCAGGATGGGAGAGCAACTATCAAAGAATCTCTAGGAAATATCTAGGCCACCATTGATCAGGATGGGAGACCAACTATCACAGAATCTCTAGGAAATATCTAGGCCATCATTGAGCAGGATGGGAGAACAACTATCACAGAATCTCTAGGAAATATCTAGGCCACCATTGAGTAGGATAGGAGACCAACTATCACAGAATCTCTAGGAAATATCTAGGCCATCATTGAGCAGGATAGGAGAACAACTATCACAAAATGTCCAGGAGATAACTAGGCCACCATTGAGCAGGATGGGAGACCAACTATCACAGAATCTCTAGGAAATATCTAGGCCACCATTGATCAGGATGGGAGACCAACTATCACAGAATCTCTAGGACATATCTAGGCCATCGTTGATCAGGATGGGAGACCAACTATCACAGAATCTCTAGGAAATATCTAGGCCACCATTGAGCAGGATGGGAGACCAACTATCACAGAATCTCTAGGAAATATCTAGGCCATCATTGAGCAGGATGGGAGACCAACTATCACAGAATCTCTAGGAAATATCTAGGCCATCATTGAGCAGGATAGGAGACCAACTATCACAAAATGTCCAGGAAATATCTAGGCCACCATTGAGCAGGATGGGAGACCAACTATCACAGAATCTCTAGGAAATATCTAGGCCATCATTGAGCTGGATGGGAGAACAACTATCACAGAATCTCTAGGACATATCTAGGCCATCATTGAGCAGGATGGGAGAACAACTATCACAGAATCTCTAGGACATATCTAGGCCACCATTGAGCAGGATGGGAGACCAACTATCACAGAATCTCTAGGAAATATCTAGGCCACCATTGATCAGGATGGGAGACCAACTATCACAAAATCTCTAGGAAATATCTAGGCCATCATTGAGCAGGATGGGAGACCAACTATCACAGAATGTCCAGGAAATATCTAGGCCACCATTGAGCAGGATGGGAGACCAACTATCACAGAATCTCTAGGACATATCTAGGCCATCGTTGATCAGGATGGGAGACCAACTATCACAGAATCTCTAGGAAATATCTAGGCCACCATTGAGCAGGATGGGAGACCAACTATCACAGAATCTCTAGGAAATATCTAGGCCATCATTGAGCAGGATGGGAGACCAACTATCACAGAATCTCTAGGAAATATCTAGGCCATCATTGAGCAGGATAGGAGACCAACTATCACAAAATGTCCAGGAAATATCTAGGCCACCATTGAGCAGGATGGGAGACCAACTATCACAGAATCTCTAGGAAATATCTAGGCCATCATTGAGCTGGATGGGAGACCAACTATCACAGAATCTCTAGGAAATATCTAGGCCACCATTGATCAGGATGGGAGACCAACTATCACAGAATCTCTAGGACATATCTAGGCCATCATTGAGCAGGATGGGAGACCAACTATCACAGAATCTCTAGGAAATATCTAGGCCACCATTGAGCAGGATGGGAGACCAACTATCACAGAATCTCTAGGAAATATCTAGGCCATCATTGAGCAGGATGGGAGACCAACTATCACAGAATCTCTAGGAAATATCTAGGCCATCATTGAGCAGGATAGGAGACCAACTATCACAAAATGTCCAGGAAATATCTAGGCCACCATTGAGCAGGATGGGAGACCAACTATCACAGAATCTCTAGGAAATATCTAGGCCATCATTGAGCTGGATGGGAGAACAACTATCACAGAATCTCTAGGACATATCTAGGCCATCATTGAGCAGGATGGGAGAACAACTATCACAGAATCTCTAGGACATATCTAGGCCACCATTGAGCAGGATGGGAGACCAACTATCACAGAATCTCTAGGAAATATCTAGGCCACCATTGATCAGGATGGGAGACCAACTATCACAAAATCTCTAGGAATTATCTAGGCCATCATTGAGCAGGATGGGAGACCAACTATCACAGAATGTCCAGGAAATATCTAGGCCACCATTGAGCAGGATGGGAGACCAACTATCACAGAATCTCTAGGAAATATCTAGGCCACCATTGGGCAGGATGGGAGACCAACTATCACAGAATCTCTAGGAAATATCTAGGCCATCATTGAGCAGGATGGGAGACCAACTATCACAGAATCTCTAGGAAATATCTAGGCCATCATTGAGCAGGATGGGAGACCAACTATCACAAAATCTCTAGGAAATATCTAGGCCATCATTGAGCAGGATGGGAGACCAACTATCACAGAATCTCTAGGAAATATCTAGGCCACCATTGAGCAGGATGGGAGACCAACTATCACAGAATCTCTAGGAAATATCTAGGCCACCATTGAGCAGGATGGGAGACCAACTATCACAGAATCCCTAGGAAATATCTAGGCCATCATTGAGCAGGATGGGAGACCAACTATCACAGAATCTCTAGGAAATATCTAGGCCACCATTGAGCAGGATGGGAGAGCAACTATCAAAGAATCTCTAGGAAATATCTAGGCCACCATTGAGCAGGATGGGAGACCAACTATCACAGAATCTCTAGGAAATATCTAGGCCATCATTGAGCAGGATGGGAGACCAACTATCACAGAATCTCTAGGAAATATCTAGGCCACCATTGAGCAGGATGGGAGAGCAACTATCAAAGAATCTCTAGGAAATATCTAGGCCACCATTGAGCAGGATGGGAGACCAACTATCACAGAATCTCTAGGAAATATCTAGGCCATCATTGAGCAGGATGGGAGACCAACTATCACAGAATCTCTAGGAAATATCTAGGCCATCATTGAGCAGGATGGGAGAACAACTATCACAGAATCTCTAGATAATATCTAGGCCATCATTGAGCAGGATGGGAGACCAACTATCACAGAATCTCTAGGAAATATCTAGGCCACCATTGAGCAGGATGGGAGACCAACTATCACAGAATCTCTAGGAAATATCTAGGCCATCATTGAGCAGGATGGGAGAACAACTATCACAGAATCTCTAGGAAATATCTAGGCCACCATTGAGCAGGATGGGAGAACAACTATCACAGAATCTCTAGGAAATATCTAGGCCATCATTGAGCAGGATGGGAGAGCAACTATCACAGAATCTCTAGGAAATATCTAGGCCACCATTGAGCAGGATGGGAGACCAACTATCACAGAATCTCTAGGAAATATCTAGGCCCTTTTCTCCATATCGAATTTCGTCAAAACATGGTTGCTTCAGATATGCAATTTGGGTATCAAATGTTAACGGATGTGCTTGAAATCTGACAAAATCACATCTAAGGGTATTTCAAAGGGAAGAGTAACACAGTTTTTCCAATTTTGACTATAATCAAAGGTTATTGAATCTGAAAGTTGAAAATCTACATTTTCTTTTTACACTTTCAACAAAACCATTTTTTATTTAATGGCATAAAAAGATTTTAAATGTGATTCCTTTCTCGTTTTATTGATCTTTTCCTCAAACTCAAGTTTGAAATTCCAGTTATAAAGAGTTTATCTTTATCAAAAATAACACATATCCTACTATCTCTGCCAAGTCTAAGCTCAGGCTCAGGCTCTGGCTCAGGCACAATCATAGCTTTAAATAATATAACTAAAAGATATATGGGGGGACAAACCAGCAAAATCTAGGTAAGATAAACTAGGTTTTTTACGTAGCTTAGAGGGACCTAAAATGCGCCATTTGATGTTATTTGATAAACAGTTAAAACTTATCTGCCATAATGTACGTCAAAAGCAAGCCCAAGGTTGGGCAAAATTTCCTAGCCATCTTGGACCGATCTGTTTATAAAGAAATTTAAAACACCAGTATGATATAGTTTTTTGGTGATGAAAAATGTACGTTATTTCTTCCATAAAAGTATGCGAATATTGTCTTTCCCTGGTAGTGCAATGCTTTCAACACTACATTTTACCAATAAAATCCGTGCTTCATGATGACTGTTGATATGAATACTGGATTGAATATCCTTTAATTCTCCTGATATACTTGCAATTATCAGACAATATAGTGGTCTTGCCTATTCCCCTGTTACACAATAAACGACTTTATAGCCCTCTCGGGCACAGGGAATACACACTTTATCGTGTGACTAACATGATGAAAGCTGGTGAAACGTTTTAGGATGCATTGACCGTTTCCCCATATAGTGTACCATTTCGTTTTAAAACTGATTCTACCCTATCGTTTGCATTGGATTAGTATCTCTACATTACCTACTTTTATGTTTGAGGTGACGGTAGCAAGGACATATCAAATGTATCTGCCTAAACCACGATAAAGGTTCAGTGACGAGTTGTGTGCTGCAAAATGAAGATGGACACTTCATTTTTAATTGGG
>OZ012689.1:41994313-41996958 GCA_963942565.1 Maea johnstoni | reverse complement strand
ACCTATTGGCTCACAGCCAAGTTATGATACACGCTCTACGTTTTCTCGTCAAGTGTGGACTGCTCTTGCCAATCATTAACATTCTCTATGTACAGGTATTCTTGAAAAGTGGTAGACAAGAGAATGTTTATAATGTTTATATACTACTACTACTACTACTACTACTACTACTACTACTACTACTACTACTACTACTACTACTACTGTTTCTACTCGTTCTTCTTCTTCTTCTATTACTGTATGATGGATATGGTCATACTCGGTACTAGTTATATTCTGTTTGATATATGCTATATTGAGTGATTATAGAGACCTTATAATGGCCTGCCTATATACTGCACTTTAATTCTGAATCCAGTTCTGGTGGACTTATTTCTACCAGCAAATGCCATAATGTTTGCAATGGGTAATATTTATATATTTATATTTCTGCAAGTGCCAACTTTGTTGGAGAAGATTTTACAGTTTAGGGTGTGATTAAGCGTGCTGAACTAAATGGTTACATGTTACATCATGCTTCAGACGTTGGTTTGAACGAGTGCACCTTGTCACAAGCTGGTATGAATGATGTGGTCTGTGCACACATGATTTAATCAGGAATTTGGAATCGAAACAGCCTAGACAAAATAGCAAAGCTAGCAAGCTAGCAAGCATTCCTTGTGTGTCATCCTATATTCGCAGACCACACATTCGCATGCACCGCCAAGTTTTCAATAACAATGAATGTTTAGCTACTGTTTTACCAATGCCAGTATTATTAAAATTCACTACATCAAAGGATTATATTACTCAATTGTACTACATTTTATTCGCTCTTCCTAAATATTTTATGCGGTTATACTGAAGCTAGATATGGCACTGCAAGGGTACAATGCCTAGGCCTGAATGTCAGTAAAAATAGTTATTGTGCCATGCGCTACAGCGATTCCCTAAAAATATCGGATATTATCATTGGGCACTGAACCTATTGTGGGTCAAATATAGATTGGTGAATATTGCAAAGTTAATCAGAGTTAATACGACAGCTGTAAATAACCCTATGAGAAAATATGATTAGAAATAGGACGGTCTCATAATCCTTTTTTTACCTAGTAAGACTGAACATATCAATAGCTCTAGGTCAGCTGGCTAGTCATGGTTTAGCATTAATATGTCAGAAAATGTAATGACAAACAAAATGTCTAAGTCCCTAAATCAGTCATAATCTAGTTATATGCTGAAATGTGTGTCACAAATATCTGGTTATCTTATCAAAAACTCTTTTTATATCAAATTATTGTTGAGAGTCGAGTTGTGCTATAGAGACGTTTGGATAAAAGCTTTTCAAATTGCCTTAAAATTTCTTCTTAGCTCAAACAGGCCTAACATTCCTTCTCCCATTTGCATATGGTTATTTTTCAAGAAATACTAATGGAAAGAATCAGACGTAGGACTTATTTTAACCTGAAAGGCACTTCCTGTAATTTAAAAGTAGGATATGGAGAGAGCTCCTCTACATTTCGAGGCTTCTATGATTTGGCTGTGCTTGCCCTTCTATTTGGAGTCTAATAATTGAGTAAGCAACATCAATACTAAAGGCCATTGAACTACCATCAGCTCTGTATTCATGCTAGAAATGAAAGGATACGCGTAGCATGTCTTATTTTATATCCCGCTTTTCGAAGCTTCTCTCGTATCTTACATCTAACTGATATGGCTGCAAGGGATAAGAGACACTGGGTAATATGTTGTACCCCCCACATCTATATTGCAGACAGGCTCAAAGAAATGTTTATTGATGGATATTCAAAGATCATGGAGAATGCCCAAATGGATATTTGATAACATTTATACTAAGAATGACTACCGGTAAATGCGCAAGTCTTGAATATAAGTGCAACCTAACATATCTATCTGTATACGGACAAAACCTTGATATTTGTAAGTACCAAGTCACATCATCAACTGTCATGATGGCCTTCCATACTATGCAATCCCTCAACAACCGTACAATGACTTCAATGGATTCAACCACCCCCTAAACATATCGTTTGGCCACACTATTACAGTTTTTGACGTAACACAATGTAAGGTATGACTAAAACCTTGAAACAGTGGCCACCTTGAATTTCTTTAAAAAATCCGATCTTTTGGATGGTTCATGTTAGTCTTTGGCCCAACAAACATCTGTTCGGACAGCAAATGTTATCATTTTGACCACACAGAAAGAAAGTTATGGCCAATATATATGTCCAGAGTCCCTATGCCGCCTCAATCCTTTCGGTACATACCCTTAATTTCCGTCTGAGCATCCGGGTAGGCTTAACCCTACCACAGTCAGCGCACTTCTGCCACCGTACAGCCAACAAAGTTTGTGCAGTGCAACCCCACTGTGGAATCAGAAGTTTGATATCGGTAGTACCATCTTTCGCCGGGTGGTCATACCAAACCCGTCCGTGCTCGAGGTAATATATATATATATATATATATATATATATATATATATATATATATATATATATATATATATATATATATATATATATATATATATTATACATATATATATATATATATATATATATATATATATATATATATATATATATATTTATACATATATATATATATATATATATATACTAGAAAGTACCCGTCCTGCGGAC